>JAJEKV010000136.1:1200000-1670000 GCA_021234155.1 Isoetes taiwanensis
CTTGCTCCCACCAACTCCTTTATTGTGAACATTCTAACACAAGAAGCCCAACAACATTCACCTCCTCTAACCTTCATCATAGCTTCGTGGAGAACAATCATAATCTGACTTGCATCTTTTGGTGGGATAATGTTTGAAAGTTGGAAGTGGCCTCTTGCTACACTGCGGTGAACATTGTTGACAATGGTTCTACATCTATAGGAAACGTGTAGTTCCCCTCCGGTTGAATATCGCCCCTAGGCCATGCAACAATAGTTGGAACCTCTAGTTGCTTCACACAAGCTAGGCATTCTTGTTTGCCCGAACCCTTTTCCTTCCAATTGTCATATAATTTTGAGATTGCCACACCTAACCTGTCCTCCCTAATCTTTCATCATTCACTTGCATTGATAGGATCTGCTAGAACAATAATCCCTTCTCCCTCCTCTCTCTCATTTGCATGCATGCAGGATCTTGACCTTTTTGTTTTTCCAATCGACCCGAGTATAAAGTACAATTTCCTTTCCTTTGGCATCATCCTTTTCATTTGAGGTCTTTTCCTTTCCTTTGCCATCATCAACGTCATTTGGAGTCTTTTCCTTTCCTTTGCCATCATCAACATCATTTGAGGTATTTTCCTTTCCTTGGCCATCATGTTCATTAGTTGAGAATTTTTCCTTGCCTTGATCAGCATCATTGGGGGCTTTTTTTTTAGCATTTTGCATGCCATTGACCTAGAATGCATAAAAACATATAGTAAGTTAACATATCCAAATAACCTCTCACTAACATGTTCATAAATGAAAGCCTCATATATGTCTTATTCTATTTAATCATTCTATTTATATAATGGGATTCCCCAAGTTATTTTCCTCAACATTATATATAAATAAAACCCTCTACTTATAACCTTCTAATTTTTATCCTATAATAACCTTAGCAACAATTTTTAAGGTTATTAATTATAGGTTAGCAGTTTTAAGGTTAAGAAGTTTATTATAGGTTATTATAGGTTAGAAATTTTAACGTTGGAAAGTTATTGTAGGTTAAAAGTTTTAAAGTTAGAACTAAGTTTTAAGGTTAGTTTTAAGGTCACTAACTTAACTAGTAACTTATAACTTTTAAACTATTAACTTTTAACTTATAACTTAACTATTAACTATTAACTTATAACTATTAACAACTAACTTAACTATTAACTCATAACTTTTAAACTTTTAAAGTCACGACCCTTAAAACAAAAAATCTTTGTAATAAATTTTTGCGGCAGTTATTATTTGAAGTTAGCATTCGTTTTCGAACTGCTTTCTCTCACTTTCGAACTTTTCGAATTCCAGGCTAATTCCAGGCGCTTCCGCCTCCGGGCTCCAATTCCTGGGCATTCCAGCGCTTCTAGGCGCTTCGCTCCAATCTGGCCCAAATCGGCTTTTATCCGCTTCTCGGCTTCTCGGCTTCTATCCGCTTTTTATCCGCTTTTTATCCGCTGAGCTTTTCGGGCTTTTTCTACAATCATCCGCTTTAGGGTTTTCGGCTCAAAGGTGTTTTTTCGGCTCAAAGGTTTGTAGGATCTATACAATGTCTCCGGCTTTTTGGCTTTTTCGCTCTCTACAATCTCTCTGGCTTTGAATAACAAAGTTTTCTAGTTTTTTGTTTTTGTGTTAAAGCTTCTCGGCTTCTCGGCTTGCTTCTTCTCGGCTTCTTAAGGCTCAAATCATCTGCTATTGGCTTCTCGAATCAAATCAACTTTGGTTTTCGATTTTTTGGTTTCTACTGAAAGGCAAAGGCTCAATTCTCGCAATGTAACACAAATAGGTTAGTATTTTCTCGTTTCTTTACTTAAAGTAGTATATGAGCTTCAGTGTTTAATCAAGGGAGTGCTTTCTCGGCTTAGACTTTTACATGCATCAGCCCTAAACTGCCCTAGCACCTTCATATATAGATCCTGCTCTATGATCTTGTTCTGTGATCTTGCCTATATGATCTGCTCTTATTCTATTTCACTAGCTCTTCCTCTATCTGTTCTAATTAATGATCTAAAATAATGAAGTAAATAATGATCTATGCTCTATCTGCTCTATGATCTTGCTCTATGATCTATGATCTATGATCTATGATCTATGATCTATGATCTATCTGCTCTATGATCTATCCGCTTCTATGATCTATGATCTATCGCTTCTATGATCTATCCGCTCTATGATCTTGCTTATATGATTTTGTCAGATTCGCTCTTATTCTATTTCACTAGCTCTTCCTCTATCTGCTTCTAAATAATGAACTAAAACAATGAACTAAATATTGAACTAAACAAGGAGTATTATTATTATATATCTGCTCTATCTGCCTTCATTCTATTCTATTATATTCTCTGCCTTCATATTCATCGGCTTCATATTTTGAATTTCGTGATTCTCGTGATTCTCGCATTATGCATTTCGTTAGAATAATATGTTAGAATGGGAGAAATCGCGCTTTTGGCGATTTCTATTTTTGGTTCCGACCTTCCACTAGGTTAATCAAAGCGTGCCAGCGCTGTTTTTAGTTTGGCTTTTCTATTTCATACGGTTTATACAAATCGCGCCAAAGCGGTGCGGTGAAATAGATCCGTGAAAAAACAAAGCAAACGCTACCGGGCGATTTTGAATTATGTATGTTCAGAATCGTTTTATGGGGAGAGTAATATATCATTTGCTAATTACTTAATTTCTCTCGTTCTAGTGCTATGGATTTTCCTTATGCATATACACTGGCTGCTCCTAGTTCAAATACACTGGCTGGTTCTAGTTCAAATACACTTCCCCTGGACGACCATCAACTCGACCCCGTGACAAGATATTACTTGATTGTGCTGCTCAAAACGCTCAAAGAGAGTTGGAGAATCCATTAGAGCGCCTCAGATCGGGGGCCATGGGAACACTTCCATCGCATCTCTGGACACATGCGGCTCCTCATGCTCTTAGTAAGGCTCATGCCAACAAATAAGTACGAGGATTTGATTTATAGTATCAAGGATCGATACAACACTCTGGTTTGGAGACTCGACATTCGCAGGGAAGATGAGGATCCTGTCATATCAGAGTGGTTCAGGTGGGACTTTTGGCGGTATTGGGCCGATGAAGTGGGCCTATGTGACATATTGTAGAGATAGAAAGAATTCGCTACCGCGCATTTTTTAAGAAGAAATGTACATACACTTTTTTGAATATGAATACAAACTCGCTACCGCTTAATTTTGCACTATACTTTTATGTCATTAGTTTATTATGTTTTTTTATATGCAATGTCGAAAACATTGAATCCTTTGATGCCCTCCAGCCAGTATGACCAACCCCAAGAAACTACATATTTTCATTAATGTGTAGTTTCATGGGGTTGATATGACTGGCTAAAGAGCATCAAAGAATACAAAATTCACAACATCACGCAGATATTATGATATATTCATTTTTTTTTAATATCGTAATATAAATACCTTTTTCAGGCGTTCTTTTGGCCATGCTACAAATGTGCCCACGCTTTCATCAACTGTATCGCCACCGGGATGTCTTCTTGGAAGAGCCTCATCTTCATAATTGCAGTTTATAATAGAAATCTTACAGAAACTGTTTCCAAGAGGAACACCATGACACATAGAACTTGGATTCAGATCTTCGATTTTACATAAGCCTACTCGGCGCTTCAAGTTTGCTGTTAAAAGATAGCATTCTTCTCCGACACTGATAAAGAACCAGAATGCATTGGAAAAAATAGAGGACGAAAAATAGAGAACAAGAGAATGCATTCGGAATGGAATCACACTCACCATAGTTCAGCAGACATCGAATGGGATTGAAGGCGTTGTAGACGGATAGTCGATTGTAGGCGATTGTAGACGATTGTAGGCGATTGAATGGGATTGTAGGCGTTGTAGGCGCTCTGATAGTCGATTGTTCTTGGGCGCTCTGATAGTAGGAATGATCTTGGGCGCTCTGATAGTAGGTGGCCGATTAGGTGGTAGTAGATTGCCACATATGCATTTCTTGAAATTAATAATTAATTGTTATCTTGAAATTGCACTAAAAAGAAAAACACAATTTAAATTTGTAAATGAGCGGGGGCGGTTAATTAAGGCAAGATAAATTTAAAAGGACGCCTAATTTGAATTTACGGTTGTAAACTGGACGGCCTAGATTATGAACGATACATATAAGTTTAAACCAAAACCCCGGGCCTCATATTATCCGCGACTTGCGTTCTATGGCGCCTAGAGGATCTCGCCGCCGCCGAGGCGCCGGTAGAGGTGGGCGACAACCCAAAGCACAAATCCCAAGCCCGAGGTCGCTGAACAAGCGTAAAGCACAAATCCAACAAGCGCCTCTCGTAATTGATCTGCTTTTTGTTTTGTAATTGATTTGTGGTCCCTTTTTTTTGTTAGGTTTTAGGATGTTTTTCTACCCTGTATTTTTCTCGTGTATGCGTGTCCTCGTATTTTCTACCTTTTATATTGTTTTTCGTGTCATTTCTAACGCTTTTACTACCTTGTTTTGTGTGTTTTTGTTATAATCTTTCTCCAGACTGTGTTTTTGTTTTGTATTCTCCATTTTGTATAATGTAGACCGCTTTAATTATAGTTACTTGCGTGCACTTGTTTGTTTATACTTTTGTTCTCAGATTCTCCAGTTCTTTTGACAAGTCTTTTTGTAGCCTAGTATGTCTCTTATAATATAGAGCCGCTGTAGGGGCCCCTTCTTAAAACGCGGCGCGATTTATAATGTAGAGCCGCCTCTCGATATGATTGTTTTTGGTTGTCTCCGCGGTACACTTTTCCTTATCAAAATGCCTTTCGCCAGCGATTTCATTACTCACCACATGATTGTGACTTTCGTGATCTTCTAAAAATGTGAAAAAGAAAAGCAAAGCCTCAAGCAAGCAGGTCCAGGGACATCCGCATTTAAAAAAAAACCAAGAACGGAGGAAGATGTATCGCTTGGCAGATTTGGCACACGCTAGACCATTGACGATACGATCGAATAATGAAGGCTCGTAGAGCCTCCATGTCCGTAAGAAGATCTACCAGAGGGCTATGAATGGTATGTGGAGATCTTCAAGACTAGCGGAAAAGACAGATCCGATTTTCATGTCTAGAGTTAAGGAAACAGATCAAATGAAGAAACAAGGTATTCTGATCACATGCGAAGAACAGGACGATTCATACCTGGTCCGACATTACTTGAAGCGGGTCAGAAAAATAAAAAGTATTGAAGAAGTTAAATTACTGCAGATTGCAGTTCCTTTAAAGAGCGCCTAAGAATCCGGATGAGGCCGCAGATAACCTCTTCAAATTTATCGGGTCGGTGGTGATCCATTGACACCAAAAAAAAATATGTGAAGGTCTCTCACCGTGGAGAAGAGCAATCAAGATAAGGCCGCCGGTGTAGTCCGTACCTACAAGCTTTAAAAGAGAAGGAAGATGCAAGTTCTAGAGCCGTGGAAACACCGTGACGCTCTAGGCATTACAGATATGACTAGTGATGACGACAAGGCGAGAGAGCTTAGAGGCCATGAGCAAACTCAAGAAATATGCCGACAAGTATCCATTGGGCCTTAGCTTCACACGATCCTATCCATGTCGATGTGCTTTTCAGTCCACGAAGGCTATGTTTGTCGTACAGAAGATACGACAAGCAAAGACGAATGGAAATAGTCAACAAAGATGATAGAAAACCTGTGAAAAAGCAATGCCTAGCAGATGTGGTGCCTTTTGATATGAAGACTAAGAAGGTGTTGATATGGAATAAACTTGAAGATTTAATTGGCAACCTCGATATTCACTTCATGATAATAGATGGCCAAAGATTCGCTGGAGGCGCAGAAGGTTTTGATCGGGCCAAGCACAAAAACTGGAAATCGCTTATTCTATAGATCAGATTCAACCGTAAATTGCCGGTTCCTCGCTGGCTCAACAACAAAGCCAATAATTAGCCAAAATCGGCCACATCGGGAATGACATGGGAAAGACATTCCTATACAAAAGGTATTTTATTTTCCAAAGACATATTTATTCGGGAACTTCCAAAACGCCAGCGCCGATTTGTCGCTTTAATGTGCATTTCCTATAGCGTTGAAAATCGCAAGGCGGCGCAAGTGCGACCACGGTTTAGCGGAACGCGCATGGCCGATTTCTTCATGTGGCATACATGAAGAAATCGCGCCAGCGCCGCTTTTCTAAATACGTGATAAACGAAAACGCCGGGCGCCGCTTTTATGTTGTTATTTGTTTTGACGGATTTTAGAACGCCCGCTCTCGATTTTTCATCATGAAGAAATCGCCAGCGCCGCTTTTCCGCTAAAAACCGCGGATTAATCTAAAATGCGCCGGGCGCCGCTTTTATATTGTTATTACTTTGACTACTGTCTTTTTATTTATCTAACGGTCCATATTTTGCAGTCCAGATGTGGAGCAGCTTATGCACGCCAGAACCAATGGATCGAATATGGAAAACCAATGCCGACTGCATAAGGGCAATCTAAGAGTGCCGAATTCAAATTACTAGAAAGGACACCGTACCAAACCATAATAGACAAGAGTAAAGGCACCAGATCAAAGAAGAAAAAAGGATGCACAAGCTAGCTCGTAAGATCAAACGGTGCCAAAGGATGCCCGCAAGATTGTTTTTTCTTCCCGACCATGTATGGGAAAAGTGGGAACTAATTTGGGACGCCTATACGGAAAAAAAGTTGCCGATTCGTATGGCGTGTTTCCTCTCAAGAAGATACGCCTATTTGTGATATAGGTATCACGTAAAATGAGAAAGGCACAAGGATTGGATGATGCACTATCGCCTCGCTCTAGATAGGTGCATCGAAAGGAAGTTGTCTACAAAAACGCCTCCAAAGAAAGCACTTGACATCTTTGAAGATGCATGCTAATCGCTAAAAATATGAAAGTCCCGAAAAAGGTTTGTTGGCTTAAGAACCGCAAAGGCTCATGGGAGACTTCATGTTATCGTGAGATAGGCTTAATGCAAAAGTACAACGTGATCCGAGCAATGACATTAAGAAATATGTGTTTTGGTCAAAAGATTTTGTGAAGCAAAGAAAAGGCTTAAGAATGTGGCAACTCTAAAGGGGATTCACACGAAAGTGGCGCCCCGACCTAAAAAGAAAAGTTGCTTTGGTGAAAAGACTACTTTAAGATGAGTCTCCTTTTTTCTATAAGGTGTCCACCGGTTTTAAGTGTGCCTTATCGACGCGGGTGATGGGCCAACCGACACTACTCTATTTGTTCTTGATAGCCGCGGGCACGAGATGGACACAAGATGATTACATCACCTTCTTCAACACATGCAAAGTTGGTTTTACGACCGAGATGCATTATACTATCGCTACAGCTTTGCCACTCCGACATGTCCCACGCCTATGCACTAGCCGCCGCAAATGATCTCAATGCATTAAAGTGATGAGGCAAGCAAGAATGATAGATGAAAACAAAGATAGTGAGTTTAGTACCGAAAATAAGATCTCACATGTGCTAATCCTTATGATAGCCATTATGGATGATACGTAATATGAAAGACTCAAGGGGAAACCAGAAGGTGAGAAGATTGTTTCGGTGCTTATCGGGCTAGATGAACCCCTAGTGAAAAATGTTTTTATGTCGAATCCAATTGGCGTAAGACAAAGGGAAAGGGACCGCAGATGTGGATGTGGACCTTATAGAGGACTAAGAGGAAGAGGAAGAAGAAAACTGGTCGCACCTCGCCCTTTGTTCACCAATCAAGTATGAGCTACCGACGCCAAGATAAGGGAAGGCTGAATAAGTACGGGTTTTTTTGGCCCTTTCGAAGTTTCCTCGATTGAAGCCTTCTCGCCTTTAGAGTCAACGGGTTGGGAGTTTCATGTTGGAGGTTATGTCGGGCGGGAAGCTCAAGCTAGCTAGGAAATGCCAAAGTGTGGTCTCGATGGTCAAGCCAAGGACTTCCTTTGATATTTTTACGAAAGTGCTAGAGGTGGCACCTAGGGGTCCCGATAGGTAGTGCAAAAAATAAAGCTTCCAGCTCTAAGTTCAATTACCCGCAGATCCGGCCGCAGAGCTTGAACAAAATGAGAAAGCAGATGGAGCACATAAAGATGAATATCGACAAGCAAGCAATTTTAACTATGCGGCCGAGAGCGCCTATCATTCCAATCACATTGAAAAATCCGATCGGGTGGATGTAGGTAAGGCAAACGAAGAAGACAAAATCCTAGATGATACACAGCTGGATTCGGAAAGCTCGAAGTCGTTAGCATAAAGAGTAATGAAGTATCAACCATAGTTCAAACACTAAGTGATGTGGTCGACACTTCCGCGCATCAAGAAACCGAGAGTAAGCTCATCATTGCGGATGTTGAACAGAACCTTAAAGGTATGTTATTCAAACAGAATGAAAATCGCTGGCCAGCGCGATTTCAATTCTTTCAAACAGAATTGAAAATCGCCACAGCGCCGATTTCAATTTTCTTTTTCCTTGTCTCACAAGTGTGTGCTTTATTATTACGCATCTAATCCGCCTTCCTCCAAAATTTCGTGTTCGATTTGAATGGAGTGCTCAAAAAAACGCTACCTAAAGCACAATTCCCTTTATCATGGTATGCACGTAAACCATTTGAGATGTGTAATTTAAATGGGTATATCTCAAGGTCAGATTGGAAGGGGAGATGTTAGACCAAGCTTTCACTTTATTTCAAGCAGCAATTTGGTCGCCGATGGAGAATAGAAATATACAGGAAGTTTTGAGAGTAGTTCCCGAAGTTACATAGAGATTGGGCATCCGTTTGGGATCGAGCAAATGTAAGTCATTCAATAACCCAAGGATCCTACAGGTAAAAAAAATATTTGTGAAATGCTTGAGCGACATGATGGATGACTTCATGCTCAGAGAAGGAAGACATCATTATAGTTGATGATGACGCCTTTGAAGTGTTGCTTCAATCAGTCACAAATACTAAATCCACCATCCTCAAGATTTTGACAAAGATGACTTCCTCGCTTCGCTTTTGTCAAGATTCTGTACCTAAATAGCTACAGGAAAAACGGTCAAGAGATACAAACACTATACCCCCGCAACTTAATCTGGACAGGGAAATTGACAGGACCTAGAGAAGATCGTTTCTAGAAAGGGAACTTTTTGATATATATGTATACGTAAATACACTTTCCAAAAAGTTTTGAATATGAAATATACTTTACACCAACCCTTTTCGAATATATATTGTGTTCTTATATCAAAGATTATTGGTTCTCAGGTAATGTATTGTTCTTTTATATTATGTGTATAGTTTGCTATACTTGCAATAATTTGTATGTATATACCGCCAATAATTTAGGTGTCTATAAATAGGTATGCATGAAATTAGCAAACCATCGGCTTTGGCCTCCGCCTTCGCTTTGTTATTATGGCACATTCTATTACTCCGCCAGATGAACCATGCACTTCTCGCAGTGCCCGAAGCTAGAAATAGAACTTCGTGGATCGGGCTTGATGTCGCTATATGAATCTCGGCCCGCTTTATCCCGATCCCTTTGATGTTGTAATCCATATTATATGGAATCCAGAAAGCATGGTTTGTTCATGATCGACAGATCTCAAAGATCACCGCAGCCACCGAATTAATTTATGATTCGGATTAGTTTTAAAGTTTATGTTCCACTATAATACGCTATTTATATAATAAAATCGCCACCACGCCACATTTGACCCACTAAAAATCTCTCGCTTTGTAGCAACTTGCTTGCTGTTATTTATTCGTAAAACACTACAATTTCAATGTTTAGATTTCGTTGTCGTCGGTGATTGTACGAATTAATAAGCAATTCCCTACTTTTTATATTGCCAACATTCTTTCATAATATGGGTCATTTGCACTGAATATTTGGATGCCTTTGCATTTCAACATAAAATGCATCTTCCTAGCCCGAAAATGAACTCAGTGCAAAAGTGTGGTTAATTCAATATAATGGTCAATAAAAGGCTTATACGGCGCGATTTTGGAATAGACATAATCCCAATTTAATTGAATGATGGTTAATCTTTTACTTTTTCCAATCATGCAACCCCTGCACACAAAGTTCTTCTAATCTTCATTTACAGTATCAATATATCCAAGCTTCCTTAAGGCCTTTACATTATTCATATTTGTATGCCCTAAACGTTCATGCCAAGTTCTTAAAGTAGGAGCTGAGACATTATTAACTGTTGGAATTGTTTCAGGAATATCCATCTCAAAAAGATCTCCAACTCTTTTAGCCAAAAAACAGATTTTATTATCCTTCACAACTTTGCATACAAGTTTGTCAAATAGGACTTGATAATCCAAGTCTACTAGTTGACTTATTGAAATTAGATTTTTCACAATAGAAGGTACACAAAGAACTTTTTCAATTTCCACCGTTTCCTTTGCAGATCAAACAATTTGAGCATTCCCCGCAGCCTTCACTTTTTAATTCTTCCATCTTCCAAGCTTTATGTTTTTAAATGTCGCCTTATCCCTTCCTGTGAGCAGATATGAAGACTCTATGATTGTTCTTTCAGCTCCCGAATCTACAATGAAAGATGTTTTAGCATTTTGTACCTTGCTCAAGCAATTAGAGAAAGCGTTAGTTACCTCTTTCTCCTAATCCTTTTCACATTCAATAACCGCCACATTGGTATTTGCCGCTTTTAGTATCTCCTCGCTTTTACTTTTATTTAAGCTCCAATTATTGGGTTTTTACCCTCACTGCCATTACTATCTTCTTGATTTGGGCATTTAAAAGATACATGCCCTATCCCTTCACATGTAAAATATGTCCTCCTCAACACTCTTTGATCAATCAAATTTTAAATCTCCTACTTCACCACAACCATAACAGGTCCAATCTGCTACCTTTGTTGTCATTATAGCCTTTTTTTTTTCTAACAACAAGTACCTCAATGTAATCTTCATCGCCCTCATTCTCATTTTCGACCACAAACATTTGTTCTATTCCCCGCCCTTGTAATTTGCTTGCCTCTCCTCTCGGGTTTTGGTAACTCGCCCTTACAAGTGTAGCTAATGTTCCATGATTAGTAAACATTTTGGAAGTTGCTAAAATCTGATGACTTACAGACATTGTTACCCCAGCCGCCTCCAAATTTGTACATAGAGAGTCAAACTTATGGAACATAGTGCTATCTTGTCATCAAATCTCATTTTTCTAATCTCCTTTTCCAAAACATCTATCTGTGAAGAGCTCTTTATTTGATATGTTTTAATTAAATAACTCCATGCATCCCTAGGACTCAGATCCCTTAAGCATTATGCTAGAAGCAACTTTGCACATGATTATGGCTTTAGCCTGACTGATTTTCAGCTCTTCACTTAGCTTATCACTGGTACACTTACCCCTTTTGATTTGTTTACTCCTCCGACTTTGTCAAGATTCACCCCATCGCGAAAGCTACTTGTTTCATCAACAACATCAGTACTTGGTTCAATAATGTACCATAGCCCTTCAAATTGCAGAACCTTCTTGACTCTCTCTTTCCATATCTCGAATCCCCCAACTCCTTGAAACACTTCAACTGAACTTAGTAGAGTAGCTCCAAATCGTGTGGACATTGTATAGCTTGCCCTGATACCACTAAAAGAAAAACCTTTACACTAGCAATAGTTAATTGGTATTGTAATATCTCCAATGTCACACACTTATAGTTTAATGCTAAAATCAAAGAGTGTGAATAGTAACCAAATCAAACAATCATCGTGGAACTTTGCTCGACATCGTTTTCAATCTATCTATCTAGATAGATCAATTTCAACTTATATACGCTAGGGATCTCGCTTTCCAAAGAATCCATTTATCATACCCTTTGATTAGCATGTCGGCAAGCCTAGATCCTTGTGTTTGAATCTACCTCACGGAACACTATTCACCGAAAGCTAGGTTTTAGGATTAACCATAAATAATTCAATATTTACAATCTAAGACCATTGTCTTATATATATTTATATTCAATGATAAATGATATAGACCTTTTATGTCTCAACTAGGTCTATATAGTCTTCAGATTCCCCTAGGTTTCCTTATATTTTATGAGGTTCTCCAAGAGTCCATCCAGACTCCCCTAGATTCTCAAAGATTTTATGAAGATTCCCTTACATTTTATGATATTCCCTTAGATTTCCTTTGGATTCCCTTAAATTCTACAAGATATTATGTGGATTCCCTTATATTCTCTAAGATATTATGAGATACCCTTAGATTTTGTATAATTCGCTCAGATTCTATGAAGATTTTATTAGCTTATATTCTCAAAGACATTACGAAGATCCCCCTAGATTCTCCAAGATTCCCTTAGATTTTATAATATTTCCTAAGATTTGCCAGTATTCCCTCTTTAGGAAGATTCTCTTGGATTCCAGCAAAAAATTACTATTTTTAAGATTTTTTTCAAATTTTACTATTCTTAGCAACTTCTATTTTAAGTTGAGATACTTATTCATGCTTGTTAACCATTCAAAGCTCATCAGTTCACTCTCACGACATTTTAGAACATCCAGTAGAAAGTTACTATTTTTAGGAACTTTTTAAAAAATTACTCTTTTTAGCAACTTCTATTTAGGTTCAGGTCCCTATTAGCATTCACATGATAAACTTTTTCTGAAGCAGCGGGCACCCACAACAGTGAGCTGTAATATCGCTTCAAAAAAAAAAAAAAATCGCCACACTGACGGCCTCACGCAGATTTGGTTGTTGCTAAAAGGACTTGACTGCGAGACATGGCTGCAAATTGGCTGCAAAGGATGTTTTAGTCACATGCGAACATAATGGGATCTTCATCAACAGTTCTTTTCTAGCTGTTGCTAATTTTCCCAATCTGTGCCTGCAATGTAGCATGATCCAAAACAACATGTGAGCAGAAAAGCCAAAAGAGCCATCCAACTGCTCCACAGTTACTGCAGCTACAAATCCGATCCATCATGTGAATGCTGCATAATTGATCATTCTAATAACTTACCTCCATGATATACAAGATCTAGTAAAAATTACTATAAATTTATTATTTATAGATACTTTCTATTTTAGGTTGAGGTGCTTATCCATTCTACTTGAGCAGTGAAAGAACGTTTTAGAACTCTCTAAAAAGACCCTAGAACTATTAGAACTTTCTAGGGAGGTATTAGTAGGAAAAAAAAAAGTGATTTTCCGGCAATAAAAAATCCAAAAATAAATATTTCAGGGCAAAAAAACCTAAAAACAATTACATTTGGCATCCGGAAAGGGTTCCGGCAGGGACGTCGCAGCGATCCTACTTTTCTAATTTGCAGCTACCAGGTCGATGGTCCGGCAGCTGTTTACTGCCGGATTTGGTGCTATTTTCATTTTCTTTATTGCACATAGTTGCTTGCTCGGCAGTTATTGGGGTCTGCGTGGGCGATGGAGCCAGCAATCTGGCTTTTTGGGTCGTGATTTCTTAACATGTTTATCCAATTCTGATTTAATCAGAAGCTCTCCAGATAGATGGCGCTGTAGCGACAGGACTCGGTCTTCTAAATGAACTACTCCTGTGTCCACCCATCTTACGCCAGCGAAATCTGATTCCAGTCCCTGCGCCTCCTAAATCCGCCGCCCTTCTCTGTATACCAGATAAGCGTTAGCTCAAGCTTCGTTTTAGAGTCTTTTCTCTGTAAACCAGGTAAGCGTTAGTTCAAGCTTCGTTTTAGAGTTAAGTTTCGTTGGGCATGGCAAATGTAAAGTTTACTTGAACCGTAACATTTGATTCCCACCACGTATGGCTTTTCTCGTTGAATTAAATTCGCTCCATATCTTTGCGGTTTTTTTGATTAAAATACTGCTTCCTTGCCCCAAATCCGGCAGTTTTAGCCTCAAATCCGATTCGAAAGAACAGTATAGACAGAGATATGGAGGTTTGAAGCGGTGCAGAAATTGGGGAAGTTCGGCAGTGGAAGAAAATGACGATTTGCTTTTCAAAATTCTGGCTTTTTTGGATCCAAAGAGTCTGGCTAGGGAACCTATGTGAATAATCGATGGAAAAAATCTCTATCTGATGAAAATTTATGGGAAGGCATTTGCACACAAAGCTGGCGGACCAATCCGTCTAATAACAGGGATAAATAGCTTAAAACTGTGGTTTTTAGCTCTTGGAAGCTTCCAGAGAATCTATGTCCTCTGCTTAAGGCCTTTTTCGAATTGAAAATTTTCTGAGAATAAACAGACGTGGAGAAAAGAGGAGACCTTCTCCGCCCCTTCTGGATCCGCCAACCTTCTCCGCCCCTTCGCCAAATCATGGGGTCGCAATTTATCTGCACGGTTTGGAAACACTTAGAAATAGCTGCAAATCTTGAGATTGAAATGCAGGCGTACACCTACACCTTACACCTTGGCCATCACATTGGGCAGTGATTCTTCCTTTCCAGTTTCGCCTTTTAACAAGTGATATAAGCCCACTACAGTTTCCAGAAGACTTTGAGTTTAACTTTCAAATTTCTCTGCACACAAGATCTCTGTCGGTGGTCAGATTTGAAGAGGCAAAAGGATTAGAAAGTATTAGAACAGAGCCTGTGGTAGAACAAATTATCACAGATACTTGATAGGCATTATGAGAGGGCATCCCAGCCCACTACCGAAAAGAGGCCACAATTTCATTTAACTAGGTGATTCCTGCATTGTTGGATATGGCTACAGTAGTAAACGATAGTAAACAGGGGGAAAAAATAGGCTTAATGATAAAGAGGGAAAAATAACTCGGCTTACCATGTTTGAATCTCAGAATATGGAGCTTTGATGAGCTGGTCTGAATGCATATCAAGAAAACTACAATTTATATTGCAATAAACCACGAATTGAGTACTCAACTTAATCGATTATTCAAGACAGTCCGGCAAGAAATGGATTGGGTGCTGTTCATATTTGAGGCATATCAGAAACATCTATGACCTGTTCTGCACAATCAAGAAGCGTCTCCCTGAAGCTCTTTTGAATCTGTGATGCATTGAAGTGGAAGAAAGCTGCGTGCCTCCGAAGAGCAGAGGATGTTGCAGCAGTCCTTTTCATCTTTGAATGGCAGATAAAACCACGGTATGAACTCTGAGAAATTATTTGAATACATAGAGATAAGGAAAACTTACATAAATGCGCCTGCATCATCCTTAATTTTCCAAGATGCCTCTCAAAACTTCAAAGTACTCAAATTGCTCTTCGGGCATGCTCGGTCAGGAGATTAGGCAAAACTAGAGGCCATATCCATCGTCACAACTTGCTTCAGAGTTCAAAACTACATTTTCAAATCAATCGTGTCTACCGTCAAAAATAATAAAATGGATTAAACAAATGAAATAAGGAGGCAAGTGAATTAGGTAAATGCCAGAAGTGCGAAATAGTAGTGGGAGGAGATCTTTAGTCAAGGTAAATCTGACATAATACAGGTAAATAAAGGATAGAACAAGGGTGGGCAAGATACAGATAGATGGAAAGGCAATTGTTAAGTGGGCACTTCGGCAACCAAAAGATCGACATTAATAAATGGGTAGCTCTGAATGGCACCCATGTGTTCTTAAGCTATTGTAAACGACAATTTGTTTAAGTAGTACCACGTGTCCATGAGATTGAGAAACACCACTCCTAATTGACATGCTAATATGTTATATATGAACCAATAAAGCATATTTCATATTGAGCTATGAGTCTACATATCGCTGTTTGTAATAGAAGACATTGATTATTGTTTATTATATGCATAAGATTTAGGAGCTAGCTGGAGCGGCGAAGTCTGTCCATTGCCTTCCAAACTTGGACCATTGAGAGCTGTCTCAAAATATCTTGCATCCAAAAAATAAAAAATAAAGAAAAAGTCCTAATGGGCAGATTTTGCAGCACACAACAATGAACATCTCAATTAATATTTTGTATTCATTGTGTTAAAATTTTCAGATGTATAATAATCTCAATAAATCTTCCAATTATTTCAATACGCCATAAATCAATTGGATCTCCATGGAAGGGCATGCATATGGACCTATTTCGAAAAAGCTTTTATTTTAGTTGCAAAGAAGCTTCAGAAAATCTTTGAAATAGGAATATAATCTAGGGGAATCTTCATAAGATTCTAGGAGAATCTATACAGACAAATCTTAAGAATCTATGAAACTGCCAATAGAATCTTCAGGGACCTAAGGGAACCTTAAGACAAACTTGACAAATTTGTGATAATCTAAAGAGAATCTTTGGAAATCTAAGGGAATTTCCATATAGCCTTTGCAAATTTGGAAGAATCTTGATAGAATCTTCGAGAAACTGGGGGAATCTTTATACAATCTTAGAGAATCTATGAGCAACCAAGCAAATCCTAATAAATCTTGGTGCATCCAAGCGAATCTCCATAAAAGCCATTGGAATCTAACACAATCTTGATGGAATCTGAAAAACCTAGGGGCATCTTCACAAAATTTTAAAATTTTAGGAGAGTCTACATAGAACCTTGACTAAAATCATTAGCTTAGATGTTAAGGCCCATCAACTACTTGAACATGCAAATGATCAATTGGATGCCATGTTTTGTTAATGAATCACAAGCTCTTTAACTCTTAGACAAATTTCAACCACGATCCTTCAAAACACAATGCAAAATTTGTGTATTTTTGGAATCACATTTCGTATAAGGGCATGGATACTGTTGATCACATTTCATCTAATGGAAATTCCTAGAAAGCTATGTGTATGCTCTAACTACCTTACCATGGTTTCATCTAATCCAACTCCTACAACTACACAAAGCGCCGGCTTCGCCGGCGCTAAATTCTTGTATATAATATAATTGATGCCTTCCTCAGTGGTTGGCATGGGTATTTTTTGAGGGTTTTAACTCTATAGGACCGGGTTCAATTCTCGCTTCTACGGGAACTTTTTAAGTTGAGGACGAAATGGTCTAAGAATTAGAATAGGATGTCTTAGAAGCTTGTAGATCATCAAGATTTGATAATGTAAATAGTTCAGATTAGTCTAGATTGACGATCTAATTCATTCTCGCGGACGCCCTGTAATCTATAATGATGCTCCCATCGCATGCATATGGGGAATTCTCCCCGTGGCTTAATTACATCACCATGGAAAGGCCCTCCGCCTAACTCGGACCACTTGGGATGGCCAAACGGAGGTGTCATTCGTCCCACGTCCTCTATGGGAATCCTATATAGCGGAAGCGTACATATATGTTAGCACACAACAATCATGCTTAAAATAATATACCACCAATGAAGGGTGGTCCATCCATCATCATCTTCTACGTGGTAATACAAGTACAAGATAACATAAGCAATATACCATAAATAAGGGCTCTACCCTGGGCTCAGTGAGGTCGACTGGCGGTTAGGGCCTCAAGATAACAATAGACAGAGGTATAACATGGCGTTGGCTGGCATATAACAATGACTAGGGTAGTCCACTTCATCCGCCTCCCCGTGATCACTTTGCAGATAGGCTGAAACATGCTATGGCGTGATTGTAGCCTTCTGGAGACACAATCTCATGGAATCACCCTATGGGACTACTCCGAGTTACATCTCCCCGGTCCGATGAGGTAGGTCAGGGACGCGTCCCCTCCCCAGGCATTACGGATCCCTGGGTGTGCTAGAGAACACGTGCCAATTTTAAGGTCGGCTCACCTGCCCGTTCGAGCCCTAAGACGTCCATATAGGCACTCATCCTGGGACTCGGGGAGTGTCAGACCCATACCCGGCCCACACTCAGTGACTAACTATAAGCCTAGCACACACTGTAGGAGTCCTGAAGCCACGTTAGGCAAGACCCCACCCCCATTTCACCATCATATCAAGTATCCGACATCAATAACAACATAGCATCCATACCGTGATGGGCTCTTGTGCACAGGCTGCATGTATTGGGATTTAAAGGATTCTAGCTAGGAACATCTCTACATTTACATAGCCTTTATGTCTCTACCCTCTTAATCCCCACAAACACAGGAAGAACGAAAAGAGAACTATCATTATACATGCATCCATCCATAGCTTCGAATAGAACATAAAATAGAGATTAACCATACATCTATTGATACAAGGGTTAATCCTAGCTATCTTCTAAACATACAAGGGTAAATCTTATGACTATCTAGGAATCTAAGCTATCTATGTACTAACCAAAAATCGTAGCTAGATCTACTATCTCTCTGGTTCTCCATCCTTCTTGCTGGGGCAGGGTTGAACAATAGCTCCAACTCCATCACCCAATTCGAATTGGGACAAATTGGGGTGGAAGCCCCAACTTGGGTGTCCCAAATTGGCAAGCCAGCCTTGTCTAATCGATTTGGGCCAGGTGGCAACTCTAGGTTGGTTAATATTAATTAATTTAATATTTTAACCCCTTTTAATATTAGTTTAAACCCTATTTAGGGTTAGGTTTCCACCCTAATAATTAATGATTAACATGGCTACCCTTAGCTTATGAATAACTAATGCACCATTAATTATTCATAGTGACGTGTCATGTATTTATACCCCAAAGGCATATAAATACGTGGAACATCACATTCTCCCCACCTTGAAAAATGATGTTGTCCTCAATATCAAGACTGTTCTTGCTCTGGGCCAACACATGACATGTCAGAGGCAAGTCTTCCCACTGTTAAGAGGTAACGTGAAGTTATAAGTCACACAAAAGTTGTCTTATTCAAAGTGATCAAGTTTGAAATGTCGCCAGAATCGCAAGGATAGTTGAACGGTAATTAATTTGAGCAGCAAGCAGTGGAAGGGAACATAACGAGTCATGATGTCCTCAAAGATTGGCGTTAGATAGTTAAGCACAAGGAGAGTTAAAGGAAGATTGAACATACTTACGTAGGTGATATAAAAGATACATATATAGATCGTACAGGGTCATCATTTAGGACCATAGTCGGTCAAAAAGGGACACTGAGATATAATACATAAGCAGGCACGACATTGGTCCTCAGTAGACAGTAGCCGATATGACCTAGCAGTGCAACTAGAAAAGACACATTACAACAAGAACATGGGCCCGTGAATGGCTTTTAAAAGAAGTCAGAGGTGTTAAGGTAAGTTTTCCGCATGCGTAATCATAAGACATCAATATTTACAAAATACTTTATATGTTGTGGTTGAAGGGACCACACCCTTTGAAGAAAAAAAATGAAGAAGGGAAAACCTATGATTCATAAGGCTTGCCATCCATCTCGGCATAAGGAATGGTAATGTTCCCATTATAGCCGTAGACGAAGGCGTCCTATCATGCCTATATGCACATCCCCATTTCTAGGATGCATCTAGCCCAATCCCCGCCGCATGATGAAGGTCGGCCTCGCGATGATCCCTACCGGATCTAAGACCGCCCTTTCCCTCGGCCGGAGTGGTTGGCGCCGTTGTTGGCGATGTGTGACGCTGTCGAGGGAAATCCGTGCAAGCCTCATAAAAATCCCTCTCGAGGACTGTTGTATCCTCCTTTCGTAAGTGGGTCCACTTAACCAAGTAGGACAGGCGATGAGTATTGCTTGTCTGCTTGTACGCACGATCAAGAAGTGCGTATGGAACTAGTTCCACTTGCTCGTCCGCCATATCCAACAAAGACACACTTAACCAAGTAGGACAAAGTGATGAGTATTGCTTGTCCGCTTGTACGCATCTAACAAGAAGGCGTGGTGGAACTAGTTCCACTTGCTCGCCCATCATATCCAACAAAGATTTAGAATCCATACAATTTCTTAGGATCAAATGTGTACTTCTAAAAGATTTTTACGTGGAAGGACATTATAGGCCTTCAGATACCTGAATCCTCAAAAGAAGCTTGCATGTCGGTGAACACGTGTTGGGGTCAATTATGACCATTAGACGTCAAATGCCTGACTGTTTATGGAAGTCCCACTGTTATATTCAGGGTGATGAGTTCCGCAATGGTTGGAACTTTTTTGGAATCCATGACTACTCACTTCTTTATTTCACTATATCAGAGTATACCTAATTTAGAAATCATTCTTTATTCACGTACACATGTAGCTGATTATATATTATACACGGCCATAGACATAAACTACTTCTATTTCTTCCTTTTAATATAACACACTTATAATTCTCACACTGTTTATTAGAAAGTCATTCTAATCATATTATTTTTGTATGTCTATATACTTCCCTTCATTTTACAATTTGTTTTATTACATCACTCTAATTTTATTTTGTATAAAAAAAAAAAAAAATCTTATTTTCGCTATAGTTTTAACAACCCATATATTATTATCCCTCATTGTTTTACATGCATCACATTTATGCTCATCCTTTAATATAATTATATATATTGCACTATATCTCACATTTTTACATATATACTTTAACATTAATTACACACACACGTTCTTCATCATTTATTATTCATAATCCTTTTTATAATCATAATATAAGTCTCAAGTATTACTTCAATAGTTTATATAACACATACATAATTAAATTTTCGATTCTATTATATTTTAATCAAGATTCGCTTCTATATACTTTATTATATCAACATTTTCTTTCCAATCAGATTTTGAAATATTTTTCTTCTTTTGACTATCTCAAGATCTTTGCACACTCACATCGCCTATCTTAGCCATACTTTTACATCCATATGTGTAAACATTAATATTAATTCATTAGTTATATCTATACATGTTTCAGACATACGGACATTCTTATATTTACATTGCACAGATACATCTCATAGAGACATTCTATGGGGCACCGTTAAGTTGATGCCACCTTGGCCACTATCTGACTGTGCTTTGGCCATGCGATCTTCCTATGTCAGAGAAGAGCAGTTGTCGTGAATAGGGTGTCCACGACAAAATCATCGAAAGCATGCCCGGTCCTTCTTGAGCCTGTTATATATGTTTGTTATCCCATTGAATCAATAGACGTTAAGCGACCCAGAAATGTACACTTAATAATTACGAGGATTGATTTATCATGTGACATATATATTGCCATTCAACGTATAAGGATAGGGGGTATAGCACCATGTAGTTGAGGGAGACGTGGTGTATGATTATCGCCGTTAAAATATGTTAGAGAGGTACTATACTAATGTGGAAATCGGATTATAAATATCGAGCTTATGAAAGGGAGATCACTTTAGAAGTGTAGGTTTCATCAGTGATGGGCAAGGTGTAGAATGTTTATGCTATATAAGTTAGAGGATGAATGGCATATAACGATGCAGATTCATAAACTACGGATTATAAAATTACGCATACGTTGCGTTTCGTAAGGAGATTGACATTCATGAGCTGTGCAATAAAGATGCAAGTGTATGTATGAGTAAGACGAGAATGTAGTCACGTGAATACGCTTAATGAGGTTGAGTAAATGCATGCCCATCCTGCATGTTACAAGTTAAGGGAATGGAACACATTATATCTCCTCTAGGAGCAAAGGGGTGCCGAATAGAAGACTGGACAATAGCGGGGGACATAGTAATGTACCCACACGACAAGTGTGTGATTTGAGGGTAGTTTGAAAGTTGTTGTAACCAAAGATTTCAAATATAGGGAAGTTGAATGGACGCTTTATGTGAATCAAAAAGTGTGGAACATAAACAAGTTTAGGTGCCCAATGAACATCTCACCAAGGAGAATGTGCTCGACATGGTGTTATGTATGTATCCCCGAGGAGTAGCCCCAAGATTAGAGAGTCTAAAAAAGTGTGGCCAAAACCACAACATGTTTATGGTACAAGATAAATGAATTGAGAAAATATATTTGCGGCAACAAGAATTTGAATTTTTGGGGATAATATCATCCACTATATTGTTATACATGAGTGGATTATAACACATGTTACTATATCACAGGGTAGTGGTCGTGGATGTCGGAAGGATTTAGTAGTATCAAATACTATATTAGTGAGGATATCAAGAATGTCTACTGTGACATTCAGATGTATTGGAAGATAGTAGAATATTCGTACAATTACTTGACACAAGTTATTTCAATTGTTGGAGTTGACTATCTTAGATACATCGTACTAAGGGATATGAAAGGAGTTTAAATCAGGGAAAATAGCTAGAGTAAGTCTAGCATATACGGTGATGTTACATTCCAGAACATCTCGAGGATGGTTGGAACGGTATTGGAATAACAGATAATGAGAGGTTAAGTACTCAAAGGTTCTAGATATCAATGAATTAATTCAGCGTTATAAATTGAGAATATCAAGTGGGTATGGGAATAGCAGATGTATGAATATGTAGCATAATAACGTGGGGTTTTTTGTGTTTTTGCACGCTTTTCACCAAGGTTTTCCTATGATTTTCGGATGTATTCAAATGGATGTACTAACGCGCACATCTAGAGTGCACCATTTTCGAGCCATTGATTTTAGCCTTTTTTTCAATGGTCAACAACCAATGGCTCACAACAAAAGCCCTTTTTGTGCGTGGTGCATAATGGTCAACAACCAATGGCTCACAACAAAAGCCCCTTTTGTGCGCTGGGGTGTATAATGGTCAACAACCAATGGCTCACAACAAAGCCCTTTTTGTGTGTGTGGTGCATAATGGGCACATGAAGGGCTTGAAGGGCGATGTAGTGCGCTCACCGGGCAACACATTTCTTTATCATAACTTTTGATCCAGAGCTCGCTTTGAGATGAGTTTTATTATGCTGGAAAGCTCTCTCCCAGATCTTTTTGATAACGTATGACATGGATATGTTTGGTTAAATTATCTATGCTAAAACAGCAAATTTTCGGTCGGGTTTGGTAGGCTTTCACATCCTACCGCTGATTAATACAGATTGCGCTTATTGATATTGTTTTATGGCTCATTCGAATGAAGGTTGCAAAAATTACCATGCATTTTAGATTTTGAGGCGCTTATTAAGCAAATTCCAAGGCTTCTAGATACTTGTGCTAACAAGCAGAAAAGTTTCCCACTTTGGTTTCTCACCACAAGAATCCATGGAGGCCAAAGGTCTGCTGTTAAATTCCAGCTTGAAAAATGTTTGTGTATGGGTGTTGCAAACTTTATGACTTTCTAATAATGGGATCAATCCGCCTATCTTTATGGTAACTTTTACTTATGTTCTATTTATTTTATTGTGATGAAATTCAAAAGCTACATGTGATGAAAGCCTCAAATGAATTCTAGTTTTTTTTTTCTGGTTTGAATTCTAAAATTTTTGTCACACCTGGGACGCCCCTAAGGCTCTGGCAAGGGCAAAAAGAAATTTTTGCAACACAAACCATTAACATCCAACATATAAAAATTAAATCCCCCAACACATAACAACCAACACATAACAACCATTGACATTAATAACCAACACATAACTACTATTGACATTAATTAACACAACTATTGGGTCCAACACATTTAAATTAAAATCCCCCTTTAAACCCCCTTTGGTTTGGGTGCATATTCACACCGGAGGTGACGTGAGGGCAGCTTAGAGCCCTCATAATTGTATTCCTCAAGACGCACAAAATCAATACCATATAGTATTCCACTTTGAAATCTTATAGTATTTTGCTAATCTTGTTATATAGTATAGCAAATTTTGTAACTTGCATACCCCACAAACGAGGAACTTTAATGCGGTGTAGATTAAGGAATAAGGTGAATATGCCTATCCAACAGCCAAGGTCCTGAGTCACCCCGCGGTGAAGATTATGAGGATGACTTTGCCGCTATACCTTAAGGGATAACCGACAAGAGGCCAATACATACCACCAAGTCCCCATAAGAATCAAGACAAGGTATATAGAGGAGATGGGGTGAGATTATATGAACCAAGAGTCCATATATTCGAGAATTACCTTTACTCACCTGGAAGGAATGCTAAACTGGAAGTAGGGGAACGAGGGATCCATGGTTCCGAGGTACACACCTCTGATAGATTATGACTTGAAGAACATTAAAAGATAAAGAATTGATAACCCTATGGCGGTTGCTAAAAAAGATTTAAACATAGGGTTTTCTACTATGAGATCGAGAGGGTTCAATGCCTCCATCTCATTTTGAGGGAGCTAAGAGACGACAACATTTGAAAGGGATCAAAAGTTGAAGTTGACATGATAACTTAAGAAAATAAGTTAATTGTGCCAAAGCATGGTTGATATTGGGGAACACAAAGGATATTTAGCCGAAAGAATCTTTTAGAAAAGCTCTTCAACTGGGTAGTAACGCTTAAAATTATGGCACGTGCCCCGAAGTACCATAAGTTACTAAAGGAATGGTTGAAATACCTAGGGACCCTATCAAAATGTAGGCATCATATACCATATACCATTCCAACATAGAGCTGGCTATCATCCATTTGGAAAGTCTCCGGGCTCACCCATCATAAAGGCATACAGCAATGGTTTTGTTTCAAGAAACCGCTAAGGTTACCGCTTAGCCAAAGTTAGAGCAGAGCTCTAGTATTGTGGATGAGGATATATGTTTACTACATATGTACCATGTACATATATGATAAACATCTTGGTGAGGTAATCTATGCGTTGACACTCCAGGGAGAGAAAGACGAAAGTGTACCCCAAAGTTACCAATGAAGGGTCCGAGTATATCTAGAATGTGCAAGCAATAGTGAATCGGGTTGCACACTAAGGTAGGATGTTGTAGTTGGCACTTTGAAATAAATGTCAAACCGACAATAGAATCGAGATGATGGGGTTGATTACTACAATAGTACAATTCCGTGATGGGCAAATAATAGCGCTAACGCGTTAGTAGCTCTAATGTGTCTTGCATAGACACCTAATAGATCTCCCACATGATCCATACCCAAAACAGTAGAGATGAACCCCATGGGTTACATGGAGGTGTAAGTTAGACCGTGATAGGCTTGAACATTGATACAAGCCGGGCAGCGTATAGAAATAACCGCTGGATTGTAATGTATCGCATAGGTGTTTTGGAAGCAACCTTGGACATAAACCGCTATATCGTGATAGCATATAATAGCGGTTAGGAAGCCACAAGACGCTTAAAGAGTACCTAATCGGAAAGCAAATGGATTGGTGACCCTACGAATAAAGGTCACAACCAAAGGGTGAATTGTATATATTGTATCAATGCGGCATAGTCGATGATCAATGTGGAAATTAATAAGCAAACATACTCAAGGCCTGGGTGACAAAAATCGACTCGACGAGAAAAAACATATTGATGAAGAACCCCCTGCTCATGATATTTAGCTGCCCGGATGGGAAGGTTATTACCTCCACAATCTTTGGATGAGTGGCATGACTTGAAGGGTGGTCTTCCTAACATGCAAAGACAGATTTTCAAAGCTTAAAAGCTAAAGAGCTAAAAAGCTTTTTTAAATGTTTGAGGCATGGCTTAGGGAAGAAGACTTTCATTTCCTAGGACAACATGGTGGATTGAATTCACCAAGAACCCCTTTAATAGAAGAGGTCTCTTTGAGAGGTCTTCGAGTGGTAATGCCCCTTGGGATATTCACATAATCCCTTGAAATATGTAAGTTCATTTGTGGAACTTAATGACGCTTAGGCACTAAAATAATGGATGGGAAACACTTTGCCCCAACCATGTCTAGATACCCTAGAAGGAGGTGACTAGTCAACAATGGTTGGATGCCATTGGACCATTACTTTAGAACAACTCCAAAAGAGGATAGGCCATCGTGAATTGGCGTACCGGGCGCCAGATAAATAATCACGCCATAGGCGCGGAAGTTTGGCACTTTGTACTCTAGGATTAATTACAAAGAAAGTAGTTGACATTGTGTGGGGTTCTAACACAAGCACTCACTATGTGTTACGCATTATGTATCATGATCCGGAGGAGTGATCCGGGAAAAAGGAACACCCACCATCGGAGAAGTAGTGAAGGGTGGTAGATTAAAGCTTAGACCCATGGTCTAGAGGGGTGCCGCATGGCGCCCTTAGTCGGTTGGGCCAAGAGAGATCCTTTCTCTAGGAAATGGGACGCAGTCAAGGCCTAAAGAGAAACAACGCTAACTATAGTTATGTCTATAAAAAATTTACTTAACCCCGTCAATAAGGTCTAATATAAAGCATAAAATGGCAGTGGCCTAAGAAATTTTGTTATCAAGGCATCTACCAAAGGCAAAAAATATTTAAAGCTATAGGTCTAGGAATATTGATAAGTGGACATTATTACCACGCCAAAGAATATCCGTGGTGATAGTGTTAGAATCCAACTTAGAAGTCTCTATCTTACTCAGGGGAGTTCCTTTCCATCGCTCAGAGTGAAAGTTCGTCGATATGGTTGCAGGAACTATTCTACAGTGATAGTAAGAACCCTTAGGTTATTCCTACCTCACCATGGTTGCACAAGTCCGGCAGAGCTGTTGCCACCACAGCGTTGGTTTAGGGAAGGGTGATTACTAGACAACAGTCTTACTATAGAAACAAAGATACTGTTGGTTAAGTAGAATAAGAGACATTGTGTCCATTAAAAGGAGGCTTATTGTCTTGGTAAAGGGTTTGCCTGGGTGGTGAGAGGTCAAAGGTTCAAGTCTCAGAAGTACATTTTATAAAAAAAAAAATTGTTGTGTAGAGAAAACAAAGTATTAGATATTTATAAGAAATGTGTAAAATATGTATATTATATTTAAGAAAGCTTGGCGTGGTGTTAAGCACCTAAGGCTGGAGTTGTGAGGTCACGAGTTCAAATTTGTGTTGAGGAGGCAAAAAGACATTTTATATGATAACACAATGGAATTTTTATAGGACGAAAAATTTTATACGCGAAAAAAATACAGGTGCATGATGGGAAAAATATATGTTTCTTTTTTGAGATTCTAAGTCGATGTTTTGCCCAATCAGCACTCCATGCTCCCACACCTACTTGATGCCGGGCCACCTATGCCCTTTAGTCAATTGAACTGCCCGATGCCTTGGTGAAAATCGCCAATTCGAAGTTACCTAGAGAAAGTTATGGCCTTTAAAAACAAGGGCCTGCTTTCCAAAAGCTTAACATACTTGATTCTAAGGACTCACACCTTAATTTCTAACTAGCTTAATCCTCCCATAACTAGGGTCAACATACATATTAGCTATGGAATTAGAATAGTTTAACTTAAGTTAAACCCCCTACAACTAACCAATCTAACGAAGTTAGATTATGGCCAATGCAATGATTTGGTCACCGTAATCATGCTTTGATACCACCGTAATGCTCCCGTATCTATACAATGCTCCCATCATATAGATACGGGAATTCCCTCCCGTGACAACTACATCACCATGGAAAGGCCCTCCCTCCATCTAACTCGACCACCACTTGGGATGGCCAAGGTGGTCCGGGTGAGGAACACCGGAAGTGTCATTCGGGTCCCACATCCTCTATGGGAATCCCATACGCCGAAGCGCATATACATGTTAGCACACGCCATCATGCTTCAAAGTAATATACCACCAATAAGGGTGGTCCATCCATCATCGCTTCTACATAGTAATACAAGTACAAGATAACATGAGCAATATACCATAAATAAGGGTTTCTACCCTGGCTCGGGATCCATAATGGTCGACCGACGGCCTCAAGGTAACAATGCATTTAGGTATATAACATGGCATTGGTCGGTATAGAACAATGGCTATAGTAGTCCACTCCATCCTCCAGGCAATCACTTTGCATAGATCAAACATGCTATGGCGTGATTGTAGCCTTTCGAGATGCAACTCATGGAATCACCCTATGAGACTACTCCGTGTTATATCTCCCTCGCAATAATGAGGCAGTCAAGGAGGCGCCCCTCCTTGGGCATGACGGATCCCCCGATGCTAGAGAACACATGCCACATCGCTGACCCCCCGATATGTACACCGAATTTACTCCCCCAATCCGTGTCCGCTCACCGCCTGCTCGGCCCCAAGATGTCCATATAGGCACTCATCCTCGGGACCCGTGGAGTGTCGACCCAATCTATACGCCCACACTCAATGACCGACTAGAAGCCTAGCACACCTGTAGGAGACCCCACCCCCGCTTTCACCATCGCGCATCCATTATCCGAGCGTCAATCAAAAACAATAGCATCCATACTCGTGTGTGCTCTTGTTCACAAAGTCAATATATTGGGATTTAAGGGATTCTAGCTAGGGGAATCTCTACTTGGACATCGCCTTTAGGTCGCTACTCCCCCCAATAAAATGCAAGAGGAACGTAAAAGAGAACTATGATTATACATCCATCCATCCATAGCTTTCTTTGAATAGAACATAAAAATTAAAATCCATACATCATTTTATACAACGTTAACCGGTAGCTATATCTTTCTAAGCTTACAAGGGTAAACCTATGACCTGCCTTGGAAATCCGCTTATTAATGCATTTCAACTTAATCATAGCTAGACCTTACTATATATCTCCGGGTTCTCCATCCTTGTGGTTGTGGGCAGGGCTGGGAGCAATAGCTCCTCGCTTCCATCAGCTCTCCCCCAATTCGAATTGGAGCAAATTAAGGGAAGCCCAATTTGGGGTGTCCCAAATTGGCAAGCCCTCGCCTTGCCCAATCGATTTGGGCTAGGTGGCAACTCTAGGTTGGTTAATATTAATCCAATTTGATATTTTAACCCCTTTTAATATTAGGTTAAGCCCTAAATTCTGAATTAGGCTTAGGGTTAGATTTCCACCCTAATTAAATGATTAGCATAGCTACTCTTAGCTTATGAATAATTAATGCACCATTAATTCATTCATAGTGACGGTCATGTATTTATACCCCAAAAGGCATATAAATACTTGAAACATCACACACATTCCCTTCATTGCTCTATACCTATTTTCCATCCATTTGTTTATTTGTGGTTTGCACTTTATTTTAGACCATTGATTTGTTGATATTTCCTCGATTTACACCGGCATCTATGACCATAGTTTTCGCCTAAAATTGTATCTATAGCTTCCAATTTTCTTTATTATGCCTCTATTTTTCTAATGTTCCATCCTATTTGTTTATTTGTGGTTGGCATAATTTTTATTTCTAATTCATTGATTTGTTGAATATTCTCTCGATTTATTCTAGATCAACAACAAAGTTTATTTCATCTAAAATGTATGCAACTTCTAATGATATAAAAATTAGAAACAAAACACAATGATTCTAAAATGATATTATGCCAATGACACTATTACATAGTGTCTATAGCTATGGTTATGGCTATGGCTATGGCTATGGGTATGGGTATGGGTATGGGTATGGGTATGGGTATGGCTATGGCTATGGCTATGGCTATGGCTATGGCTATGGATATGGATATGGATATATGGAGATATGGATATACAGTAATACGTATTGGACCATCACTCCACAATAAACTAAAATGGCCATAATAGGTGCGGGCCGCCCATGCAATATTGCCCATCATTGAAATCTGCAAGGGTATGATCTTCCACATGACTTAGGAATGTACTTGAATTGTGGAAGACAAGTCTTACGTTGGTCCATTTTATCATGTATAATACATAGATAGTTATTAGGTTCCATTCTTGGATAAGGTCCTCCACATCCAATAAGTTGATCTACATGATAGTTGATCGTCATATGGTCCTTCATATGTTCCCTTATCTTTGCCCTTAGACTTGGTTGCCGCGGTCTTATCTAGTGTCTCCTTCGACTTAGCACATAAATTGCACTTGGCAAAGTTGTTTTTGAAGTTTCTATGGTCACATGCTTGAAATGCTTATTCCATAGCCTACTAAAAGCTTTGGGATATAGAGCCACTCCAAGTTCGAAAGCAATGCATTTTATTTCCTCTAATATGCTCTTACGGGTACAATGGGATGGCAATCTCTTTTCAACAATAACTCTACCACTTTCATCCTTCTTACTCTTATGTGGCATGTTTTACGCATTGAAATCCACATATCTTTCAAATATTTCCTTTGCGACTATAGTTCTTGAGGTAGGCCTTACTCGGGCCGGTGTTCCCCATGCAATGCAATTTTACTACCATTTTCATGTCTCTTTTTGCGGTTATTGCCAAGAAGAGGGTTGGAATTCCATGTATAGCCATCCATGCTTTTGAACATATCCACTTTCCATTCAATGGGAATCTTTTCTTCTTTGATCTTTCATCACGAATTGCATAGCCAAATATGGTGTACATGAAATTCCTCCTGCTATCACACTTATGTTTCACGATATGTAGCTCTTGCTCCCACCAACTCCTTTATTGTGAACATTCTAACACAAGAAGCCCAACAACATTCACCTCCTCTAACCTTCATCATTGGCTTGGAGAACAATCATAATCGACTTGCATCTTTTGGTGGGATAATGTTTGAAAGTTGGAAGTGGCCTCTTGCTACTTGTGTGAACATTGTTGACAATGGTTCTACATCTATAGGAAGCGTGTAGTTCCCCTCGGGTTGAATCTTTCCCTAGGCCATGCAACAATAGTTGGAACCTCTAGTTGCTTCACACAAGCTAGGCATTCTTGTTTTGCACTGAACCCTTTTCCTTCCAATTGTCATATAATTTTGAGATTGCCACACCTAACTTTGTCCTCCCTAATCTTTCATCATTCCTTTGCATTGATAGGATCTGCTAGAACAATAATCCCTTCTCCTCTTGCCTCTCTCATTTGCATGCATGCGGGATCTTGACCTTTTGTTTTCCAATGGGCCCAGTATAAAATACAATTTCCTTTCCTTTGGCATCATCCTTTTCATTTGAGGTCTTTTCCTTTCCTTTGCCATCATCAACGTCATTTGGAGTCTTTTCCTTTCCTTTGCCATCATCAACATCATTTGAGGTATTTTCCTTTCCTTGGCCATCATGTTCATTAGTTGAGAATTTTTCCTTGCCTTGATCCCGGCATCATTGGGGGCTTTTTTTAGCATTTTGCATGCCATTGACCTAGAATGCATAAAACATATAGTAAGTTAACATATCAAATAACCTCTCACTAACATGTTCATAAATGAAAGCCTCATATATGTCTTATTCTATTTAATCATTCTATTTATATAATGGGATTCCCCAAGTTATTTTCCTCAACATTATATATAAATAAAACCCTCTACTTATAACCTTCTAATTTTTATCCTATAATAACCTTAGCAACAACTTTTAAGGTTATTAATTATAGGTTAGCGAGTTTAAGGTTAAGAAGTTTATTATAGGTTATTATAGGTTAGAAATTTTAGGTTGGAAAGTTATTGTAGGTTAAAAGTTTTAAAGTTAGAACTAAGTTTTAAGGTTAGTTTTAAGGTCACTAACTTAACTAGTAACTTATAACTTTTAAACTATTAACTTTTAACTTATAACTTAACTATTAACTATTAACTTATAACTATTAACAACTAACTTAACTATTAACTCATAACTTTTAAACTTTTTTAAAGTCCACGGTCCTTAAAACAAAAAATCTTTGTAATAAATTTTTTGTTTTGATTATTATTTGAAGTTAGCATTAGTTTTGAACTGCTTTCTCTCACTTTTAAACGAACTTTTAAATTCGGGCTAATTCGGTGCTTCTTCCGCTTCAATTCAGGGCATTCCGAGGCTTCTAAAATTCCTTAAGTTCACTCCAATCTCGGCTTCCAAATTCGGCTTTTATCAATCTTCTCGGCTTCTATACACGCTTCAATCTTCTATCTAGGCTTCTATCTGCTTTTTATCTTCGACTTCTATATACTTTTTCGGCTTCTATCTTTTATCTGCGTTTTCGAGCTTTTTAGGCTTCTACAATCATCTGCTTTAGGGTTTTCCCGGCTCAAAAGGTGTTTTCGGCTCAAAGGTTTGTAGGATCTATACAATGTCTCTGGCTTTTTTGGCTTTTCGGCTCTCTACAATCTCTCTGGCTTTGAATAACAAAGTTTTCTAGTTTTTTGTTTTTGTGTTAAAGCTTCTCGGCTTCTCGGCTTGCTTCTTCTCGGCTTCTTAAGGCTCAAATCATCTGCTATTGGCTTCTCGAATCAAATCAACTTTGGTTTTCGATTTTTTGGTTTCGGCTGAAAGGCAAAGGCTCAATTCTCGGGTACAGAACACAAATAGGTTAGTATTTTCTGTTCTTTACTTAAAGTAGTATATGAGCTTCAGGTTTAATCAAGGGGAGTGCTTTCTGGCTTAGACTTTTACATGCATCAGCCCTAAAAGCGCCCTAGCACCTTCATATATAGATCTGCTCTATGATCTTGTTACGTGATCTTGCCTATATGATCTGCTCTTATTCTATTTCACTAGCTCTTCCTCTATCTGTTCTAATTAATGATCTAAAATAATGAAGTAAATAATGGTCTATGCTCTATCTGCTCTATGATCTTGCTCTATGATCTATGATCTATGATCTATGATCTATGATCTATGATCTATCTGCTCTATGATCTATCGCTCTATGATCTATGATCTATACGCTCTATGATCTATCGCTCTATGATCTTGCTTATATGATTTTTCTTTGTATACGCTCTTATTCTATTTCACTAGCTCTTCCTCTATCTGCTCTAAATAATGAACTAAAACAATGAACTAAATATTGAACTAAACAAGGAATTATTATTATTATATATACGCTCTATCTTGCCTTCATTCTATTCTATTATATTCTCTTTGCCTTCATATTCAATTCATATTTTGAATTACGCATTACGCGTTTATGCATTACTGTTAGAATAATATGTTAGAATGGGAGAAATGGCGCTTGGCGCATTTCTATTTTGGGTTCCGACCTTCCACTAGGTTAATCAAAAGCGTGCCGGTAGCGTTTTAGTTTAGCTTTTCTATTTCATACGGTTCTATACAAATCGGCGCCCGGTGGCGTGTGAAATAGATACGTGAAAAAACAAAACAAAGCGGCGCTGGCGCATTTTGAATTATGTATGTTGAGAATCGTTTTATGGGAGAGTAATATATCATTTGCTAATTACTTAATTTCTCTCGTTCTAGTGCCATGGATTTTCCTTATGCATATACAGGTTGCTCCTAGTTCAAATACCTTTGGCTGGTTCTAGTTCAAATACACTTCCCACGGGCGACCATCAACTCTGGACCACAATACAAGATATTACTTGATTGTCTTTGTTCAAAGCGTTCAAAGAGAGTTGGAGAATCCATTAGGCGATCATGTCGGGGGGCCATGGGAACACTTCCATCGCATCTCTGGACATATCGCGGCTCCTCATGCTCTTAGTAAGGCTCATGCCAACAAATAAATCTGAGGATTTGATTTATAGTATCAAGGATCGATACAACACTCTGGTTTGGAGACTTCGACATTCGCGGGGAAGATGAGGATCTGTCATATCAGTGGTTCAGGTCAGGACTTTTAGCGGTATTGGGCGATGAAGTGGGCCTATGTGACATATTGTAGAGATAGAAAAAATTGGCTGGCGCATTTTGCGAAGAAGAAATGTACATACACTTTTTGGAATATGAATACAAACTTCGGCGCTGGCGCAATTTGCACTATACTTTTATGTCATTAGTTTATTATGTTTTTTTATATGCAATGTCGAAAACATTGAATCCTTTGATGCCCTCCGGCCGATTATGACCAACCCCAAGAAACTACATATTTTCATTAATGTGTAGTTTCATGGGGTTGATATAACTGACTAAAAGCATCAAAGAATACAAAATTCACAACATCATGAGATATTATGATATATTCATTTTTTTTTTGAATATCAAATATAAATACCTTTTTGAGGCGTTCTTTTGGCCATGCTACAAATGTGCCCACGCTTTCATCAAGCTTTATGCATGCCAGGGATGTCTTCTTGGAAGAGCCTCATCTTCATAATTGCGGTTTTATAATAGAAATCTTCTGGCTGTTTCCAAGAGGAACACCATGACACATAGAACTTGGATTCAGATCTTGATTTTACATAAGCCTACTCGGCACTTCAAGTTTCTTTGTTAAAAGATAGCATTCTTCTCGAAAGCGATAAAGAACGAGAATGCATTGGAAAAATAGAGGGGCGAAAAATAGAGAACAAAGAGAATGCATTGAATGGAATCACACTCACCATAGTTCAGCGAGACATCGAATGGGATTGAAGGCGTTGTAGGCGGATGGGATTGGCGTTGTAGAAGCGATTGTAAGCGGGATCTTTGTAAAACTCGATAGTCGATTGTTCTTGGGCGCTCGATAGTAGGAATGATCTTGGAAACCACGATAGTAGGTGGCGATTAGGTGGTAGTAGATTGCCACATATGCATTTCTTGAAATTAATAATTAATTGTTATCTTGAAATTGCACTAAAAAGAAAAACACAATTTAAATTTGTAAATGGCGGGGCCGGCGGTTAATTAAAGCGGTATAAATTTAAAAGGGCCTTGAATTTGAATTCTGATTTGTAAATCGGCGGCCTAGATTATGAGCATACATATAAGTTTAAACCAAAACCCGATCTCATATTATCCGCACTTGCGGTTCTATGGCGTCTAGAGGATCAAGGCGGCCAGAAGTATTTGTAGTAGAGGTGGGCGACAACCCAAAGCACAAATCCCAAGCACGGAGGCTGCTGAACAAGCGAAAGCACAAATCAACAAAGCGCCTCGGGTAATTGATCTGTTTTTGTTTTTTGTAATTGATTTACGTGTCCCTTTTTTTTTAGTTAGGTTTTAGGATGTTTTTCTACACATGTATTTTTACGTGTATGCGTGTCTCGATTGTATTTTCTACCTTTTATATTGTTTTACGTGTCATTTCTCTTTTTTTTTACTACCTTGTTTTGTGTGTTTTTGTTATAATCTTCTCACTACTCTGTGTTTTTTGTTTTGTATTCTCCATTTTGTATAATGTAGACCGTTTTTAATTATAGTTTCTTGCAGGACTTGTTTGTTTATACTTTTGTTACGTATTCTCGAGTTCTTTTGACAAGTCTTTTTGTAGCCTAGTATGTCTCTTATAATATAGAAGCGTCTGTAGGGCCCCTCTTAAAAAGCAAAAAGCGGCTCGGTAGCGATTTATAATGTAGGCGTCTACGATATGATTGTTTTTGGTTGTCTCTGCTACTTTTCCTTAATTTAAAAGTTAAGGCGTCTATCAAAAGCGGCGCCTGGTAGCGATTTCATTACTCACCACATGATTGTGACTTTGGGATCTTCTAAAATGTGAAAAGAAAAGCAAAGCACTTGCGGTCGAGGGACATCTGCCTGCGAAAAAACCAAAAGCGGAGGAAGATGTATCGATTCTGTTTGGCACGTTGTGACCATTGGCGATCTGGCCAGGAATAATGAAGGCTCGGTGGAAGCCTCCATGTCGAAGAAGATCTACGGAGGGCTATGAATGGTATGTGGAGATCTTCAAGACTAAGCGGAAGAGCAGATCTGATTTTCATGTCTAGAGTTAAGGAAGCGGATCAAATGAAGAAACAAAGGTATTCTGATCACATCACGAAGAAACGGGGCGATTCATCTTTTTTCCGTATTACTTGGCGGGTCAGAAAAAATAAAAAAGTATTGAAGAAGTTAAATTACTGCGGTGCGGTTCCTTTAAAGAGCGCCCCTAAGAGCGGATGAGGCGCGAGATAACCTCTTCAAATTTGGCTGGTCGGTGGTGATCCATTGACACCAAAAAAATATGTGAAGGTCTCGGTGTGAGAAAAGAGCAATCGATTACAAGGCCGTCGGGGTAGTGCGTACCTACAAGCTTTAAAAGAAGGAAGATGCAAGTTCTAGAGCGGGGAAACACGGGCGTTCTAGGCATTACGGATATGACTAGTGATGGCGACAAAGCGAGGCGGTTAGAGCCATGAGCAAACTCAAGAAATATCTTTGACAAGTATCCATTGGGCCTTAACTTCGCATCCTATCCATGTCGGCCGGGGCTTTTCGAGGTCCACGAAGGCTATGTTTGTCGGCGAGAAGATCGACAAAGCGACGCAAATGGAAATAGTCAACGGCATGATAGAAAACCGGGGCGAGTGCCAATCTTGCGGCGGATGTGGTGCCTTTTGATATGAAGGCGAAGAAGGTGTTGATATGGAATAAACTTGAAGATTTAATTGGCAACCTCGATATTCACTTCATGATAATAGATGGCCCGGCATTTTGGAAGCCTGTGAAGGTTTTGATCGATCAAGCACAAAAAGCGGAAATCGGTTATTCTATAGGCGTATTGATCGAAAATTCGGTTCCTCGGTGGCTCAACAACGGCGGCCGAAATTAGCGAAATCGGTAGCTCTTGAATGACATGGGAAAGACATTCCTATACAAAAGGTATTTTATTTTCCCACACATATTTATTACGGAACTTCCAAACGCGCCGGTAGCGATTTCTTTGCTAATGTGCATTTCCTATAGCGTTTGAAATCGCGCAAAGCGGCGTTTTCTTAATATGACATTACAGAAAGCGGCGCGTAAGCGCGATTTCTTCATGTGGCATACATGAAGAAATGCGCCCGGCGCTGCGTTCTTCAAACTCGTGATAAGCAACAGCGCTGGCGCGTTATTATTATTTGTTTTGGCCGGTTTACGAGAAAGCAGCGCTGGCGATTTCTTCATCATGAAGAAATCGGCGCCCGGTAGCGTTCTCGCTAAATCCGTGATTAGCAAAATCGCTGGCGGCGTTTTATATTGTTATTACTTTGGCGCGGCTGTCTCTTTTTATTTATCTAGCGGTCCATATTTTGCGGTCAGGTATGTGGGCGATTCGCGACGCGCTTGTAACCAATGGATCGAATATGGAAAACCAATGCCGACCCGGACAAGGGCAATCTAAGAGTGCGAATTCAAATTACTAGAAAGGACAACGTGCCAAACCATATCTGAGGACAAGACCAAAGGCACTAGATCAAAGAAAAAAAAGGGGATGCACAAGCTAGCTCGGAAGATCAAAAGCGGTGCCAAAGGATGCACGCAAGATTGTTTTTCTTGACCATGTATGGGAAAAGTGGAGCAATTTTGGGGCGCCTATCACGGAAAAAAAGTTGCGGTCATTATGGCGGGTTTCCTCTGCAAAGATCGTCTATTTGTGATATAGGTATCCGCGAAATGAAAAGGCACAAGGATTGGATGATCACGAATTAATGCATTTCTAGATAGGTGCATCGAAAAGGAAGTTGTCTACAAAAAAAGCGTCTGCGACAAAGCACTTGACATCTTTGAAGATGCATGCGAATCGATAAAAATATGAAAGTCTGAAAAAAAAGGTTTGTTGGCGAAGAAGCGCAAAGGCTCACGGGGAGACTTCATGTTATCGAGAGATAGGCTTAATGCAAAAAGTACAAGCGTATCGATAATGACATTAAAAAATGTGTTTTTGGTCAAAAGATTTTGTGAAGCGACAAAAGGCGAAGAATGTGGCAACTCTAAAGGGGATTCACCGCGAAAGTGGCGTCGACCTAAAAGAAAAGTTGCTTTGGTGAAGCAGGCGGCTTGAGAAGATGAGTCTCCTTTTTTATATAAGGTGTCCACTTGGTTTTAAGTGTGCCTTATCGGGCGTGGGTGATGGGCCAACCGACACTACTCTATTTGTTCTTGATAAGCCGTGGCGCGAGATGGACACAAGATGATTACATCACCTTCTTCAACACATCGCGGTGGTTTTCTGGTGAGATGCATTATACTATCGTTCTGAGTTTGCCACTCAGGCATGTCCCTCGCCTATGCACTAGGCTGGCTGCAAATGATCTCGAATGCATTAAAGTGATGATGCAATAGCGGTAATGATAGATGAAAACAAAGATAGTGAGTTTAGTACCGAAAAAGATCTCACATGTGCTAATCCTTATGATAGCCATTATGGATGATCTGAGAATATGAAAGACTCAAGGGAAACGGAAGGTGAGAAGATTGCTTGGCGATGCTATCGGCTAGATGAACCCCTAGTGAAAAATGTTTTTATGTCGAATCAATTCTTGAAGACAAAGGGAAAGGGGCTGCGAGATGTGGATGTGGACCTTATAGAGGGCGAAGAGGAAGAGGAAGAAAGAAAAGCTGGGTGACCACGTCCTTTGTTCACCAATCAAGTATGAGCTCTTGGCGGCAAGGGGAAGGCTGAATAAGTCTGGGGTTTTCTTTGGCCCTTTTCGAGTTTCTGATTGAAACCTACGCCCTTTAGAGTCAGCGTCTTTGGGAGTTTCATGTTGGAGGTTATGTGGTGGTGGGAAGCTCACGAAGCTAGCTAGGAAATGCCAAAGTGTGGTCTCGATGGTCAAACCAAGGACTTCCTTGATATTTTTTTGAGAAAGTGCTAGAGGTGGCACCTAGGGGTCCGATAGGTAGTGCAAAAATAAAGCTTCCGGCTCTAAGTTGAATTACTGCGGTCACGCTTGAGGCGGGAACAAATGAGAAGCGGATGGAGCACATAAAGATGAATATCGACAAGCGGCGACTTAACTATCTTGGCCCAGGGCGTGCCTATCATTCCAATCACATTGAAAAATCCGGTTGAAGTGGATGTAGGTAAAGGCAAGCGAAGAAGACAAAATCCTAGATGATCTGATGGATTGGGCTTCGAGAGTCGGGTTAGCATAAAGAGTAATGAAGTATCAACCATAGTTCAAACACTAAGTGATGTGGGTGACATTACGGCCAGAAGAAGCGGTAGAGTAAGCTCATCATTGCGGATGTTGAGCGGGAACCAGAAAGGTATGTTATTCAAGCGAAATGAAAATGGCGCCCGGTAGCGATTTCAATTCTTCAAGCGAGAATTGAAAATGGCGTCGGTAGCGATTTCAATTTTCTTTTCCTTGTCTCACAAGTGTGTGCTTTATTATTACAGACCTAATCCGGCTTCCTCCAAAATTACGGTGTTGATTTGAATGGAGTGCTCTCAAAAGCGTTACCTAAAGCACAATTCCCTTTATCATGGTATGCGAAACCATTTGAGGCAGTGCAAAATGGGTATATCTGCGGCCGTATCGAAGGAGATGTTAGACCAAGCTTTCACTTTATTTAGTTTGTGCAATTTGGTGCGTCGATGGAGAATAAAAAATATCTGAGGAAGTTTTGAGAGTAGTTCACGAGTTACATAGAGATTGGGCATCTGTTTGGGATCGAGCAAATGTAAGTCATTCAATAACCCGAAGGATCCTACGGGTAAAAAAATATTTGTGAAATGCTTGGCGACATGATGGATGACTTGGTTCGTTCGAGAAGGAAGACATCATTATAGTTGATGATGGCGCCTTGAAGTGTTGCTTCAATCGATCCGCGATCACTAAATCCACCATCCTATCATCCGAAGATTTTTGACAAAGATGACTTCACCTTCGTTTTGTCGATTATCTTGCCTGAAATAGCTTCTGGGGAAAAGCGGTTGAAGAGATACAAACACTATACACTTAACTTAATCGGACGGGGGAAATTGTGGGGACCTAGAAGATCGTTCTAGAAAGGGAACTTTTTGATATATATGTATCTGAAATACACTTTCAAAAAGTTTTGAATATGAAATATACTTTACACCAACCTCTTTTCGAATATATATTGTGTTCTTATATCGGCATTATTGGTTACGTATGCGTATTGTTCTTTTATATTATGTGTATAGTTTGCTATACTTGCAATAATTTGTATGTATATCACGATCAATAATTTAGGTGTCTATAAATAGGTATGCATGAAATTAGCAAACCATCGGCTTTGGCCTCATATACACGCTTGTTATTATGGCACATTCTATTACGCGGATGAACCATGCGGACCTCTGCCGAGAGGTGCCCTTGAGCTAGAAATAGAACCGGGGGACTGGCTTGATGTCGTTGCTATGAATCTCGTCAAAAAACTATCGATCCCTTTGATGTTGTAATCCATATTATATGGAATCGAGCATGGTTTGTTCATGATCGGCCGGGATCTCGACACCGCTGCGGCGCTGACGGCGATGATTGGATTAGTTTTTAAAGTTTATGTTCCACTATAATCGTTATTTATCTTGCGAATAAAATCGCCCGCCTTGATTTGACCACAAAAATCTACGTTTTGTAGCAACTTGCTGGCATTATTTATTAAGTAAAACACTACAATTTCAATGTTTAGATTTAGTTTTATGCGTCGGTGATTATGCAATTAATAAGCAATTCCTACTTTTTATATTGCCAACATTCTTTCATAATATGGGTCATTTGCACTGAATATTTGGATGCCTTTGCATTTCAACATAAAATGCATCTTCCTAGCCGAAAATGAACTTCAGTGCAAAAGTGTGGTTAATTCAATATAATGGTCAATAAAAGGCTTATCTGGTAGCGATTTTGGAATAGACATAATCCCAATTTAATTGAATGATGGTTAATCTTTTACTTTTTCCAATCATGCAACCCCTGCACACAAAGTTCTTCTAATCTTCATTTACAGTATCAATATATCCAAGCTTCCTTAAGGCCTTTACATTATTCATATTTGTATGCCCTAAACGTTCATGCCAAGTTCTTAAAGTAGGAGCTGAGACATTATTAACTGTTGGAATTGTTTCAGGAATATCCATCTCAAAAAGATCTCCAACTCTTTTAGCCAAAAAACAGATTTTATTATCCTTCACAACTTTGCATACAAGTTTGTCAAATAGGACTTGATAATCCAAGTCTACTAGTTGACTTATTGAAATTAGATTTTTCACAATAGAAGGTACACAAAGAACTTTTTCAATTTCCACTGGTTTCCTTGCAGATCAAACAATTTGAGCATTCCTGCAGCCTTCACTTCTTTAATTCTTCCATCTTCCAAGCGTATGTTTTTTAAATGCTGCTCCTTATCCCTTCCTGTGAGCAGATATGAAGACTCTATGATTGTTCTTTCAGCTCCCGAATCTACAATGAAAGATGTTTTAGCATTTTGTACCTTGCTCAAGCAATTAGAGAAAGCGTTAGTTACCTCTTTCTCCGAATCCTTTTCACATTCAATAACTGCCACATTGGTATTTGCTGCTTTAGTATCTCTGCCTTTACTTTTATTTAAGCTCCAATTATTGGGTTTACCCCTACCTCTGCCTCTGTCACTATCTCTTGGATTTGGGCATTTAAAAGATACATGCCCTATCCCTTCACATGTAAAATATGTCCTCTGAACACTCTTTGATCAATCAAATTTTAAATCTCCTACTTCACCACAACCATAACAGGGTCCAATCTGCTTACCTTTGTTGTCATTATAGCCTTTTTCTTTTCTAACAACAAGTACCTCAACAGAATCTTCATCGTCCTCATTCTCATTTTCGACCACAAACATTTGTTCTATTCCTGTCCTTGTAATTTGCTCAGCCTCCTCTCTGGTTTTGGCAACTGTCCTTACAAGTGTAGCTAATGTTCCATGATTAGTAAACATTTTGGAAGTTGCTAAAATCTGATGACTTACAGACATTGTTACCCCAGCCGCCTCCAAATTTGTACATAGAGAGTCAAACTTATGGAACATAGTGCTATCTTGTCATCAAATCTCATTTTTCTAATCTCCTTTTCCAAAACATCTATCTGTGAAGAGCTCTTTATTTGATATGTTTTAATTAAATAACTCCATGCATCCCTAGGACTCAGATCCCTTAAGCATTATGCTAGAAGCAACTTTGCACATGATTATGGCTTTAGCCTGACTGATTTTCAGCTCTTCACTTAGCTTATCACTGGTACACTTACCCCTTTTGATTTGTTTACTCTCCTGACTTTGCTGCTGAAGATTCACCTACTGCAAAGCTACTTGTTTCATCAACAACATCAGTACTTGGTTCAATAATGTACCATAGCCCTTCAAATTGCAGAACCTTCTTGACTCTCTCTTTCCATATCTGGAATCCCCCAACTCCTTGAAACACTTCAACTGAACTTAGTAGAGTAGCTCCAAATCGTGTGGACATTGTATAGCTTGCCCTGATACCACTAAAAGAAAAACCTTTACACTAGCAATAGTTAATTGGTATTGTAATATCTCCAATGTCACACACTTATAGTTTAATGCTAAAATCAAAGAGTGTGAATAGTAACCAAATCAAACAATCATCGTGGAACTTTGCCTGATTACTGTCTTCAATCTATCTATCTAGATAGATCGAATTTCAACTTATATACAGTTAGGGATCTCCGCTTTCCAGCAATCCATTTATCATACCCTTTGGATTAGCATGTCGGCAGCTAGATCCTTGTGTTTGAATCTACCTCGCCGGGAACACTATTCACCGAGCTAGGTTTTAGGATTAACCATAAATAATTCAATATTTACAATCTAAGACCATTGTCTTATATATATTTATATTCAATGATAAATGATATAGACCTTTTATGTCTCAACTAGGTCTATATAGTCTTCAGATTCCCCTAGGTTTCCTTATATTTTATGAGGTTCTCCAAGAGTCCAGCCAGACTCCCCTAGATTCTCAAAGATTTTATGAAGATTCCCTTACATTTTATGATATTCCCTTAGATTTCCTTTGGATTCCCTTAAATTCTACAAGATATTATGTGGATTCCCTTATATTCTCTAAGATATTATGAGATACCCTTAGATTTTGTATAATTCGCTCAGATTCTATGAAGATTTTATTAGCTTATATTCTCAAAGACATTACGAAGATCCCCCTAGATTCTCCAAGATTCCCTTAGATTTTATAATATTTCCTAAGATTTGCCAGTATTCCCTCTTTAGGAAGATTCTCTTGGATTCCAGCAAAAAATTACTATTTTTAAGATTTTTTTTCAAATTTTACTATTCTTAGCAACTTCTATTTTAAGTTGAGATACTTATTCATGCTTGTTAACCATTCAAAGCTCATCAGTTCACTCTCACGACATTTTAGAACATCCAGTAGAAAGTTACTATTTTTAGGAACTTTTTAAAAAATTACTCTTTTTAGCAACTTCTATTTAGGTTCAGGTCCCTATTAGCATTCACATGATAAACTTTTTACGGCGGCGGGCACCTAGCGATGGTGGTTGTAATATAAACTTCAAAAAAAAAAAAAAAAAAAAAAAGCCCCGGCCTCCTCCTTGATTTGGTTGTTGCTAAAAGGACTTGACTGCGAGACATGGCTGCAAATTGGCTGCAAAGGATGTTTTAGTCACATGCGAACATAATGGGATCTTCATCAACAGTTCTTTTCTAGCTGTTGCTAATTTTCCCAATCTGTGCCTGCAATGTAGCATGATCCAAAACAACATGTGAGCAGAAAAGCCAAAAGAGCCATCCAACTGCTCCACAGTTACTGCAGCTACAAATCCGATCCATCATGTGAATGCTGCATAATTGATCATTCTAATAACTTACCTCCATGATATACAAGATCTAGTAAAAATTACTATAAATTTATTATTTATAGATACTTTCTATTTTAGGTTGAGGTACTTATCCATTCTACTTGAGCAGTGAAAGAACGTTTTAGAACTCTCTAAAAAGACCCTAGAACTATTAGAACTTTCTAGGGAGGTATTAGTAGGAAAAAAAAAGTGATTTTCCGGCAATAAAAAAATCCAAAAATAAATATTTCAGGGCAAAAAAACCTAAAAACAATTACATTTGGCATCCGGAAAGGGTTCCGGCAGGGGCGATCCTACTTTTCTAATTTGCAGCTACCAGGTCGATGGTCCGGCAGCTGTTTACTGCCAGTTTGGTGCTATTTTCATTTTCTTTTTGTTGCACATAGTTGCTTGCTCGGCAGTTATTGGGGTCTGCGTGGGCGATGGAGCCAGCAATCTGGCTTTTTGGGTCGTGATTTCTTAACATGTTTATCCAATTCTGATTTAATCAGAAGCTCTCCAGATAGATGGCGCTGTAGCGACAGGACTCGGTCTTCTAAATGAACTACTCCTGTGTCCACCCATCTTACGCCAGCGAAATCTGATTCCAGTCCCTGCGCCTCCTAAATCCGCCGCCCTTCTCTGTATACCAGGTAAGCGTTAGCTCAAGCTTCGTTTTAGAGTCTTTTCTCTGTAAACCAGGTAAGCGTTAGTTCAAGCTTCGTTTTAGAGTTAAGTTTCGTTGGGCATGGCAAATGTAAAGTTTACTTGAACCGTAACATTTGATTCCCACCACGTATGGCTTTTCTCGTTGAATTAAATTCGCTCCATATCTTTGCGGTTTTTTTGATTAAAATACTGCTTCCTTGCCCCAAATCCGGCAGTTTTAGCCTCAAATCCGATTCGAAAGAACAGTATAGACAGAGATATGGAGGTTTGAAGCGGTGCAGAAATTGGGGAAGTTCGGCAGTGGAAGAAAATGACGATTTGCTTTTCAAAATTCTGGCTTTTTTGGATCCAAAGAGTCTGGCTAGGGAACCTATGTGAATAATCGATGGAAAAAATCTCTATCTGATGAAAATTTATGGGAAGGCATTTGCACACAAAGCTGGCGGACCAATCCGTCTAATAACAGGGATAAATAGCTTAAAACTGTGGTTTTTAGCTCTTGGAAGCTTCCAGAGAATCTATGTCCTCTGCTTAAGGCCTTTTTCGAATTGAAAATTTTCTGAGAATAAACAGACGTGGAGAAAAGAGGAGACCTTCTCCGCCCCTTCTGGATCCGCCAACCTTCTCCGCCCCTTCGCCAAATCATGGGGTCGCAATTTATCTGCACGGTTTGGAAACACTTAGAAATAGCTGCAAATCTTGAGATTGAAATGCAGGCGTACACCTACACCTTACACCTTGGCCATCACATTGGGCAGTGATTCTTCCTTTCCAGTTTCGCCTTTTAACAAGTGATATAAGCCCACTACAGTTTCCAGAAGACTTTGAGTTTAACTTTCAAATTTCTCTGCACACAAGATCTCTGTCGGTGGTCAGATTTGAAGAGGCAAAAGGATTAGAAAGTATTAGAACAGAGCCTGTGGTAGAACAAATTATCACAGATACTTGATAGGCATTATGAGAGGGCATCCCAGCCCACTACCGAAAAGAGGCCACAATTTCATTTAACTAGGTGATTCCTGCATTGTTGGATATGGCTACAGTAGTAAACGATAGTAAACAGGGGGAAAAAATAGGCTTAATGATAAAGAGGGAAAAATAACTCGGCTTACCATGTTTGAATCTCAGAATATGGAGCTTTGATGAGCTGGTCTGAATGCATATCAAGAAAACTACAATTTATATTGCAATAAACCACGAATTGAGTACTCAACTTAATCGATTATTCAAGACAGTCCGGCAAGAAATGGATTGGGTGCTGTTCATATTTGAGGCATATCAGAAACATCTATGACCTGTTCTGCACAATCAAGAAGCGTCTCCCTGAAGCTCTTTTGAATCTGTGATGCATTGAAGTGGAAGAAAGCTGCGTGCCTCCGAAGAGCAGAGGATGTTGTAGCAGTCCTTTTCATCTATGAACTCTGAGGAATTATTTGAATACATAGAGATAAGAAAAATTTACATAAATGCGCCTGCATCATCCGTAATTTCCCAAGATGCCTCTTAAAACTTCAAAGTACTCAAATTGCTCTTCGGGCATGCTCGGTCAGGAGATTAGGCAAAACTAGAGGCCATATCCATCGTCACAACTTGCTTCAGAGTTCAAAAATAATAAAATGGATTAAACAAATGAAATAAGGAGGCAAGTGAATTAGGTAAATGCCAGAAGTGCGAAATAGTAGTGGGAGGAGATCTTTAGTCAAGGTAAATCTGACATAATACAGGTAAATAAAGGATAGAACAAGGGTGGGCAAGATACAGATAGATGGAAAGGCAATTGTTAAGTGGGCACTTCGGCAACCAAAAGATGGACATTAATAAATGGGTAGCTCTGAATGGCACCTATGTGTTCTTAAGCTATTGTAAACGACAATTTGTTTAAGTAGTAACATGTGTCCATGAGATTGAGAAAAACCACTCCTACTTTGACATGCTAATATGTTATATATAAGCCAATAAAGCATATTTCATAATGAACTATGAATCTACATATCGCTATTTGTAATAGAAGACGTTGATTATTGTTTATTATATGCATAAGATTTATGAGCTAGCTAAAGCGGCAAAGTCTGTCCATTGCCTTCCAAATTTGGACCATTGAGAGCTGTGTCAAAATATCTTGCATCCAAAAAATAAAAAATAAAGAAAAAGTTCTAATGGGCAGATTTTGCAGCACATAACAATGAACATCTTAGTTACTATTTTGTATTCATTGTGTTAAATTTTTTAGACGTATAATAATCTCAATAAACCTTCCAATTATTTCAATATGCCATAAATCAATTGGACCTCCATGGAGGGGCATGCATGTGGACCTATTTCTAAGAAGCTTTTATTTTAGTTGCAAGAAAGCTTCATAAAATCTTTGAAATAGGAATATAATCTAGGGGAATCTTCATAAGATTCTAGGAGAATCTACATAGACAAATCTTAAGGAATCTTTGAAACTGCCAACAGAATCTTCAGGGACCGAAGGGGACCTTAAGACAAACTTGGCGAATTTGTGACAATCTAAAGAGAATCTTTGGAAATCTAAGGGAATTTCCATATAGCCTTTGCAAATTTGGAAGAATCTTGATAGAATCTTCGAGAAACTGGGGGAATCTTTATACAATCTTAGAGAATCTACGAGCATCCAAGCAAATCCTAATAAATCTTGGTGCATCCAAGCGAATCTCCATAAATCCATTGGAATCTAACACAACCTTGATGGAATCTAGAAAATCTAGGGGCATCCTCACAAAATTTTAAAATTTTTAGGAGAGTCTACGTAGAAACTTGACAAAAATCATTAGCTTGGATCTTAAGGCCCATCAACTACTTGAACATGCAAATGATCAATTGAATGCCATGTTTTGTTAATGAATCACGAGCTCTTTAACTCTTAGACAAATTTCAACCATGATCCTTCAAAACACAATGCAAAATTTGTGTATTTCCGGAATCACATTTCGTATAAGGGCATGGATACTGTTGATCACATTTCATCTAATGGAAATTCCTAGAAAGCTATGTGTATGCTCTAACTACCTTACCACGGTTTCATCTAATCCAACTCCTACAACTACACAAAGCGCCGGCTTCGCCGGCACTAAATTCTTGTATATAATATAATTGATGCCTTCCTCAGTGGTTGGCATGGGTATTTTTTGAGGGTTTTAACTCTATAGGACCGGGTTCAATTCTCGCTTCTACGGGAACTTTTTAAGTTGAGGACGAAATGGTCTAAGAATTAGAATAGGATGTCTTAGAAGCTTGTAGATCATCAAGATTTGATAATGTAAATAGTTCAGATTAGTCTAGATTGACGATCTAATTCATTCTGTGACGCTCCCAGAATCTATACGATGCTCCCATCGTACAGATATGGGGAATTCCCCTCCTGTGGCGACTACATCACCATGGAAAGGCCCTCCGCCTAACTCGGACCACTTGGGATGGCCAAACGGAGGTGTCATTCGTCCCACGTCCTCTATGGGAATCCTATATAGCGGAAGCGTACATATATGTTAGCACACAACAATCATGCTTAAAATAATATACCACCACGAAGGGTGGTCCATCCATCATCATCTTCTACGTGGTAATACAAGTACAAGATAACATAAGCAATATACCATAAATAAGGGCTCTACCCTGGGCTCAGTGAGGTCGACTGGCGGTTAGGGCCTCAAGATAACAATAGACAGAGGTATAACATGGCGTTGGCTGGCATATAACAATGACTAGGGTAGTCCACTTCATCCGCCTCTCCTGTGATCACTTTGCAGATAGGCTGAAACATGCTATGGCGTGATTGTAGCCTTCTGGAGACACAATCTCATGGAATCACCCTATGGGACTACTCCGAGTTACATCTCCCCGGTCCGATGAGGTAGGTCAGGGACGCGTCCCCTCCCCAGGCATTACGGATCCCTGGGTGTGCTAGAGAACACGTGCCAATTTTAAGGTCGGCTCACCTGCCCGTTCGAGCCCTAAGACGTCCATATAGGCACTCATCCTGGGACTCGGGGAGTGTCAGACCCATACCCGGCCCACACTCAGTGACTAACTATAAGCCTAGCACACACTGTAGGAGTCCTGAAGCCACGTTAGGCAAGACCCCACCCCCATTTCACCATCATATCCGTTATCTGATACTGAATAACAACATAGCATCCACAGCCAGATGGGCTCTTGTGCACAGGCTGCATGTATTGGGATTTAAAGGATTCTAGCTAGGAACATCTCTACATTTACATAGCCTTTATGTCTCTACCCTCTTAATCCCCACAAACACAGGAAGAACGAAAAGAGAACTATCATTATACATGCATCCATCCATAGCTTCGAATAGAACATAAAATAGAGATTAACCATACATCTATTGATACAAGGGTTAATCCTAGCTATCTTCTAAACATACAAGGGTAAATCTTATGACTATCTAGGAATCTAAGCTATCTATGTACTAACCAAAAATCGTAGCTAGATCTACTATCTCTCTGGTTCTCCATCCTTCTTCTTTGGGGGGGGGTGAACAATAGCTCCACTCCATCACCCCAATTCGGTTGGGACAAATTGGGGTGGAAGCCCCAACTTGGGTGTCCCAAATTGGCAAGCCAGCCTTGTCTAATCGATTTGGGCCAGGTGGCAACTCTAGGTTGGTTAATATTAATTAATTTAATATTTTAACCCCTTTTAATATTAGTTTAAACCCTATTTAGGGTTAGGTTTCCACCCTAATAATTAATGATTAACATGGCTACCCTTAGCTTATGAATAACTAATGCACCATTAATTATTCATAGTGACGTGTCATGTATTTATACCCCAAAGGCATATAAATACGTGGAACATCACATTCTCCCCACCTTGAAAAATGATGTTGTCCTCAATATCAAGACTGTTCTTGCTCTGGGCCAACACATGACATGTCAGAGGCAAGTCTTCCCACTGTTAAGAGGTAACGTGAAGTTATAAGTCACACAAAAGTTGTCTTATTCAAAGTGATCAAGTTTGAAATGTCGCGTAACTGTGCGATAGTTGAACGGTAATTAATTTGAGCAGCGTTGTGTGGAAGGGAACATAACGAGTCATGATGTCCTCAGCATTGGCGTTAGATAGTTAAGCACAAGGAGAGTTAAAGGAAGATTGAACATACTTACGTAGGTGATATAAAAGATACATATATAGATCGTACAGGGTCATCATTTAGGACCATAGTCGGTCAAAAAGGGACACTGAGATATAATACATAAGCAGGCACGACATTGGTCCTCAGTAGACAGTAGCCGATATGACCTAGCAGTGCAACTAGAAAAGACACATTACAACAAGAACATGGGCCCGTAATGGCTTTTAAAAGAAGCTGTAGGTGCCAAGGTAAGCGCTTCTGGCATGCAGAATCATAAGACATCAATATTTACAAAATACTTTATATGTTGTGGTTGAAGGGACCACACCCTTTGAAGAAAAAAAATGAAGAAGGGAAAACCTATGATTCATAAGGCTTGCCATCCATCTCGGCATAAGGAATGGTAATGTTCCCATTATAGCCGTAGACGAAGGCGTCCTATCATGCCTATATGCACATCCCCATTTCTAGGATGCATCTAGCCCAATCCCCGCTGCATGAAGGCTGGCCTGCATGATCCCTACCGGATCTAAGACCGCTCCTTTCCCTCGAAGCCGGAGTGGTTGGCGTCGTTGTTGGCGCATGTGTGACGTTGCCGTAGGAAATCCAGGCAAGCCTCATAAAAATCCCTCTCGAGGACTGATGTTGTATCCTCGTTTAGTAAGTGGGTCCACTTAACCAAGTAGGACAGGTGATGAGTATTGCTTGTCTGCTTGTACGCACGAACAAGAAGTGCGTGTGGAACTAGTTCCACTTGCTCGTCCATCATATCCAACAGCACACTTGAGTATTGCTTGTCTGCTTGTACGCACGAACAAGAAGTGCGTGTGGAACTAGTTCCACTTGCTCGTCCATCATATCCAACAGCATTTAGAATCCATACAATTTCTTAGGATCAAATGTGTACTTCTCGAAAAGATTTACGTGAAGGACATTATAGGCCTTCAGATACCTGAATCCTCAACAGAAGCTTGCATGTCGGTGAACACGTGTTGGGGTCAACCATGACCATTAGACGTCAAATGCCCGACGGTTTGTGGAAGTCCCACTGTTACATTCGGGGTGATAAGTTCCGCAATGTTTGGAACTCTTTTGGAATCCATGACTACTCACTTCTTTATTTCACTATATCACATTATACCTAATTTAGAAATCACTCTTTATTCACACACATGTAACTGATTATATATTATACACGGCCATAGACATAAACTACTTCTATTTCTTCCTTTTAATATAACACACTTATAATTCTCACACTGTTTATTAGAAAGTCATTCTAATCATATTATTTTTGTATGTCTATATACTCTCCCTTCATTTTACAATTTGTTTTATTACAGTCTGCCCTAATTTTATTTTGTATAAAAAAAAAAAAAATCTTATTTCGTTATAGTTTTAACAACCCATATATTATTATCCTCATTGTTTTACATGCGCATCACATTTATGCTCATCCTTTAATATAATTATATATATTGCACTATATCTCACATTTTTACATATATACTTTAACATTAATTACACACACACGTTCTTCATCATTTATTATTCATAATCCTTTTTATAATCATAATATAAGTCTCGTTATTACTTCAATAGTTTATATAACACATACATAATTAAATTTTCGATTCTATTATATTTTAACTGCATTCGCTCTATACTTTATTATATCAACATTTTCTTTCCACTGTATTTTGAAATATTTTTCTTCTTTTGACTATCTCGCATCTTTGCACACTCACACTGTCTATCTTAGCCATACTTTACATCCATATGTGTAAACATTAATATTAATTCATTAGTTATATCTATACATGTTTCAGACATACGGACATTCTTATATTTACATTGCACAGATACATCTCATAGAGACATTCTATGGGGCACCGTTAAGTTGATGCCACCTTGGCCACTATCTGACTGTGCTTTGGCCATGCGATCTTCCTATGTCAGAGAAGAGCAGTTGTGAATAGGGTGTCCACGACAAAATCATCGAAAGCATGCCCGGTCCTTCTTGAGCCTGTTATATATGTTTGTTATCCCATTGAATCAATGGACGTTAAGCGACCCAGAAAGGTACACTTAATAATTACGAGGATTGATTTATCATGTGACATATATATTGCCATTCAACGTATAAGGATAGGGGGTATAGCACCATGTAGTTGAGGGAGACGTGGTGTATGATTATCTGCCGTAAAATATGTTAGAGAGGTACTATACTAATGTGGAAACCGGATTATAAATATCGAGCTTATGAAAGGGAGATCACTTTAGAAGTGTAGGTTTCATCAATGATGGGCAAGGTGTAGAATGTTTATGCTATATAAGTTAGAGGATGAATGGCATATAACGATGCAGATTCATAAACTACGGATAATAAAATTACGCATACGTTGCGTTTCGTAAGGAGATTGACATTCATGAGCTGTGCAATAAAGATGCAAGTGTATGTATGAGTAAGACGAGAATGTAGTCACGTGAATACGCTTAATGAGGTTGAGTAAATGCATGCCCATCCTGCATGTTACAAGTTAAGGGAATGGAACACATTATATCTCCTCTAGGAGCAAAGGGGCGCCGAATAGAAGACTGGACAATAGCGGGGGACATAGTAATGTACCCACACGACAAGTGTGATACGAGGGTAGTTTGAAAGTTGTTGTAACCAGCATTTCAAATATAGGGAAGTTGAATGGACGCTTTGCGTAACCGAAAGTGTGGAACATAAACAAGCTAGGTGCCCAATGAACATCTCACCAAGGAGAATGTGCTCTGGACATGGTGTTATGTATGTATCCCGAGGAGTAGCTCCGCATTAGAGAGTCTAAAAAGTGTGGCGTCAAAACCACAACATGTTTATGGTACAAGATAAATGAATTGAGAAAATATGTTTGCGGCAACAAGAATTTGAATTTTTGGGGATAATATCATCCACTATATTGTTATACATGAGTGGATTATAACACATGTTACTATATCACAGGGTAGTGGTCGTGGATGTCGGAAGGATTTAGTAGTATCAAATACTATATTAGTGAGGATATCAAGAATGTCTACTGTGACATTCAGATGTATTGGAAGATAGTAGAATATTCGTACAATTACTTGACACAAGTTATCCCAATTGTTGGAGTTGACTATCTTAGATACATCGTACTAAGGGATATGAAAGGAGTTTAAATCAGGGAAAATAGCTAGAGTAAGTCTAGCATATACGGTGATGTTACATTCCAGAACATCTTGAGGATGGTTGGAACGGTATTGGAATAACAGATAATGAGAGGTTAAGTACTCAAAGGTTCTAGATATCAATGAATTAATTCAGCGTTATAAATTGAGAATATCAAGTGGGTATGGGAATAGCAGGATGTATGAATATGTAGCATAATAACAGGGGGTTTTCTTTGTGTTTTTGTACGCTTTTCACTAAGGTTTTCCTATGATTTCGTGATGTATTCAAATGGATGTACTAATGCGTACATCTAGAGTGCACCATTTCTGAGCCATTGATTTTAGCCTTTTTTTTTTCAATGGTCAACAACCAATGGCTCACAACAAAAGCCCTTTTTTTTTGTGCGTGTGGTGCATAATGGTCAACAACCAATGGCTCACAACAAAAGCCCTCTTTTTGTGCGCGTGGTGTATAATGGTCAACAACCAATGGCTCACAACAAAAGCCCCCTTTTTGTGTGTGTGGTGCATAATGGGCACATGAAGGGCTTGAAGGGCGCATGTAGTGCAGTTTCCCCGCTGGCAACACATTTCTTATCATAACTTTTGATCCAGAGCTCTGTTTGAGATGAGTTTTATTGCGTTGGAAAGCTCTCTCCGAGATCTTTTTGATAACGTATGACATGGATATGTTTGGTTAAATTATCTATGCTAAAACAGCAAATTTTCGGTCGGGTTTGGTAGGCTTTCACATCCTACCAGTTGATTAATACAGGATTGCGCTATTGGATATTGTTTTATGGCTCATTCCGAATGAAGGTTGCAAAAAATTACCATGCATTTTTAGATTTTGAGGCAGTTATTAAGCAAATTCCAAGGCTTCTAGATACTTGTGCTAACAAGCAGAAAAGTTTCCCACTTTGGTTTCTCACCACAAGAATCCATGGAGGCCAAAGGCTGCTGTTAAATTCCAGTTGAAAAATGTTTGTGTATGGGTGTTGCAAACTTTATGACTTTCAGAATAATGGGATCAATCCGCTCTATCTTTATGGTAACTTTTACTTATGTTCTATTTATTTTATTGTGATGAAATTCAAAAGCTACATGTGATGAAAGCCTCAAATGAATTCTAGTTTTTTTTTTCTGGTTTGAATTCTAAAATTTTTGTCACACTCGGGGCGTCCTAAGGCCCCGAAGGGGCAAAAAGAAATTTTTGCAACACAAACCATTAACATCCAACATATAAAAATTAAATCCCCCAACACATAACAACCAACACATAACAACCATTGACATTAATAACCAACACATAACTACTATTGACATTAATTAACACAACTATTGGGTCCAACACATTTAAATTAAAATCCCCCTTAAACCCCCTTTGGTTTGGGTGCATATTCACACGGGAGGTGACGTAGGGCAGCGAGAGCCCTCATAATTGTATTCTGCACGTACAAAATCAATACCATATAGTATTCCACTTGAAATCTTATAGTATTTTGCGAATCTTGTTATATAGTATAGCAAATTTTGTACTTGCATACCCCACAAACGAGGAACTTTACGTACGGTGTAGATTAAGGAATAAGGGGTGAATATGCCTATCCAACAGCTCTCGTTGCCCGGAGTCACCCCCCGTGTGAAGATTATGAGGATGACTTTGCCAGTTATACCTTAAGGGATAACTGACAAGAGGCCAATACATACCAGTTCGAAGTCCCCATAAGAATCAAGACAAGGTATATAGAGGAGATGGGGTGAGATTATATGAACCAGTAGTCCATATATTCTGAGAATTACCTTACTCACGGGGAAGGAATGCTAAATCTGGAAGTAGGGGAACGAGGATCCATGGTTCTGAGGTACACACCTCTGATAGATTATGACTTGAAGAACATTAAAAAGATAAAGAATTGGATAACCCTATGGCGGTTGCTAAAAAAGATTTAAACATAGGGGTTTTCTACTATGAGATCGAGAGGGTTCAATGCCTCCATCTCATTTTGAGGGAGCCAAGAGACGACAACATTTGAAAGGGATCAAAAGTTGAAGTTGACATGATAACTTAAGAAAATAAGTTAATTGTGCCAAAGCATGGTTGATATTGGGAACACAAAGGATATTTAGCTGAAAGAATCTTTAGAAAAGCTCTTCAACTGGGGTAGTAACGTTTAAAATTATGGCACAGGCCTGAAGTACCATAAGTTACTAAAGGAATGGTTGAAATACCTAGGGACCCTATCAAAATGTAGGCATCATATACCATATACCATTCCAACATAGAGTTGGCTACTGTCCATTTGGAAAGTCTGTGGCTCAGCCGCATCATAAAGGTATACAGGCAATGGGTTTTGTTTCAAGAAACTGCTAAGGTTACCGTTTAGCCAAGTTAGAGCAGAGCTCTAGTATTGTGGGATGAGGATATATGTTTACTACATATGTACCATGTACATATATGATAAACATCTTGGTGAGGTAATCTATGCAGTGACACGAGGAGAGAAAGACGAGTGTACCCCAAAGTTACCAATGAAGGGTCTGGAGTATATCTAGAATGTGCAAGCAATAGTGAATCGGTTGCACACTAAGGTAGGATGTTGTAGTTGGCACTTGAAATAAATGTCAACGGACAATAGAATCTCGAGATGATGGGGTTGATTACTACAATAGTACAATTCCAGGATGGGCAGCGAATAGCAGTTACGTGCTAGTAGCTCGAATGTGTCTTGCATAGACACCGAATAGATCTCCCACATGATCCATACCCAAAACAGGCAGAGATGAACCCCATGGGTTACATGGAGGTGTAAGTTAGACCGTATAAGGCTTGAACATTGATACAAGCCGGGGTAGCAGATAGAAATAACTGCTTGGATTGTATCAGACATAGGTGTTTTGGAAGCAACCTTGGACATAAACTGTTATATCGTATAGCATATAATAGCGGTTTAGAAGCCACAAGACAGTTAAAGAGTACCTAACGGAGCAAATGGATTGGTGACCCTACGGAATAAAGGTCACAACCAAAGGGTGAATTGTATATATTGTATCACGTGCATAGTCGATGATCAATGTGGAAATTAATAAGCAACATACTTCAAGGGTCGGGGTGACAAAAAATCGACCCTGGACGTAGAAAACATATTGATGAAGAACCCCTGTTCATGATATTTAGCGGCCTGGATGGGAAGGTTATTACCTCCACAATCTTTGGATGAGTGGCATGACTTGAAGGGTGGTCTTTCCTAACATGCAAAGACAGATTTTCAGCTTAAAAGGCAGCAAGAGCTGAAAAGCTTTTTAAATGTTTGAGGCATGGCTTAGGGAAGAAGACTTTCATTTCCTAGGACAACATGGTGGATTGAATTCACCAAGAACCTCTTTAATAGAAGAGGTCTCTCTTGAGAGGTCTTCGAGTGGTACTGTCCTTTGGGATATTCACATAATCCCTTGAAATATGTAAGTTCATTTGTGGAACTTAATGACGTTTAGGCACTAAAATAATGGATGGAAACACTTTGCCCCAACCATGTCTAGATACCCTAGAAGGAGGTGACTAGTCAACAATGGTTGGATGCCATTGGACCATTACGGTAGAACAACTCCAAAAGAGGATAGGCCATCGTAAATTTGGCAGGCGCCTGGCGCAGATAAATAATCACGGCCATATAGGCGGTGAAGTTTGGCACTTTGTACTCTAGATTAATTACAGTAAAGTGTTGACATTGTGTGGGGGTTCTAACACAAGCACTCACTATGTGTTACAGATTATGTATCATGATCTGGAGGAGTGATCCGTAAAAGGAACACGACCATCGAGAAGTAGTGAAGGGTGGTAGGATTAAAGCTAGACCCATGGTCTAGAGGGGTGCTGCATGGCAGTCCTTAGTCGGTTGGGCCAAGAGAGATCCTTTCTCTAGGAAATGGGACGAGTCAAGGCCTAAAGAGAAACAACGTTAACTATAGTTATGTCTATAAAAATTTACTTAACCCTGCGTCGAATAAGGTCTAATATAAAGCATAAAATGGCAGGGCCGGAAGAAATTTTGTTATCAAGGCATCTACCAAAGGCAAAAATATTTAAAGCTATAGGTCTAGGAATATTGATAAGTGGACATTATTACCGTCGCCTAAAGAATATCCAGGGTGATAGTGTTAGAATCCAACTTAGAAGTCTCTATCTTACTCAGGGGAGTTCCTTTCCATCGCTCAGAGTGAAAGTTCGTCGATATGGTTGCAGGAACTATTCTACAGTGATAGTAAGAACCCTTAGGTTATTCCTACCTCACCATGGTTGCACAAGTCCGGCAGAGCTGTTGCCACCACAGCGTTGGTTTAGGGAAGGGTGATTACTAGACAACAGTCTTACTATAGAAACAAAGATACTGTTGGTTAAGTAGAATAAGAGACATTGTGTCCATTAAAAGGAGGCTTATTGTCTTGGTAAAGGGTTTGCCTGGGTGGTGAGAGGTCAAAGGTTCAAGTCTCTGTAGTACATTTTTATAAAAAAAAAATTGTTGTGTAGAGAAAACAAAGTATTAGATATTTATAAGAAATGTGTAAAATATGTATATTATATTTAAGAAAGCTTGGCGTGGTGTTAAGCACCTAAGGCTGGAGTTGTGAGGTCACGAGTTCAAATTTGTGTTGAGGAGGCAATTTTATACGCGAAAAAAATACAGGTGCATGATGGGAAAAATATATGTTTCTTTTGAGATTCTAAGTCGATGTTTTGCCCAATCAGGCACTCCATGCTCCCACACCTACTTGATGCCGGCCACCTATGCCCTTTAGTCAATTGAACTGTCCCGATGCCTTGGTGAAAAATCGCCTCAATTCGAGTTACCTAGAGAAAGTTATGGCCTTTAAAAACAAGGGGCCTCGTTTTCTCCAAAAGCTTAACATACTTGATTCTAAGGACTCACACCTTAATTTCTAACTAGCTTAATCCTCCCATAACTAGGTCAACATACATATTAGCTATGGAATTAGAATAGTTTAACTTAAGTTAAACCCCCCCTACAACTAACCAATCTAACGAGTTAGATTATGGCCAATGCAATGATTTGGTCTACCAGAATCATGCTTTGATACCACTGTAATGCTCCCAGAATCTATACAATGCTCCCATCATATAGATACGGGGAATTCCCCTCCCGTGACAACTACATCACCATGGAAAGGCCCTCCATCTAACTCGGACCACTTGGGATGGCCAAGTGTCTGGGTGAGGAACACGGAAGTGTCATTCGTCCCACATCCTCTATGGGAATCCTATACAGCGGAAGCGTACATACATGTTAGCACACAGCAATCATGCTCAAAGTAATATACCACCACGAAGGGTGGTCCATCCATCATCGTCTTCTACATAGTAATACAAGTACAAGATAACATGAGCAATATACCATAAATAAGGGCTCTACCCTGGGCTCAGACTCCATGGGGTCGACTGACGGTCAGGGCCTCAAGGTAACAACAGACAGAGGTATAACATGGCATTGGCTGGCATAGAACAATGGCTAGAGTAGTCCACTCCATCCGCCCCTCCTGTGCACACTTTGCAGATAGACTGAAACATGCTATGGCGTGATTGTAGCCTTTCGGAGATGCAATCTCATGGAATCACCCTATGAGACTACTCCAGGTTATATCTCCCCCGTCCAATGAGGCAGGTCAAGGAGGCGTCCCCTCCTTGGGCATGACGGATCCCTGGATGTGCTAGAGAACACATGCCACATCAGTGACCCCCGCATATGTACCCGACTTACTCCCCTGAATCCAGGTCGGCTCACCTGCCCGTTCGAGCCCCAAGATGTCCATATAGGCACTCATCCTGGGACCCAGGGAGTGTCAGACCTATACCCGGCCCACACTCAATGACCGACTAGAAGCCTAGCACACTGTAGGAGACCCCACCCCCGTTTCACCATCATATCCATTATCTGATGCTGAATCACAACATAGCATCCACAGCCAGGTGTGCTCTTGTTCACAGGCCGAATATATTGGGATTTAAGGGATTCTAGCTAGGGGAATCTCTACTTTGACATCGCCTTTAGGTCGCTACCCCCCCAATCCCCACAAATGCAAGAGGAACAGAAAGAGAACTATGATTATACATCCATCCATCCATAGCTTTGAATAGAACATAAAATAGAGATTAACCATACATCTATTTATACAACGGTTAATCCTAGCTATCTTCTAAGCTTACAAGGGTAAATCCTATGACTGTCTAGAAATCCAAGCTATCTACGTACTAACCAGAATCATAGCTAGACCTACTATATATCTCTGGTTCTCCATCCTTGTGGTTGGGGCAGGGTTGAGCAATAGCTCCTGCTCCACCAGTCCCTCCCCCAATTCGAATTGGAGCAAATTGGGTGGAAGCCCCAATTTGGGTGTCCCAAATTGGCAAGCCTGCCTTGCCCAATCGATTTGGGCTAGGTGGCAACTCTAGGTTGGTTAATATTAACTAATTTGATATTTTAACCCCTTTTAATATTAGGTTAAGCCCTAAATTCGAATTAGGGCTTAGGGTTAGATTTCCACCCTAATAATTAATGATTAGCATAGCTACCCTTAGCTTATGAATAATTAATGCACCATTAATTATTCATAGTGACGTGTCATGTATTTATACCCAAAAGGCATATAAATACGTGAAACATCACACATTCCTTCATTATGCTCTATGTTCTTATTTTTCCATCCATTTGCTTATTTGTGGGTTTGCATACTTTATTTTAGACCATTGATTTGTTGATATTTCCTGATTTACACCAGATCTATGACCATAGTTTTCGTCTAAAATTGTATCTATAGCTTCCAATTTTCTTTATTATGCTCTATTTTCTTAATGTTCCATCCTATTTGCTTATTTGTGGGTTGGCATACTTTATTTCTGACCATTGATTTGTTGAATATTCTCTGATTTATTCTAGATCAACAACAAAGTTTATTTCATCTAAAATGTATGCAACTTCTAATGATATAAAAATTAGAAACAAAACACAATGATTCAAAATGATATTATGCCAATGACACTATTACATAGTGTCAGTGCTATAGTTATGGTTATGGCTATGGCTATGGCTATGGGTATGGGTATGGGTATGGGTATGGGTATGGGTATGGGTATGGCTATGGCTATGGCTATGGCTATGGCTATGGCTATGGATATGGATATGGATATATGGAGATATGGATATATGGATATGGATATGGATATGGATATGGATATGGATATGGATATGGATATGGATATGGATATGGATATGGATATGGATATGGATATGGAAATGGAAATGGAAATGGAAATGGAAATGGAAATGGAAATGGCTATGGCTATGCTATGGCTATGGCTATGGCTATGGCTATGGCTATGGCTATGGCTATGGCTATGGCTATGGCTATGGCTATGGCTATGGCTATGGCTATGGCGTAAAATCTGGGTGGAATGGATGGAATCCTTAGAGCACAACGGGCTGCCCCTCCACATCACTGATGATGCTTCCCGCATTTGCAGTATTGGGATAAGCTTCATTGCCTTCTCTTTTATCTGTGTAAACAGCCAAATCTAAGAAGTTTTTACTTGGTAAATATTTTAGGTCAATCAAAGCCAAGCAACATAAAGACATTAAACAAAGAAAAGGTATTGACGCACAGAAGGGTTGCCCTTTTTTTAAAATAAGCTTAAACATAGTTACAATGTTTTGCTAATGGTGTTTCAATATTACAAGGTCTGCAAGTTTTCGTTCTTAAAATTATACAACTTGTAGAATATGTAGTAAATAAATTTTCTAGCAAGAGAGATTTCGACTGTAAAATTTCGAGGGGACATACAAACGGCGGTAGTGCACTTATCATGTGGCGTGCATTAATTGCTGCCATTTAAAAAGAAAAAAAAGGAAAAAAACTTTTAAAATCCGTACAAACATACTTTTACCTTCTATGGACTTTTGTAAAGACTGCTTCGGGCCAATTAATAGCCCCAAAAGAAAACAGGTGTCATTTTTCTTTTAGGCCTAGACTTGATTACAAGTTAAATACTGAGCAACAACGTAGAACAAAAAATAATTCCCATTATCTGTTATGGCTAAAGAATTGACAACTACCATTTACTGTTGCAATATACTCATATGTTTCTTTCACCAGATTAAACAAGGTCAGAAGTGCATATTACTATTTTATATTGAAAGATATTCCAGTTATATATTTTGAAGTACAAATAAGTACATGCTCAAAGCTAGAGTTCCTTGCAAGAAAAATAAAAATCCTCGCCTATAACTAAAAGGTATGCGGGCAGATCTGGACAAAGAGGTATGTCTAGTTTATTTTCTTAGATAAATAGCTATGTAAAAGTTTATCCACATATAACAACTGTGTATGCATGTAAGTAAGAATTTCATGAATTCATATATACTCAATTGACTCCTGGACCAAACCAGTTTTCAAAAGAACTTTTTCATAAAGCGAATACGGAATTCAGAATTTGCCACGTCCAGTCCAGAAGTACAAAAATGTTTACTCCTTTTTGGTGCAACCAATGTTGAAGTAAAGCAAATCTAGTTTTGCATTAGAACAATAGATAGAGTCATCATATTCAAATTGGAACCCTATATAAGTTGAAGAGCATGAGATAATATAAATCATATAAGTTTGAAAAGATTCACACCAACTTATCTAATTATTTTTCAAAATTCCTCGCCATGATCAAGTGAGGAAGTTAATTATTGTACCATTTAGAAGGAACAAAACCATGGGAGGTGGAATTCCGGTTACCTGCAGTCAACCAGGCAAATGTTATCCTGAGCAGGATAACAATGAAAGGACTAACGGGTAAGCTATGGAACACCATGGTTCATAACTCTTCATCATGTTCTGTTCAAAAATAAATATTTTCAATACAATGCTCAAAGGTTACAACTATTGAAAGCATTCACCCTTCATCTTGCTCTGTTCAAAAAATGATAGCAATGTACAAACTGATTTATTTCTAGCCAATCTATATCAAATGTATACCAAGGAAGTTGATGTCTTTTGCAAAAAGCTTATGAAAGAAAATCTTGCAATAACAGATCAGATCATTAAATGCAATGCATTTCCTATCAAAACCCATTCTGCTAAGAAATTTCAGCAGCACTTTAGGTCTTGTTGACACCTCATATAAGGGTAAGTTGTCTATCAATAAAAACAGTGAATAATCTAGCTCACATTCTAGAAAGAGTTCTAGGAATAAAAAACTTCCTACTCATAATTAGACTGCAATTTTCTTTTGGCTTAACAAAAAAGTAATGATATTAATTATATGCATGACAAGGCAGTATAAGCTATTCAATGAACCGTAACTTGGTATTGATCTAGAATGAATTTGGAGTTCATATCTTTGTAGCAGAAAATATACACCATCATTAGAGCTTTCTAAAGTTGTTTTTTAGCTGTCAGATGTCCTGCTCATTTAATAGCAATGTTCAAGTTCTAAACCATAATTATACAGACCTGTCAGACTTGTGTCTAGAGACTTGTGTCAGACCTGTCAGACCATAATTATACAGACCTGACAGACTTGTGTCTACAGCCATGGTAGTGTTAGAATTTGAATCGAACTGTATGTGTTGGATCCATCATCATAATTTAGAAAGAACCCAATATCCAATGCTTAAATGATCGTGGAAGTTAGCTCCAAAATCTCAAGAACTTGAAACAGCAAAACGACACGAATGTCTGTTGAAATACAAATGATAGATCCCAGCTTTCTAAACGAGTTTGCAAATGGATCAAGAGCCAACAAATATTTTCAAGAGGAGGCATCCATTGGCATGCTATCCAGCATGAGGACAAGGTTATAGGAAAACTAAACTCTTGCAGAGGAAAACACAATATAGAACATCATCGTTTATGGAAATGCAAGAGCCCTAAATCTTAGGGTTTATGTTTTGCTTCATCGGCCAGAAAAACATTAATGTAAAATGAGAAGAATATTCTTGCTCATAGCTTATCCATTCATGAAATGTATCCTTTAATAAATATGTCCTGATATCAACCTCAACAAAAAGCATGCAAAATTAAATAAATAAATGCCCATACTAGCATCCAAGGTATAAGCTATCTTCTTGTCAAAACAAGTTGTTAGAGCAAGTCAAAATACAGGTGAATGCAAGCCTATATAGATGACATTTGGCCTTCATGCATGCAAGGAAAGATACCATGCATCTTTAAAAAGACCACTTTTACCTTTTTATTTTATGGAATATATGGAGAGGGCAATAGCCATGCGTAGAGCATGTGTTGTGCCATTTTATGCTATGATAATGTAGTGTGCCCAATGGTCAACATAATGAGTACAGAGGATAATAAAGTTCTTTTTACCATATTTGCTTCCTCTTTTTTTTCATACTCATTGGTCCTCCATGAAACCATTTACCTTAGCATAAACTAGAACCTCTAAAAAAATGGTGCATGCAATTATGATGACAAATAGATACCATGCCAAACCTAGAAAATGCCTCTTAAAATGTATATTATATAAAGGCACTTTTTACTGCATTCAGAAATATATAAGTGCCTCAATAATAATAATAATAATAATAATAATAATAATAATAATAATAATAATAATAATAATAATAATAATAATAATAATAATAATAATAATAATAATAATAATAATAATAATAATAATAATAATAATAATAATAATATAATAATAATAATACTAATAATAAAAATAATAAAATTTAAAAAAATACGGTCTGAACTAGCATAGAGTAGACCAACATCCACCTCAGTCAATCTCTTAGCAATATTATCATCCTAATATCTAGACTGAGCAAGCCAATCTAGAGTAGTACCTCTTTTCCCAAAGCCTAAGTAATTTAACCTGAAGACCATTATTTCCTCACCAAAGTCTTAAGAAATAAGTCATCTGCTACAGCATCAACTTGAATTCCGTGCAAATACATACACTATAGACTATGAACTATATGACCTAAAGTTTAAAAATACTGCCCAAAACGAGGCACAATTGTTAAGCCATTCAAATAGAAATAGAATTGAAAAGATGGGCATAAAAGCAACCATTGTACTTATCAATGTAAAAGCATAGTAGCATCTGGTGGTGGACTACTGAAAAGTCCATGGTCCATGACAATAAAATTCTAGAAATGTTTATCATTTATCGCTCCAAGGCTCCTTTAGCCAGCATCTGCATTTCCATAATCCATCCTCTTTCAAGCTAAAGAAAGCCCTGAAAATCAAAAAAGAGACAATAAGAGGAGAGATCCCCTATCTGCAGCCAATCAATACACACTTAGCGTAAGAACGGTAAATGTGCAAGGGCACATTGGGTCTCTCAGTTTATCACTGATCACCAATTGTATCCCTTTGCCCTGAGTTAACTTTAGCAAGAAAGAAAGATGAAGATATAATCTGATAGTTTCATACATTCAAAACTAATTTAGCAACTGCACATATTGTCACACATTTATAATTTATGCATTCCATATATAAAGACATGGTGCAATATGTTTCGAGTAAACCTAGATCAATTATCTCCAAAATCCCATCACATTATGCAATTTCCAAGTGTACCATTGTATCAACCATTGGTTTAAGCACACATGGTGCATTTGCTTCTGCCATAGAGGCTATATATTGTACAATGGGAAAAATATGATCTTTGATACCTACTGAATGTTATATAACTAAAAAGCCTTGCAGCATACTAGTTCATGGCACATCCTTACAATGAAACTATATTATTTTTCTCAAGAACCATATTCTTTGTTCATTCCTACTAAGTATACCATTGTATCATTCATTGATCACACAATGGACCGACACATACATTTCTTGAAAGAGACAAGCCATCAAGGCATATCTCCTATTTCTTAAAAAAAAGCCAGTTACTCCACATAATATGCACAAAGCAAGAAGTAGATATTAACATACCTGGAATACACCTTGTTGTTTCATAAATCTTTTGAGCAAAAAATATGCTTCGTTCCATAAAAACAAATCGAAGAAGGAATATTTGTCTTCCAGCAAATATCATTAAACTGTTTTGATGGAGAACGCTTTCACATAGATATACTGCATATGCTGTTAGGCCAAAATCAATGCCTGTTTGCAGAGACATCATGCTTCTACAACACCACTCTAAAGGCATGAGAGTTGTTCGGGTGAGCAGTCTTGCCCATAATCTTGGCTCTTAAAGAGTAGAACCAATGTTGTTGCATAATCGCTTTCAAGAAGATTGCTGCAAAATAATCTAGATAGATAGATAGATAGATAGATAGATAGATAGATAGATAGATAGATAGATAGATAGATAGATAGATAGATAGATAGATAGATAGATAGATAGATAGATAGATAGATAGATAGATAGTATTTTTACGTCATGCCACATTGGCAGCGTCCATGAGGACATATGACGAACATATGTGAGAGAGAGAGAGAGAGAGAGAGAGAGAGAGAGAGAGAGAGAGAGAGAGAGAGAGAGAGAGAGAGAGAGAGAGAGAGAGAGAGAGAGAGAGAGAGAGAGAGAGAGAGAGAAGCGTCGGCCACATGAGAGCCGAGAGATCATGAGAGATGATTTGAGAGACGAAATGGGAGGAGAGATAATGGGAGTAATGCGAGAGTCCACTTAGTGGACTCTCACATTTAGAATAAATTTAGCCCCTAACCGCCGTTAGGGCGCCTATCAATTAATGGGCCGTTAAGCCCAACGCCCCGAAAAATTTATGGGGATTGTTTTTGGAGGCCGGAAATTTCGACCTTAATTCCGGCCTCTGTTCTAGGTGGGCAGGCTCCAAGAATCAGATCCCAATTCCTTCCCTCCTAGCGGAGCATTAAGCGCCAATTCTCAATCCGGTAAGCATTTCGAGAATTACTTTACTTCAATTCGTTCACACACTTTGGTGATAGGCATTTTTTTAGCATCTAATAGATTGAAATAGCAGACACAAATTTTCTAAAGAACATGACAAAGGCTACCAGATCCTCCATGCCGACTGCTAAGAAGCCTTTCATTCCACCGAGGAGCGAGAAATTGGTTCCTAGAAGAACTAAAAGGATGACCGGATCGGTTCCCAATCGTGGCCATTGAGATAAATTCTGAACCTTCACGGGCTTCCAATGGCATTGCACGGGGAAAGAAGAGGGATCAGCAGGAAAATGGATTGCGTGAGGTTCAATCTGAACCCCTCCCCAATGAATTAGCCTTAGTTGTGCACGATAGCAATTCTGTTGCTATGAACCCGGCCAAGAAAAGGAAAACTCCGGTTGATTGGTCGGACAATGCAATCTCCACCATGCTTGCTTTGATGAAGGAGTACAAGGTTCACAATAATGGTAGTATTAATCTTTCTGCAGGGCAATGGAGAGAGATTATGTTGAAATTACAACCCACAGTTCATGGGCTTGAAGATTTGAGACAGTTAAGGAACAAGTGGGATAAATTGCAGATCAAATTCAGGGATGAAAAAGAGGCATCCGAGAGAACTGGATCAGAACCATCTACCTGGCCTTGGTTTGAAGCTATGGAAGATCTGAAACATGGAGTTACTAATGGAGCTACAGCACAAGAGTTTCCATGCCTCTGTCAACCAAAGAGTTATTCTTGGTTACATGGCTATGGAAGAGGTTTTTGTGGAAGCGGAGTTGATTGCATGGGCTGAGCAAGCCCCCTTTCGCCAGAGAGCACATGTTGAGCTTGTGCACGTCAAGCATCATGGTAGATGGTGCCTTTGGGAGGTCCGGATTCCTTCAGTTGCATGTGAGAACTGCCCAGAATAGCCTACTGCTTTGAAGAACCTTTTTTTGTCTCAGGAACGCAGCCTCTTCATGAACTCAGCCTTTTTTTTTTTACGTCAGTGCCTTTTTTTTCGTTTGTGGTTTAGTTCTTAGTTCTGAAATGTTGTATGATACTGAATCGGCCATAGGCCTTATTTTGGACTCAGACCATGATGAAATGGTCTTATTTTTGTAAATCATTGAAATGTGAATACGTGGTTTCGTGATTTCCACGATATATTCTTCCAGCATATTCTACATTTTCACTAACCCATTTTTCGTAAATGCTATTGTTACAGGTTAAGTGGAGGAGGTTCATGGAGTTTAGGATTGTTTAGTTGTAGTTTAGAAGCATTCCAGGGACCACAAACATTTCTGTGGCTACTCTATTTTCCAGCATTTGTTCATGTAACAGACCTGAGTTTTTGGAAATAAAAGCGACTCATCATCTTCTACACTTGTCTATTATCTTGTTTTCATTGTCTTATTCATTATCTCATTTGTATTTGTTCTCACAGATATGTTCATTCACTAGAAGGAAACATGCAAACACTGTTTCACTGTGGAAACATTATTTTTCGTCTGCAAACCTCCTTTAAACTCTGCAAACATTCTTTAAAGTCTGCAAACAATCTATTAAGATACAAACATTGTTTTACTTTTGCTATACCTAGGTGAAGTGCACAAAATCCAAACATTGTTTCAATTCAAATGTTTCAATTCAATGATTTCATGAAAGTTCATGTACATATTTCGCTCAACAAATGGCGAGAATACATTCAATTAATGGGAACACCTCAAACCGGATGAGGTGTGTGTGGAATGAATCAAACTAGTTTCTACCTTCTCTATTCTCGAAAAATTACATGTCTTATCAAATCCCCTTCCTTCTTCAATTTCTTATTCATGTCCTCTGCCTCATAGTAGGCAACATCCGGCAATTCTGGTTCTAAGGGCAAAGATTTCCATATCCGTGTCTTCCATTATGCGAAAATTCCACAAGACACAGGCAAAGATGAATAATCTTGGCTGCCCTACCAACATGAATAGGCGAGCTTTCAAAATTCTGAATTTTTCTTTCACTATACCAAAACCATTCTCAACACAAACCCCGCCCTTGCAAATCCTCTTATTGAACTTGCGGCCGGCACCCGTGCCATCCGAAAAACCTTAATCAAAAACCTTCGCTTGGATAAGCCGAATCCCCAAAAGCATTGAGGTATACTAACCTGCTACATCCGCATCCGCAAGAATTCACCTCTTCTGTTAATCTTTTTTCCTGTCATTTGAACAATAGGTTCCTGCAAAATCTGCTTTGATGCTAGCCTCTTGTACAATAGGCTCTTCTTAAACTGATTGGAATCATGCACAGAACCTGTTCTACTAACGCATACATTGACAAATATTCGAAAGTGTGTTACTACACCTTGCATGAGGCAGGAATGTCTTTTGTGTCTGCTGTAATAATCATCCCCTTTGTCTTTTCTCCATGGCTTTCTGTACAGAAATATGTGAGAACCATTAGGCAGACCTGTGGCATCTTCAAATTCCTTAATGATATCAAGTAGTCTTTGACCTGAGGGTAAGGCAACAAACCTTTTGTAAAGCATAGTCTTGGATGCTAAAACTAAAGTCACTTTCTTGGTGTATTTCTGACTGTGGGCCTTTCCAACATAAAATCTTTGGCCGACATGCAATGGCATCTCTCCATGAGCAAGAAAGTAAAGTACCATGGCTACTGCTTTCACGGGATCTCTGAGGAGCCTAACTTTCTGACCCGGCCTGATCAGGTATGGCACAATCAGTCCAACTAATTTTTCAAATGACCTTCTCTTCATTCTATAGAACTGATGCCACATATCATCTTCAAATGAGGGAAGACAATTCCAAGCATGATTGTCAATGTTATCCCATTGTGTGGTCTGCCTCGGACAAACCCAAAATCTTCTCGGTGGTCTTCTTAGTCGAGAGGTTGCAGCCAAGAGCAATATTGAACATACACATTGAAGACTAGTGTTGTCTTCTTCGAACTCTTCTTCCTCGACTATTGCCATAGGATCTTCCAGTTCGTTCTCTTGAATGAGATCCAAGCAGAACTTCTGCAATGCTAAACCTAGCAAAATAGCCCTAAGAAGCATTGCAATCATACCTAAAATTACCGGATCCATGCTTGGAAGACGCTATAGGCGAAGATTTCCTGCCTCGAAGGTGTGAGGGATGGATTTTTCAGAGATTTCGAATGGAAATGGGACGCGGGAAGACGAGCTCGAAATATCCCATATCTGTCATTTTGAAGATCGATTGAGGAAAGAAATATCCCATATGGGATGGATCGCCGGAGACAAATAGGAGGGAAAAAATCCGGCGGGGGAGCTCGAAACGGCCGCTATTAAGGCCCGAGAGAAGCTCATCTCCCATCTTCTCTCGGCCTATACGGTATAAAAATTGTCTCTCGCCGTATAGCGCGAGAGACAAATTTTTTTTGATCATGTGGCCAACCTGAGAGAGAGAGAGAGAGAGAGAGAGAGAGAGAGAGAGAGAGAGAGAGAGAGAGAGAGAGAGAGAGAGAGAGAGAGAGAGAGAGAGAGAGAGAGAGAGAGAGAGAGAGAGAGAGAGAGAGAGAGAGAGAGAGAGAGAGAGAGAGAGAAGCCTCGGCCACATGTGAGCCAAGAGATCATGAGAGATGACCGAGAGACAATTTGAGAGGAGAGTAAATGAGAGACGTGCGAGAGTCGCATTGGGAGACAATTTGCCCTTAACTACTGTTAGGGGCATTTCTACCAAATTTTTGTTGTTAGGGGTACCCTCCGGCAATGAAACTTTCTATCTCCAAAAATATTTTCACGGCAAATATGGGGGTATGGCAGCGGCATGCTGTGGCCGACCGGAATGGTATGGTAGCAAAATGCTATGGTGCCGAATACCTTTGATAGTGCCACTTGAAGCTTAGCTATGACCGCTCGAAGCATATTAGCCACTCGAAGTTTAGCTATGGCGTCCATAAAAATCTGTAAAAGCTTAGCTTGTTCTTCCTGCAAGGCCGCTTGTTCTTTCTGCTCCATAGGTCAAGTCCGACCGATTTAAAGCTTTTTCTGAAGCTTAAGCTTCAAGATGTTTATGAATAATTTTGTTTATGAGTTGTTCTCAGACAGATTTTGGGTCGCAATAGTCCTTCTCAGACAGATTTGGGTCGCAATAGTTATACTCGGATTGCATTAAAATATGACTGCTCTGTTTTCTGAGAGAAATCCATGGATTTGATTGTAAATGGAGTTTTGCAGATTTCGATGTTCTTCTTCTACGATTCGCCCATTATGATTTTACAGTGGCTTCTTCAACAACAGGGCTTCTACATCGAAGCTTCTATTTTGCAAGAGCCATGCCTCGAATTCGAAATAGCCATGCCCGATATCTAAAAACATGGCTTCTTCAATGAAATAGGGTTTCTTCAACAAAATATGTTGATCTTCCAACGAAATCTGCAAATAGGGCTTCAAATCTGAAACCCCAGACTACAAAACGGCCATGCCTCATTTTTGAAACTCCAGAGCTGGATGCAAACAAAGAATATGACAACAAAAAATTAGATGCTTAACCATGAAACCAAAAACGAATTCGTGCAAAGGCCTATTCAACCTCAGGCCAGGCGGCCACCGTAAGCAGGGGCCAAAAAGATCCGATATCAGAAAAATTTTAGTTAGAAAAAATCCGGCCGTTTTTATTTTTTCCCTTAACTTGCTTAGTTAAGCAACGAGAGATTATTGTCTCTCATTACCTCTCGTGCTATACGGTATAAAAATTGTCTCTCGCCGTATAGCACGAGAGATAAAAAAATTTTGAGCATGTGGCCGACCAGAGAGAGAGAGAGAGAGAGAGAGAGAGAGAGAGAGAGAGAGAGAGAGAGAGAGAGAGAGAGAGAGACATGAGAGAGGCGAGCCATGAGAGAGTGTTGGAAATAATGATGTTCATATCATAATCCAAGTGATCATATTGGTTTCTGAGTTGCTGCAGACATTTGGTTAAAACATGCCTAGACAAACTGAGTTGACAGTGAATATTGCTTAATATGAGTAAACAGTTGTTTGGAAAAATGGTCACAGTGAATATCATTGTTGGAGATGCAGTAAGACAACACTAAGCAGAGAATTTAAAGTGGCACAAAGCATAGAGCTGGGTAGGTGACGAGTATATCCACAGTTGAAGTAATAGATAAACCTGTATGATAGTGTATTGGCACATATGTGGGTATTTTTTTGCTAGTGGTGTACCAAAAAACGAAATTCAAGCACTAAATCAGCACCTTCATAGGTAACATGTGTGATCAGGGCTTCACATTACCAATATGCTCATTATGTTTTACATAACTAAAGAACATCATAATATTTTTTGAAGGGCAATGAAGGGCAAGGGAAGGGCAATGAAGGGTAGCTTGAAGGGCAATCAACACTAAATCAGCACCTGTGTCGCGACATGCTAAAGTGTACATCACTAGTAAAAACAAACCCATGTACATAGTGAACATTATATTCTAAGGTTGGTGAAGTATGACCTAAGGTTGTATTCACGAAACCATTGAAACTAAATTCTAAATAGTAAGTTGACCCTGGACAAAGGTCGGTCCAATTGTTTGGGAGCGAAAACCAGTTTGAATATGTCGGTCTTATCAGGGATCGACATACAGCTCCTTTGTGTAGATCGGTCCGGCGAAGAGGCCGCGACTGATCATATAAGTAAACCTAAATTGTATAGAATGGAAACGGTGGTCGAGCATTCGAGTTTGCATTCGAGTTCAACTATTATTACAATTTGAGTTTAAAGGTATGACCATTGAAAATGGTTCTGGAACATTGAAATATTCAATAATATGAATGCTGGTTGTTACATCTCTATCTATAATGATATGAACAATGTTTGTTGAAGTAAATATATAATAATGTATTGAAGAGTGCTTGTTGTAAGTTGGATACTAGAAGGTGAAATTGCAATTGTGTGTTCATTATTGCTTTAAATCCTAACAGTGGTATCAGAGCTAGTTTGCAGACAACATGTCTAGCAGATTTGGAGCAGGTTTATTGAATGCCATAGAGGTATTCAAAGGGGATTCTGGATTCCAAGTGTGGAAGGAAAAGGTGAAGCATGTGCTTCAAGTAGAGGATCTGTGGGATCTTATTGTATCTCCAGAAGGAGAAACCAGTGTGCTCAGCTCCAGGAGGAGATTGACATCTGAGGCAAATGAGGCAAGCTCTTCTTCACCTGAAGAACAAGGGGAAGTAGCAGCAGCAGAAGTTAGCGTAACTTCTGGAGTAGGAGGAGTGGCTGACAGTGCACAATTTCGTGAGGCTCAAGGCATCATAATGAGCAAAGTTAGTTCAGGGATTGTTTTGAAATTAAGAGGAATGACACCAAAACAGATGTGGAATTATATGTTGAAAACTTATGGAGCTAAAACTTCCTCACAGATTGATTTGTTGGAAAATGAGCTGAGAAGGCTAAAGTTTCATGAAAAAGACAATGTGAATGAGTTCTTTCAAACCTTTGATAACATAATTGCAGATTTGGAGGGAGCTGGAGTAATTTATTCTCAACAACAGCAAGTGCTGGCTATTTCTAGAGCAGTCACAAGTTTGGGAAATATAGCAACATTCATTAGGACTATTGCTACAACTAGAATAGAAGCTGAGAGAATGCTCAAGACTGAGCTTGAGCAAAATAGGGTGCTTGAGGAAGAAGACACATCACAGATCCTAATGGCAAAGGGGAAGGAAAAATCAGAAAATCGCCAAGGGGGAAAAGTTGGACCATGTTTTGGCTGCAATGAATATGGTCACATTAAAATTAACTGTCCAAAGCTCTCAAAAGATATACACTGTCACAATTGTGGGGGCAGAGGCCACTATGCCACGAGTTGTCCATCTCCAAAAGAAAATTTCAGAAACAAGAGTAAAGGAGGAAGGGAAAATCAGGGTTTCAGAGGCAGGGGAAGAGGAAGAGGTAGAAGATCAGGCCCTGAAGCTAATTTGGCAGAAGAAATTCCTCTTGAAGAAGAAACTGGTGATGAAGAAGAAGAGGTAAGTAATTCAGCTTATTTATCATATGAAGATAGATCTAATAGTGATGATATTCTCATTTTAGATAGTGGAGCTGAGAAAACCATTGCCTGCTCAACAAAAATCTTGAAAGATTGTAAAGGAAATGGAGGTGGCCACATTCAAGTTGGAAATGGCAATCTACAAAGGGTTGAAGATGTGGGAGTACTAGAATTGTTTGACATAAAAGGAAGAAGAGTGAATTTACAAAATGTACTTTGTGTTCCTAGTTTAGTAAGAAACTTGATCTCCATTGCTCAACTGGTTGACATGGGATTCAAAGTTGTCTTTGAGCAATTACATTGTAAAATCTTTGAAGGCAATGAATTGAAGTCTTTGGGAAGACGAGTTGGAAATCTTTTTGGAATAAATCCTAATTGCTTTGGCAGTGTGAACTTGACAACAAAACCAAATATTGAATTATGGCACGAGAGGCTTGGACACACAAACATTAAAAATATAGAAATGATGATAAAACAGGGTTGGTTGAACTCTTTGGACAGCAGGGAAACTGAATTTGTTTGCAAAGGTTGCATGCTTGGAAAACACAGTAGATTGCCATTTACAAAGGCAAAAAGTGTAACGGGCCCATGGTAGACCGCTCGAGTATTCGAACCTTGAATGTGCCTGTGGGGCGTTCCCGAGACACCGGCATAAATGAGTAGAAGCGACTACTCATAAACGTCTAGACGGTTTTGCCCAGTTGGTTAAGGGCATGTCGGTTAGGAACGTTACAAAAAGAAATGCAAAGGAAATTCTAGAGCTGATTCATACAGATATTTGTGGACCTCTGAATGTTAGGAATACCAGGCAAACGATATTTTATAACATTTGTTGATGATTTTAGCAGGAGAACCAGAGTATTTTGCCTCAAAACAAAGGATCTTGCATTTGAAGCTTTTAAAAGGTTTGCTGCTGAAGAGGAGTGCTCAACTGGAAGAAAGATCAAGTATGTTCGATCTGATAGAGGAGGTGAGTATATGTCTTCTAAATTTGTAAGTTACTGCATAAATAAAGGAATCAAGAGGCAATATACTTGTAGTTATACCCCACAACAAAATGGAGTAGCTGAAAGGATGAACAAAACCATTTTAAATGCAACTAGATCCATGCTTAAGCATGCTGGCCTTCCTAATTTTCTTTGGGAAGAGGCTGTAAAGACAGCTGTGGAAATGTATAATGTTTTGCCCTCAAGGGGTATAAATGAAAAAACTCCAGAAAAGATGTGGTCAGGAAAAGAACGAAGCTATGTAAATGCCTGGGTTATACTCATGTTCCTGAAGAGCAGAGGCAAAAATTGGATAACAGATCGACTATAACCTATTTGGTTGGATATGATGAAAATACTAAGGGATTCAGAATGTATAATCCAGCAAAGAGGAATATTCTGATAAGCAGGGATGTCACTTTTGTAGAAAACCAGCTATACAAACCTATGGTGAATTGTAAGACAGTTAATGACCAAGATGAAACCAAAGGAGTTGAAGAAAGAATTGAGAAGGTGACAGAAAAAGAGACATCAGAAAATAAGTTAATAGTTGATCTAGATGAAGACAAAGAAAAAAGGGGAAATGCTATAGAGCAGAACATTGAGAATGAATCAGAAAACAGAGCCATTAGAGAAGAAATAGGGGAACAAGTTACAACTGAAAATAAAATTAAGAAAAGGAGAAGTGAAGCAGAAAGGCTTAAAGAAGAGTTAAAATTTGATGTAGATATGTATGGGAGAAAAGAAGATGGCAAAAGTGGGAGAACAGACAGATTACTTGAAGATACATCAGAAACATTAATAATACTAGAAACTGGAGTGCTAGAGAACTTTGAGGATGCAATAAATAGACATGACAGCGAAAACTGGAAAAAGGCCATGATGGAAGAAATGGAATCATTTGAGAGAACCTCAACTTATGAAATTGCAACTTTGCCAAAGGGAAAACAAGCAATTGGGAATAAATGGATCTTCAAGTTAAAACAAAATGCAGATGGCTCTCCCAAGTACAAGGCAAGGTTAGTGGCTCAAGGATATTCTCAACAAAAGGGGATTGATTTTGAAGAGACATATTCACCTGTAGTAAAGATGACTAGTATCAGAATGATTATAGCTATGGCAAATGCATTAAACATGGAATTACATCACATGGATGTTTGCACTTGAATACTGAGTTGGAAGAGGAAGTATACATGAGGCAAGCACAAGGATTTGAAAATGGTAAGGAAAGGGTATGGAGATTGAAGAGAGCAGTCTATGGCTTAAAACAGGCCCCTAGACAATGGTATAAATGTATCGACAGTTATTTGAAAGAGCAGGGACTTAGAAAGCTTGAAAATGATGGAAATGTGTATATTCTAAAAGGGGAGAAAGGTGTTTGCATTGTAGCCATTTATGTTGATGATTGTGTACTGGCAGCAAGCAACATGGAGATTCTTAGTCAATGTAAGGAAATACTGAAAGAAAAATATAAAATGACAGATTTGGGGGAGTTGTCTAAGTTCTTGGGAATTGAAATTAAAAGAGACAGGGCCAATAAAAGAATATTCATATGTCAAGAAAAATATATTGATGCAGTGTTGGAAAGGTTTAATATGCAAGGTTGTAATCCAGTGAAAATACCATTGACTGCAGGGGAAAAGTTGTTCAAACATATGTCACCAAAGACTGATAGGGAAAGAGAAGAAATGAGAAAAATACCTTACAGGCAACTAGTTGGAAGTTTGCTACATGTTGCAAATCACACACGGCCAGACATAAGCTACATTGTAAATGTACTGAGCAGGTATAACAGTGATCCAGGGAAATATCATTGGTTGGCAGCAAAGAAAGTCTTGAGATTTCTAAAGGGAACAAAGACAAGAGGGATTGGTTTTTGTGGAGATGATTTAGATTTAAAAGCATATGCAGATGCTGATTGGTGTGGTGATGTAGATGAAAGGAAGTCAACCTCTGGCTATGTGCTAATGCTTGGTGGTGGTCCTGTATGCTGGAGAACTAAGAAACAGTCAGTTGTAGCATTATCCACAGCAGAATCCGAATATGCTGCCACAACACTTGCAAGCAAAGAAATAATTTGGAGCAGAAGATTTCTGAGTGAATTAGGAATTGTACAAAGTAAGGGAACAACATTATTTTGTGACAGCCAAAGTTGTATAGCAATGTGCAAAAATCCAGTTATGCATGAGAGAACAAAACATATAGAGATGGAGATGCACTTTATCAGAGAAATGGTGAATCAGGGTATTGTTGAGCTTAAATACATTTGTTCAGAAAAAACAGTTGGCAGACATATTCACAAATGGCTTAAGTTGTAGCAGATTTTCAAAGCTGGCAGAGGAAATGAATTGTAAAGATTTAAAGGATTATGATCTGAACGGGGAATGTTGGAAATAATGATGTTCATATCATAATCCAGGTGATCATATTGGTTTCTGAGTTGCTGCAGACATTTGGTTAAAACATGCCTAGACAAACTGAGTTGACAGTGAATATTGCTTATGAGAAAACAGTTGTTTGGAAAAATGGTCACAGTGAATATCATTGTTGGAGATGCAGTAAGACAACACTAAGCAGAGAATTTAAAGTGGCACAAAGCATAGAGCTGGGTAGGTGACGAGTATATCCACAGTTGAAGTAATAGATAAACCTGTATGATAGTGTATTGGCACATATGTACATAGTGAACATTATATTCTAAGGTTGGTGAAGTATGACCTAAGGTTGTATTCACGAAACCATTGAAACTAAATTCTAAATAGTAAGTTGAACCTGGACGAAGGTCGGTCCAATTGTTTGGGAGCAAAAACCAGTTTGAATATGTCGGTCTTATCAGGGATCGACATACAGCTCCTTTGTGTAGATCGGTCCGGCGAAGAGGCCGCGACTGATCATATAAGTAAACCTAAATTGTATAGAATGGAAACGGTGGTCGAGCATTCGAGTTTGCATTCGAGTTCAACTATTATTACAATTTGAGTTTAAAGGTATGACCATTGAAAATGGTTCTAGAACATTGAAATATTCAATAATATGAATGCTGGTTGTTACATCTCTATCTATAATGATATGAACAATGTTTGTTGAAGTAAATATACAATAATGTATTGAAGAGTGCTTGTTGTAAGTTGGATACTAGAAGGTGAAATTGCAATTGTGTGTTCATTATTGCTTTAAATCCTAACAGAGAGATCATGAGAGATTATGGGAGAGACGTTTTGAGAGGAGAGATAATTAGAGGGATGCGAGAGTCCACAAAGGACTCCCGCATTTAGAGATAATTTGCCTCTAACTGCTGTTAGGGGTGTTTCCATAATGAGACGTCTGTTAAGGATAATATCCCGAAAAAGTTATGGGGGCAATTTTTGGAGGCCAAAAATTTCGACCTTAATTCCGGCCTCTGTTCAAGGTGGGCGGGCTCCAAGAATTGAAGCTCCAAAATTCTTCCCTCCTAGCATTGAAACTCAGCGTCGATTGTCAATCCGGTAAGCACTTCTTGCATTTCTTTACTTGAATTTCTAAAATGCTTTCATAATAGCCATATTCTTAGCAATATCTTGCTTGATAAATCAGGCACAAATTGTCTCAAGAATATGGCGAAGGCAACCAGATCCTCTTTGCCAAATGCTAAGAAGCCTTTTGTTCCCCCTAGGACCGAGAAATTGGCTCCAAGAAGAACTAAGAGGACGATTGGATCAGTTTTTCTGAGTCCATTGAGATAAATTCTGAGTCTGCAAGGGCTTCGAATTGCAATCTAAGGGGAAGGAAGAGGGATCAGCCAGAAGATACATTATATGAGGTTCAATCTGAACCCCTCCCCAATGATTTAGCCTTGGTTGTGCACGAAAGCAGTTTTGTTGCTCTTAACTGGACCAAAAAAAGGAAAACAGCTGTAGATTGGTCGGACAATGCAATCTCTACCATGCTTGCTTTGATAAAGGAGTACAAGGTGCATAATAATGGAATTATTATCAATCTTTCTTCAAGCCAATGGAGAGAGATTATGATCAAATTGCAAGCCACAGTTCATGGCCTTGAAGATTTGAGACAGTTAAGAAACAAATGGGATAAATTGCAAATAAAATTCTGGGATGAGAAAGAAGCATCCAAAAGGATAAATTGCAAATAAAATTCAGGGATGAGAAAGAAGCATCCGAAAGAACAGGCTCTTAGTCATCTAGTTGGCCATGGTTTGAAGTTATGGAAGATCTTAAACATGGTGTAACAAATGGAAGAGACATTCCTGGTGCAGGAGATGATGGGGAATTTGGGGTCGAGGCATTTGAGGATGCTGGTATGTTCCCAAACACATTCATGTCTGATGCCTTCTATGAGACAATTGGAACAAATGCATCTTTTGTGGAAGAAGAATTCATAAACATTGCAGATGATAACCCTGTCAACCCTGTTGCTAATGAAGGAAATGGTATCAAAGATAATTCAAGTGCTCATGAGAAAAATTCGAGCAAAATACCCCAAGTACATTCAATCCTTTTGACACCAGTCCTCGGTCTGCTGCATGCAATCATCCTGGGGTTAGTGGTAAGCCCAACAACAAAAAAGAGATCTCGGGTCCATATAGATGAAGAAATAGCAGCTGGGATATCAAATATGGCGAATAGTTTTGAAGAGAATGAAAAAAGGAAGCTTGATTTCATGAAGGAAGAATCTATTAAGAAACATGAATTGACCAGGGAGTTGGAGTCCATGAGATCAGCTAATACTTTGAAAATTGCTCAATCAATGGCTACAATGACAGAAAGTATATGCCAAATGACAAAGGACACTCTACTGCTAAACTTGCTGCATCGAAGCAGACAAATTAATATCAATTTCAGAGGTACTCTTCTTACTTTTGTTTTGTACTGTCATTTTCAGGATTTTTTGGTGCTTCTGCAAGGTAGTTAGAACAGTATGTTCTTCTGTTCAAGTTTAGTTTGAAGTGGCCAATGATTGGAACTTTCAACTTTGGGGTGCTATGAAGATCTTCTATCAAATTTAAATCTAATATGATATAATATTCCTGACTACGTATATAGTAATTCCATAAAGGATCATACGATGTTCCTTAAAATTCCATAATGCATGTCACGATTCCTGCGCAATCCAATTAATTGTAAGCTGCTCGAAAATGGCAACGTGCAAGGTTCTGGTCCGACGCCATTTTCTTGTATACTCCTCTTCTAGCGAGGATTCAAGTATGGCTGTGGCGGCCCGCTCATCTTCCAGCAGCCTAACATTTGAATCGGCCAATGTTGTTGAGCTCTAGCACAGAAGTTTCCATGCTAGTGTCAGCCAAAACGTTATTCTCGGTTACATGTCTATAGAAGAAGTGTTTGTGGAGGCTGAGCTGATTGCATGGGTTGAGCAAGCTCCTTTCCAGCAGAGAGCACATGTGGAGCTTATCCATGTGAAACATCATGAAAGATGGTGTCTTTGGGAGGTCCGAATCCCATCTGTTGTCTGTGAAATGCCCTGAGTAGCTTTTTCCATGAAGAAGCCATTTTCCTTGTGCCTACTCGTTAACTTTGCAGATTTTTGCTTTCTTTTTCCTTTGTTGAAATACTAGAGGGAATTTAGAGAATTGAAGGAATTTAACAAATCTGACTTCCTCAATTCTCTAAATTCCCTCTAGACTTCCTCAAGTTGCCTCGACAATGCGTTGATTCTCAAGACTTCCTTAAATTATTCTAGAATCGCTCATTATTCCCAAGGTCTATCAAGAGCTCAAGAGCTCTTAAAAAGATCAAAAATGAGAAAATAAAAGGTAATGCATAATGCTTACATATTGACGTAATTATACATTTTATAGCACATTTGATTCAGTATAAAAGTCACAGACCTCTTTGGTAAGACTTGCTATTTTTTATGTCCGTTGCATTGGTATCGCATGGAATAATTATCTTAACATATATAACTCTCATGGGCAAGATGCCTCAAGCATATTCGGGTTGATGCTTGCCACGTATTTCCGGGGAGGGGGAGGGGGGGGGGATTAGGGGCTTTAAGAAAAAAAGATGAAAAATGAAAAAAAAGGGCACTTCCAAGAAAGAGCTCAGAGATAAGAGGTCGGTGAGTCTGCCTTTGATCAAAATACATTGATGCAGAGAGCTATGACGATTTGTGCAAAGCTATGAGAACCCGGGCATGTTGGGGTTTTGGAGATGCAGTTAATATTAGCAGAACACCCATTAAATTTTGACCATATAATGGTTACGTAGCCCCACATTATTGGCCTCCAAATGTTTATGGGATGGGACTTCCAATATTTATGGAGCATCTAGTGGGGCAACCAATAATTGTAGGCCCCCAAATAATTTTGGAGCTCCCACTAGTAATGAAGGGTCTAATGCGCATTTTGAGGCACTTGATGGTAACAATGTCAATAACAAATGTAGGTTCTAGCTAGTTAAATGAGGGGCATCCCAATTTTTTATGGTTCAAGTTATGTAAGTCCTATGGTTCAAGTTATGTAAGTCTTAAGTTATGTAAGTTATGCCATAACTTCAGACATGTAAGTCTTGGGCTTTAAAATTTCTTCTTCTTCTTCTTCTTCTTCATCATCATTTTTTTTTACTAATGTTATAATGTCCTCCATCGTATTTTCCAGGGTAAATCCCTTGCCCTTGATAACGTGATCAGTGCCAAAATTTGTTCATTATGAGCTTAGATTGAGTGTCATCAAAGATGGCAACACTGTGGTTTACCATGCTTACTTCAGAGACAATAGTTGCTCCTTGAGAAGCTTCTTGCCTGTCTCATATGACCACTCTTCGATGCAGAAGTAGATTCTGATTTTTGTCCCATTTTTCAAGGGACTCATGCCCACCCACTTGGCTAGAGACCCTTAATTTGTCGGTATAAGTGGTCATGTACAAACAAAATCTCGGGACTATAGTTGTATATGAGAATGTACATAAACTATAACTAACTTTGAAATCTACTTACTATATGTAGTTTGTAATCTTCTTTTTTATTTTTGGATGGCTTTGGTTGTGCCAGGAACGCCGCATGTAACGCCACATGCGGCGTTCCCTTTCATCTTATGGTCCCCTGCCGGATCCAAGTTGCCTTCTGCGGGATTGAGATGCCGGAATTAAATTCCACTAAATTTGAACTTTAGTGCCAGCATTGAATAAGAAAATTAGACTGAAGGGATGGTCGTGATCCTCTACATATTTGTTTCATGATTTTCCTCAACTCATTTTGGTTTACGATTCTGCTCAAGCTCATCTTGGCGCCTCAGTGTGACGTCCCCTACTTCTTCTACGATGCTCCCATTGTATCAGAAGGCGGAGTTCATCCCCCTGACAGCCAAACTGGCAAGGGCCATCCACCTGACGTCAATGCCAAGAATTGGGTCAGTGAGGAAGAGTGGATGGGTCATTTGCCCCGTCTTCCTTCGGGATCGACCTAGCTGCGGAAGCGCGAATAAACATGAGCACATGACATCAATACATCAATAAAGTCACCCCGAAGGGTGAATACATCATAACATAACATGCGTAACAACAACAACATAAATAATAGCAACAAAGGGAATCCTACCCAGGGCTCAGACTCATGGGAGATCGACTGACGGCTTGGGTCTCCAGAAGTTAATGCGGACCGAATTCATCACAAATGGATTGGGCTGGCATAAGAACATGGCTGTTGGATAGTCCACTCCATCCGCCCCTCCCGTGCACACTTTGCAGAGTAGGTTGAAAAGTATTGGGACCAGACCGTAGCCTGTCGGGTGCATAGCCAAGAGGGCTACTGCTGGGTTGCATCTCCCCAGTCCTGATGAGGCAGGAGGAGAGTCACCTCCCCTCCAGAGGCATGCATGCCCATCACAGGCGGCTAGAGGGCCACTGCCCATATTCGACTTGAACCCCATTGAAAGTGACGCATCACCTAAGAGGTGTCGAGCTCATGCCTTGCCCACACGCAGTGGCAAACCATTAAGCCTAGCCCACTAAGATCCCCGGTAGGCCTTACACACCAGAGGGATCAATCAGTGATGGGACAAGTCCCCCTTATTCCACCGGTCTAGCCCCGCCACCCACAACCAGGCGGGCTCTTGTGCACTGGCCGCATTAATTGGGAATTAATGAGGCTATCTAGGATCATCTGCTACTGAAGGTTTCAAGGTCTCTACCCCCCTTCCCACATATACAGGAGAGCATAGAATGGAACATCATCAACATCAAAGAACTGAAATACTGAATAAGATCTAATCTGTCTTACCTAAACATACAAGGTTAGGTTCTTTCGTTACGGTTGTTGATCTTAGGATCTACAAGGTTGATAAGACTGATCTAACATACTATCCTAGCTCATTGTCGGGATAAGAGTCGGCTTTGCACATCAGAATCGCAAGTTACCTGATCCTTGGCTAGCTCCAGCTCCTCGGATTGCGTCCATGCCTTTGTTCTCGCTGAAGACTGCTGCTCCTGATCAATCTAGTGTGCAAAGGCGGCTCAGCGGCGCCTGGCAATGCGAAATGGTAGCTTGCTTTAGCCGAAATAGGAATCTTCCTTTTTTTAATCACCTTCAAAGGCTCGTAACTCGCACTAGAGGGGTCGGATGAAGGTGGGACCCATGCTATTGGATTCCTCTCATCAAGAACTTTCCAATGAGTGGTGCTTTGACACCATTCCGTCATAGTTGGAGCCAACTTGATTGAATCCTAAGAATCTTCTTAGAATCTTAGAATCCTAACGAAATCTATGGTATGTTAAAAGAATCTAGGGGAATCTTCCTGAGATCTTTGAGAATGTAGAGGAATCTCAAGATAATCTAAGGGAATCTATAAGATTCATAAGAGAATCTTTGCAAATCTAGTGGAATCCAATGGAATCAAACCTTTGAGAACCTTTTCTAACTATTTTATGGTGGAAACTTTCTTTTAGCTTTTATCAACGGTCGAGATTATTCTCCTTGGTGCTTTGTAAATAAGTTTTGTTCCTCTTACAAAACTTTTTCTTTGCTTTTATTTTAATTTTTTTATTGAAAAATGTTTTTACTCATATAAATTTGATAATACAACTTAAATTTGTGTGATATCAACCTAACCGCATAGCCCTATCAGATAAATCACATGGTGAAGATATACATTTTTACATCACAATCACCCAAAAAAAAAATTCCGTCGGCTCGACCTATTGTTTCATCAGCTATAGCAAATTCACCAGCTATAGAAGATTCACCAGCTATAGCAGAGACTTGCTTGCTAAGCTTGTATTCAAGATAGATCAAAATCCTCTAAGAGTGTGAAAACACAAATGCTCCGCACCTCTTCCTTATGATCCAAAGAAGCCACAAGTGTATGGCCATCTTCTCCACCTAGAAGGATATAGTCCAAGAACAATATGAACAATTAGAGACGAAACCTCAAATACCTCTTTCACACAATCCCAAGAGGTTGGGACGTCAATACATTTTCGTGAAGCACCTTATATTATATTATGAACAGATTGCAAAAATTGCTTGCAAACAAGGAATAGAATAAACATATATGCTATGTGCGCTCGTGACAACTTATTGGCTCAAAGACCCCTTATGGCCTTTGGTATGGCATGTTGTTTTATCGAAGCACCAACATAATGCTCCTAACTTCTCATAAAATTAGTCTGGAACAATTTTCTAATTTATCCTGCAAAGTTCAATACAAATTTCTTGCCAACGGATCATTAACATGGCAATGTAATCATTGTGGGGTCCATCCAATGTCTTGCTCACACAAAACGAGATGACAATAACCAGGTATTTGATACCTGGAAAAGGGGCTTGATAATAAATTAGCCACAACTAAATAAGCCAGTACATTGAGAGGCCACTACATTTTCCGTCATCCAAAAATGTGTTGTTGACAATTCAAAGACATGGTACAAGACCCCATCTCATTTGTGATATAAGAAGACTAGGCTGAAGATGAAAAATCCTGTCATCTGTAATAAGACATTCATGACAAAATAAATAAAAATGTCTGAACATTAGATTTTGTTAGCCGCAACAAAATAAAGTGCATAATGTTGTCTGTAATACGACATTCATGGCAAATTAAATAAGAATGTCTGAACATTGAATTTTACTAGCCGCAACAAGATAAGGTGATTTTATTTAAGTTCTTAGTAATTGATTAGTGCCTTGGAGGTTATCACCCCCCTTGAGATCCACAATTCTGTAAGTTTTCAGTCTAATATGGGTCTCCCGTATACATTGATAAACTCTTTCTTTCTTATCTGATCTATCAAACATATGCTTTTCCTTTTGCCTTTCTTTTTTATTATAAAAATTCCACATTTAAATTCATAAGTAGGAAATGGCACTTACCATAGAAAAGGCACCTCCATAATAAGGATATGCAGCCTTGATGAACCTTTCATACTCATTATGCCTAAATGGTCTGACAGGTATCTAGAAGAGCAAAAAGCATATGTTTATAAATACTCAATGGACCTCAAATAGAAAGCACCGAGTGAAGCAGACTTCATAGCAGATTAGAGAGAAGAGCAAACCCACCTGCTTACTCAAGGCCAGAGTTGTATAACCCAGTCTTTTGTACTCGACCTTAAATTGAAACACGCCATAGACATCTGGAACTTGAAATGATGTGGAATACAAACCCTGTAAAATTAAAATGTGTCATCATACAGCCATATGAGAATAGAACTGAAACTACACTGGTATACCTTTCCATTATGTGTTAATGTCTTTAAAATGTACGGACTCATCATGTAAAACTGGACTTGGACGTCATCAGACTTGTAAGGCTTCCAATCCTTGCCTGTCCATTCATAAATTTCTACCGAGAATTCCTGCAAGACATGGTCCCTTTCAGCTCAATTCACAGAATTCTTCTGAACTAATAAACTTATTAACTTACCAGCTGATCAGTAATGCGATACATTGCTGGTTCTTTTTGTTCGTCCAACTTGTGGTGTTTAAGGTTCATAGCCTACAAACATTTCATCAGACTCTCAAATTATACAAAAGAACATAAGGCTAACCAATTTGTACCAACCTTCAAATGACCCCGCTCATGGAATGTCCATTTAGTAAGCTCAACAGCAAATTGCTCATTGCCAGACTTGGGATAACTGCATACCACAATTTCGATTCAAACTGATGCACCAAGAATCTCTGCTTTTAAATAGGTAAGAACCAGTTTTCATATCGGACAGTTTGGATCCAATTACTTAAAACAGAGTAAACCTTATGGTTGTAATAATGAAGAAGGGATAGATTTATTATTTATGACACTTAGGCTTCTAAACTGCCTCAAATAGATTATTACCTCATTTATTATTCTTGTTCATAGTAATCGTAATTAATTTAACATACAATTTAAACAATTTAGTTGAAAAAGCACTCCAAAAACTCACCTTTTCGAACTGTGGAATTTTTGTACTGAAGAACGAAAGAACCTACCAATTAATAAGAAAAGCAGTAGAACAACATTAGAATAGCTATTATATGTGTAAACTTTACAAATGTTGATTGCTTGATTTATAAGTAATGATCCTACTTGTTGCTAAACAAATCCAGTGATCCAGAAACCAGGACGCGAGCATTGTTCCTTGCCTACAATTTCCACAGGACAACAAATGTTATGATATACTTGAAATATAGTGCACATCAAGATATCATGCTTACCTGCAGGACAGACACAAGCGATATGGATGAACCAGTCAATGGTGGAGGATTTGTTAACTCTGCGTTAGGATTGGCTGAGTAGGCTGATGATGATGCAGTCAGCACTTTAACCACCTAAATGAACATAAAATGATAAGCCGCTTTCACTTGTTCTAAACTGCTCAATTTGTTCAAACATATCTTGTACAACTTAATCATAACTTACAAGGGTATTTGCGGGGTTTACAGAATGCCCGATCCCATGGAACAGAATAGGTGCCTAAAATCCCATCAAGTGTTAAATGTAAAGCTGATGACATCACAATATACTACATAGTTCTGGCTGTTTGATTAACCTGAAGCTCTTTAGGACCCAATATTACGCTGGAATTGATTGTACTGCTTGCAACTATCGACTGACCGTTCTCATTATTTGAAATGTCAAAATTGATATGGTCAATCACCAGGGCATCTGGATCCTAGAAAATAAAAGATAAATGGGAATATCAAGTAAACATCACAAACAACAATCAACGACCATCACTATCATCTTCAAAGTAGTGCAACGATCAAGTAATATTGTCTGCTCTGGCAAAAAGATTCATTAGCACAGATGGTCGTAGCACCCATGCACATGATACTGTATTTGTGAGTGAAATGCCCACAATGAATAACTATGGCTACTAACCTCGTCAAAGTCAACACCACACTCTGTTGCAATGTCCCGAATGACATCGGATGTTGATTTACCCGCTGCCAGAATAAGGTCATGTCCAGCATCAACAAAGTCGAGCACAGAAGCAATATCCAGTGAACCGCCCAAGGCTGCAACCCCACAATAAATACATTTATGTAGTTTCAATTCTGGGCAAATAATACAGCCTATGGAGTTTTTTTAGCTTAGTACATGATTTTAACCACATCAACGTAACTTACCCTCAACTGAAGGTGCAAAAAGAATGAGTGCATCATATATGTACTCGCCATACCGTTGAAGTGCCAATTTTGGATCGTCAGCTAGCTTGAAATCAAGATCATATCCCCTATCTTTTATACAACAAGAACTAATCAGGTCAAACAGTCAAAAGACTGGTTATTTAAGGTTGCTTCAGATAAAGCACTCAACAATAGCATACATGGTGATCCAGCTGATCTATTAAGTATTCATGCCCAAGAACATATAGAAGAAAAACATCAGCTCAAGATTAAGTAATCGAACGACGCACTTAACTCTACTAAGCAAAATTCTGTTTTTTACTCAATTAAAAGTATCGAAGTGAAAACTTCCAAATAGCCATTTTTAGGTCGCAATGCATCATACACGATAGACAAACATAAATAAGTCTCTCTGCTTCACCTGCCTGTAAGAGATCTGAAAAAAATGGAATGGGAGTACTTAATGGCTAAATCGTCCAGCAAAACCAGAATGCGTTGATCCGTAGGATAATCCTCCGAAAACGCTAGAGATCTTGGAGCCCACAAAAAGACCAGCAAAGCGATCAATGTGAGGGATCGGGACGCCATTGCAGAGGCCTTTGGGACAGGGTTTATGACATCCAAGGGTATTTTGGGGCGACGCTTTCCTCTACCGACTTCTATACGTATGTTTGAGTTAAATACCCCGTATAGTTATAACAGGTCCTGGTTTCGGGGATCCCGGAGGTGAAAATACCGGCCTCCGGTATCACCAGACGGAACCCGTTCTAGGTCCCTCCGTTTCACCGTACTGACACACGTGAGGAGACCCGCGCCAATCTTGGTTGTCCGCTCCCGCGACACATCCGGGTCATCCGTGGTGTTCCTCGCCTCTGGTATCACCATAAAAAGTACACGGTGATCCTGTCATCCGAAATCATCAACACGTGATCCTGGCCTCCGGGATCCCCTTGCCGTGGCCGATAACGCTCCCTTAATCAGCCACGGTAAACCCGATGTCTGAGATCCCGTATCTAGCGGATGTGATTCCCTCCTCTGGGATCACCAACCCACGGCTGATATCGGGATCCCGATATCGGCCAGGTTATCCTTGCCTCCGGGATCACCACCATAGCCGATAACGCTCCTGTAATCATCCGTTGTAAACCCGACGTTTGGGATCCCCGCATCCGGCGGATGTGATTCCCTCCTCCGGGATCACCAACCCATGGCCGATACCAGGACCCCGATATCGGCCAAGTTATCCCTGCCTCTGGGATCACCAGCATGGCCGATAACGCTCCCGGAATCAGCCGTGGAAACCCTTACGTCTGGGATCCTTGCATCCGGCGGATGTGATTCCCTCCTCCGGGATCGCCAACGCACGACCGATATCGGCCCCCCTATATCGGCCAGGTTATCCCCGCCTCGGGGTTCACCAGCATGGCAGATATCGGAGGTCGGGAATATGCTGCACTCCGGGATCCCTCGGTGAGGACCATCCACGTAGTGAAATCGAAGCCCCTCGTTTGAATTAATGATGGACTGCGAGTTAACGACACGGGTCAGAACCGTACACCATCCACTCATGGTGATACCGGAGGGTGGGAAAACCGCCAAGATTATTCGTACGGAGGTCAATAGCGAGTCGCCACGTCTACGGTGGGGATTCCGGAGGTAAGGAATTCAATCTGACGATGGCGAAGTCCAAACTTTGTGCGCCAAAATCCTTTGCCCTTTCCGGCCGTCTCTGAACGGAAAGGGCCAGATTGCTGCCGAATCCACCGGCGCTGTCACTGCTGCTGCATCTGGATATTATTTTAAGGTAAGAATCTTCGCAAGTGCCATCAGGAGCTCTGTTTCTAGTGCATTTTAAGCTTATTTCAACCCTTCACGTATTGATACAGACAGTGGAGGGGTCGATTAATCTGGAAATTAGGATAAATACGTCGATTAACAAGAACAGGCCTGGAAGTTGCCAGACTGCTTCAAAGACATTACTGGGATTGAATCTGACCAAGAGGTTCAATCCCCAAACAAAAAGAAATTAAGAGCAGAGGCAAGAACTAAAGGGTATTCGCCACAGAAGGTTAATCGAGTTCAAAATCCAGAGGGTTCAGTCGATGGTCAGTGGGATGAGGAAACCAGGGTGAAAGCAAATGCAGATCTTGGCGGAACAGGGGCCAGTGGGGATGCGGATGAGGGCATGCAAACTAATATAGAATGCATCAATGTAGATCCAAGTGAAAAACTGGCAGCTTCCAATTGTTTGAAGGATTACAGGTATGATCAGGTCATCAAAAAATGGCGTTGCCAGGTTGGTGATTGCACCACCAAAACATACAACAGAAAGGTGGAACTGGAGAATCACAAGTTTAGGGTGCATGAATTATTTGAAAATTTTAGGCTTCCAGATGCGCCAAGAGGCCGAATACCCAATAATAAAGCTGAGATGAGGGCAAGAGACCATGGGAAGATTAAGATTCAGAGATCTCTTGATCTGGACTTTAAATTCAGCCACAATCTCATCAGAAAACTCCAGAGGGCAAGGACAGCAGCAGAACGTATGGCAGATGACCAAATCGCTCTCTGCCTTCTCGATGACACGGCCCCGAGCGAGTTCATTAACCTGCAGGTGCGGAGAAAGGAGGCCCCAAGAACTTGAATTGCAGGAAGAGCGATTAAGGGAGATCAGGGCAAGGATGAGGAGCAAGCATGGCAATTTGGAAGATAATGTATTGTTTGGTGATTTGAGTTCTGATCAGCACCAATTGGACGATGATGATGCGAGAGCAGAGGAAGAGGCTGCAAGGACACGTGAATTTAGTTCCTCTCATTCCAAGACTCCATGTTTGAAGAGCCTAGCTCGGCCAGATGCCGCTAGAAAGCGGATATAGGTGCAGGCCCGGACGGATGCAGATCAGATGGCTCTGAACCATATTGTGCATGAAGAAGAAGAGGAAGAGCCTACAATTGCAGATGAATTGGCTCCCCCACCCCCCAGCAGGATCAAATTATATGATTTGTATGTGCTAGACCTCTACTTCTTTGATGCTCTAATATCATATGACAGAGGGATTAGAAAGAGCATTGGCAATTTAGTTTTTCTTTAAATTACTCAATTGTGGTCCAGAGTCCTCTGTTGAAGGTGGGCAGCAAATCATCCGATGTTGAATTCCACATCTCCGAGGCAGAGGCCCTCAAATTCTCCACTATTTCAGGTGCCCTCGGTTGTGAGGAGTCTGAGATCGATCCCGACTGCTTAGGGGCTTATTTACTGTAAGTGTATAGTACTTGTATCTATTTCTTGCACAGTAAGCTAAATTGAGCATTTCAGGGTTCTTCACACTCAATTCTGGCCCAAAAACGTTGTCACCATGTTCCTCTTTACCCTGCTACTTTTGGTCTGTTCCTTAATGGTTCTAAACTAGGGATGTGCGCTGCCTACAAACAGTTTGTGAAGCTAATTCCGGGATCCCCGTTTGGTAAGGCGCATTAAAAATCCAGTATGCACAATTCTACTACATACCAGTTAATGCAAGGTAAATTGGGATTGGGACTCCGAATTCTTTATTGCATTGCTAGTTCTAGTTTGAATAGACTGCAGCTTGCGTTTTGCAATGGCCATTGGAGCCTGTTCATTTTGGTAACTGATCCTTTGGCATGCCAGAAGCTCAAGAAGCCTTGCCCTTGCATCCTGCATTTCGACTCCTTTGATCCCCTCCATGCTCCAGTTCGAGGGTTCATCATTTTGTGAGTGTGTCATTTCATGTTGTCTTCTAATGACTTGACTTGCAGGTTTTTAAGTGATGTATTCATGAGGTGGAACACGAGGCATCAGCATTGCATAATGCACCATGTAATTTGATGGAAGCTCCAGAGCAACACAACAATTTGGATTGTGGCATCTATGTTATTGGTTATGTTTAGAAATTCATCAGAGAAAACTACAACAAGGAGGCAGATTGAGTAATAATTGTCTTATTTTTGTTCAATGAGATCGTGGACTCTCCATTTCTAATCTATTGTCTCCAGGTGGTGATCAATCGAGACTGGTTTGCCAAAGAAGACATGGACAATTTTGAGGGCAGGCTTTAAATTGATGATGCAGAAGTTAAGTGACTATGTAATTGCAGGAAAATCAACATTCTACTTGTCCGAGGGTAGCAACCAGTTTTCACGGCCCCTGACCTGGTTGATGCTAAATGGTCCCTGATTTGAACTCTCTCCATGCAAGAAAAAAATGGTTGTTCCTTGTTCAAAACATGTAAATTGTCCCTTATGTTTAAAATATATGACTTCAAATCACAGTTTTTAAAGGTGAATTGAAGTGGAAATTTTCTTTCCTTTTTTTTTCTCTTAAATTCCTCTTGAACTGTCAATTTCGATTCATAGAAACTCATTGAAAATCATTGAAACCATTCAAATATTTTACATCCATTGTAATTAGAGATCTGAATACACCTCTGGGATCCCAAAATTTGTACACCTCCAGGATCCCGGAGGACAATTAAAAAAACAAAAACCTTTGGAAGAAGAGAAACAAGAAATTAAAAAAAATGTCGTCCGCCAACTGTGCATCATCTGCGTGATGATCTCAGAGTGGGGGATCACCATGCAGACGATGCCGTCCTCCGGGATCCCCAGTTGGCGGAGGGGACAAATTAAAGAAATAAACCATTGGAAATTAAGAAGATCCTGTCCGCCAACTGGGGATCTCGGAGGACGGCATCATCTGGGGATCACCATATGCAGACGATGTCGTCCTCCGGGATCCCCATTCAGCGGACGGGACAAATTAAAAAAATAAACCATTGGAAGTTAATTCATGATTTTTTTCTTTGGACCTTATGTATGCTTAAGCTAGGAAGCGTACAAAAATTAGAAAGGTTTGGAATAATCCGAGCAAGAGAAATATACGAAGTCTGTCATATGCTTCACGTGATTATATGGCAGACCCCAGGCATGGCTGAATCATATGTAGAACAAACAGGTTTCTTAGAGAGCATACAAACTATTCCTGCAAGCAAATAAGACACCAAAGGATTTGGGCTTGGCATTTAGAAGAAATTTTAACTAATAGGTAATTAAAAAAATAAACCATTTAAAAAGATCCCGTCTACAAGCTGGGGATCCCGGAGGATGGCATCGTCTGCATGGTGATCCCGGAGGTGGAGATCATGCAGACAATGCGGGATCCCCAGTTGGCAGATGGGACAGATTGAAAAAATAAACCATTACAAGTTAAAAAATCTAACCATCATCCAATTAAATTGGGATTATGTCAACTCCAAAATCATGCCAACATGTTGTTGTCTCCTAGGGGGGTTTTGTTTTTTTTAATCTTTTTGTTTGGACTTGATAAATAACATAAGGTTGCAATTCCCATGTGTCGTTTCATATGCGAATTGAAATATGCAAAAATGAAGGGCAAGTTGCTAAGATAGATGAGACCAAAATTGAAGAGCATTGAGATGAAAATATTAGGTTTGATAATAATAGATTACATTATTTACGAGGCAATTGGAGACCCAAAATTATGGATACATGACACAAATATTATACAAAAATATCATATATTCCAATAGAACATTAAGGGATCAATCCATGTTTTTCCATGTATTTAACAAGGTGTGGTTCCATGTCAGCCGTTCTATCTAGTTCTGTGTGTGAATCTAACACTCCACGCACTGTCATCCCCATAGCCAAATTATTCATAATAGACATAAACTTCACCAGAAAATCATATGTCGCAAAATTTTTTGGACCATAAGATGGTGGATTTAGGGCCTGCATTTGATTGTAGAAGCATTTAAGAGCATCATCATCCACTATGATTATATCATCCTTATTCTCGATACCAAGTTCATCCATCATGTTATTCAAGTATTTGATGAAGATAGGCTTGCCTGTTAGATCCTTGGGATTAGTGAACTTCACACATTTATGTTGATCCCAAAAGGTCAACCAATGTCTACCCATTCCTCTTAGTGCCTCCACAGTATCCTTGATGTTCCTTAGTTCCATGGATGACCAAATACCAACTCAAAATAACCTAAATGCCTCATCTAACATCTCCTTCAAGTGCGACCGCGGATAGATCCACTTGGAATTTGATTCTACTGGTGTCTGGTGAAACTAATTTCTTTTCGGAAAAGTCTTACAAAGAACTCCGTTTAGGTCGAATATCACACCTTCTTAGAAATCGGAGGGAAGCTGAAACATGAAACATGTATCTGGTCAGCAAGATATGATTAACATGCACAACCCTATATTGTACATTGCAACAATACAAACTGAAATGTAAACAAAATACGTTCGACGTGAACTGAAGATAAATTAAATCACACGTAGCGCGATTTCATCTGCAAGGCCATATCTATCATGTTCAGTTTCGCTGTCGTCGGCGGCGTCATTCTCCCCTTCACCACCCATAATCTCCGTGCTCTTCTCACTATTAGAATTGTTGTTATTTTCTATTAGTTCCTTTACGTCCTTCACAATTGACATTATTTTAGTGTTGATTTTGCAAATCTGGGAATCACTAGAGTTGCTTGAATTATCAATGGCCCCTTCTCTCTCGGTTGCCTTATCAATTAAATCCATGTTAACCTGTGAATCTATTGTATTGTTGGTTGCATCACTTGCAAGGGAGACAAGGATATCCCCCATGCTCTGCATTATCATATTACTTTGAGCAGCTAGTTTAGCAGTCAATTGCTCATTACTTTCCTTATCAGGCTGTGGATTACTAGTTCCCTCACCAAAAAATCATCCATCTTTGAGTTGGACAAGTCCACGAGGGTTTTGATTGCTGAAGATTTCAGGTTGCCATAAGGGCCTTTAGGAGATTTGGCAAGACATGCATGAGGAATGGTTCAAGAAAGTCTTTTGCCTGCTCATCACTCACAAAACAGTGATATCTTCTAACTCCCATAAGAGCCTCTCGGGAAATATAACCTCCAACATGATGCTCCAAGCACATTGTGTCAATTGGAGCAAAAGCCTCGACGAGATAAGCAGCCAAAGATGGGGGGAACCATTTTTATTTAAGAGGCCCTTCTCCTTAGTTAGTAGCTCGTACTTGATTTCACCACTTAGGAGAGGGTCCCGATCCTCATCCTCTTCTGACTCATCTTGTTCCTGATCCTGATCCGGATCCCGATCCTGATCCATATGATAGAATATAGTTGTTAAGTCTGGACCATCTAGAAGAAAACATTCCCATGCACTGCTATTGTCACCCTTGGCCTTAGCATGAGGAATGGTTCAATGGCGTGTGAGCAACATGAATGAGTTACGGCTGCCAGCTCAAGCTTTATATGAGTCGCGTGAACAATCTCATGATGGCTGGTATAAGCAACTTTGGCGTTGGGCTGACAAATGGGGGATTCAGATAGACGATCTTCCGGTTACTGAGATTGGGATAAGAGCTTTAGTAACTGAAAAAGCACTTCAAAAGATGTGGCCAATAGGCGAACTGGGGGTGAAGCGAGAATTTTATAGGGGGTGTGTTAATACTATGGTGATGTACGAGGAGCAATCATACCTTCAAGAACCCAGTCGAAAGAAAAGACAGATAATTGCTCAGCTACGCCTTAGTTCACATAGATTGGAGATTGAGATTGGACGTGAAGAAGGAAATCCTAGAGAATTGCGTTTCTGTCGTTGTTGCAAAAAGGCACTGGTGGAAGATGAGCATCATGCTTTGCTTGTGTGTTCGGCTTTTGAGGACGTCAGAGATATTCATAGCATTGTCGCTCGATCCTTTTCAGCTCTTTTAGATATGCCTTCCAGTACTCTTGGGTCATATCTTTATGACTATTGGAAGTCCAGGAAGGAGTTATTTGAGCTCTATCAGATAGCAGAGGAATTGGAGGCACAATTTGCCTAAAAACACTTTGATTGTATTGTTTCGCCCATGGACCTGAGGGTCTCACGACATGAATTTAATTTAATTTAATTTAATTATCATATTCCTTGTCTGATAGCATGGATATCATAATGAAGATCACATGTGTCATCTTCCATGTTGTTCGCAGCTCATTATCCCTAACATCATATATTAGGCATCCCTCCCTAATAACTTTGAGGCACTCCAGATCATGAGCAGCGGATATTGCATGCAGATGTGAGTCACCTGAAGGACAAACGATGACAATAGTGAAGGACCTCTCTGTTGTCAATCATATACAGCTGGTAAAGAAGATGGTATAGTCCTTCTGGTTCATCCCCATATCTCCTCTCCTACCTATACTGTCCAACACAAAGAGTGATATGTTTCTAAGGCAATTAGTTGACTCTGGCAAGAGATCTTTGTACCCAATGGAGACTGAATACTGAACAATGTCTTCTTCGCCAGTAATTTTCTTCACAAGGGCCACTTTTCTTCTCAACTCAGCCAGTACCTTAGGGGGCAAAGTCTCTTTATGTTTTTCATCTTTGGCCTTCCAATTCTTTAGGAAATCCTTTGACCAAAATACAAACTTCTTGATTTCATCATTACTGACCTTGTATTTGTCGAGCAATCCAATTTCAGATAATGCAACACCCCCCAATAGCCTTTGTAATTCGGTTCCTATAGCTGACTTCATTGTACGTACATCCTTCACATGGCTGCAGCACTCAAAGAAAGACATCCTATCCTTAGTGAAGGCACTCTTCTTGTATAAGACTTCCTTCTTTAGGCACCGGTCTAAAACCCAAATGGTCTCAATGTCATCTAACCCCTGAGCCTTTCTCATTTCTGTCACATTCAAGTCAAAGATGCTTACATCAACAAGAGGCACCCTACCCATAGTATCTGGCAGCTTCTTTTGTGCATAAGCGTCCCAGAATTCATTCCACTTGAGCCATACTACCTCTTTACAAAAGACAATCTTATACGAATCTGTTGAACCTGACCTGCTAGTTTGTGCAATCAGAAGGATCTGCATTGTCATCGCCACCTTTTTTCTTTTTTTTTTTCTTGCAGTCTTCTTCTTCTCATGTATAATTGTCTGTGACAGAGTCCGCTCCAGCAGCTTAAACGCCCCAAACTTTGATCCGCCCTGTCTGGTGGGTAATGGGCAGCCATATTCCATCCACTGTTGATGGGCATGGTGCAGTTGCTCCACGTATGGACTATAATGGTACAAAAATTGGATCAGTATCTTAGAACCGAAACACACCTGGCGCGAATTGAATTAAATTGAATTGATCAACACAGAAAGCCCGCCTAGCATGAATTGAATCAAATTAAGCGATTAACACAATTCACGCCAGACGTGCTTTTAAATCAAGGCAATTCGGCCAGGTGTGCTTTAAGCTGTGTAGAAAGCACGCCTGGCGTGAATTAAATTGATTTAAAGCACGACTTACGTGAATTAGAATGATTTAAAAGCACGATGAATATTAAAATGATAACATTTTACTGTAGTTAGTTACCTTTTGTATAGAAACGTTTTTCCCATTTTTTTTTAAGTTGCACTAATCTCAACCATATCTGCAGGTGAAGTATTGGCATCCAAGAGTCGACACTCCTATACGCATAGTGATTGTAGAACATTGTTTGACCTGTTTGTTCTGTCTGCCTGATGAGGGCCTTTTGTGCATCAATAGAATGTTGCCCGTCGATGATGACGAATTCAATGTCATCATTTCCTAATAACTCCTCGACGTTTGACCACACAACAGGCTTGTTCGTGATCGAATCCCAAGGTAACACATCAGGCGCGAAAAACATTAAGCTAAAATTATTATTTTTTTCTCATTTTTTTCCATTTACTTTAGCCAACATTTTTTGAAAATGTGCTAAAAAATCGCCAAATAGCTAAGTTTAGCCCTTAAATTATTCCATGCTATCATATCACGGAAGAGGTTAATTTACAGAGAAAAAGGGACTTTTATAGATAATAAGTAAAATATACAAGAAAACTTATATTTATAAGTTTACAAAATTGGAGGTCTCAGAGCTTCTCCTTGCGGATCCTCCTCGCTAGGTGCAGGTCCTTGGGCATTTCTATCACCCGCTTGGCATGGATCGCGCAGAGGTTGCCTTCTTCAAAAAGTTGGGTCACCTCCGCCTCCGCTGCCTCCTGCAGGGCTCGGACGGTCAGGGGTGTGACCCTATAGTCCGTCCTGAACTCCTGCATAATCTCCTGAAGGAGCCGCTCGAACGGCGCCTTCCTGATGAGGAGATTAGTGCACTGCTGGATGTGCCTAATCTCAAACGGGCATGCCTAGATTTGGGCCCGCGGTGCACCTTCTTGGGTGGCTCTGGTCTTGGTGGTGGCGGCTTTGGCTGATTCTTCGGCCGCCCACCCTTAACGTACTTTTGTACGTTCTGTTTACAGTACCAATCATTGTACCTCTTCCATCGGCGGAGGTACTCCTGGTACACTTTCTTGCGACGCTGGAATTCACGATCTTGTTTCAACGTGAATTCCCGCTCGCCCACCTTCTGCTTCTTCACCACCTTCGGTGGCTTAGGCCACTTCGGGTATGGTGGGCGGGCGTTGGGGTCTGATGGCTCCCCCGCATCCCTGGGCTCTTCCTGTTCATGTACGTCCTTCCCGCTCTCTTCTTTCTCCTCCTCCTCGTCGGTGGGGACCCGATGAGGTTCTTCGATGTGGACCGTCCCCCTGGGGCGGTCCTGGTCCCTCTTGGACCTTTTCTCTCTCCTTCTTGCCTCCTTTTCCCTCTCCCTCTTCTTCCTCTGGGCTATCTCCTCGGGCCACTCCGCCACCTTCTCCTTTCCCTTCTTCTTGCTCGAGGTGCCAACCTGGATTACTCTTCTTTGCCAGCTTCTTCTTCTTCTTCTTTGCTCTTGCTCCTATTTATTCTTTGCTCTTGCTCTAGCTGCTTTTTCTTTATTGCTCTTGCTCTTCTTCTTCTTCTTCTTTGTTGTTCTTCTTCTTTGCTACTCTTCTTTGCTCCTCCTCACAGTGGGACAGCGGACCAGAAGTGGACGGTCTCGTCCATCCACTGCGTCTTCACGGAGGAACTGCTCTGGGCCTCCTCCTGGGAGGCGTGGAAGGTCTCGTCCGTGGAGCTGGACGACTCCTCCTCCCTCCCCGGCTGAAGATGCTCGGGGATCTTTTTGCCCGGACCTGCTGCTGCTGCCGCCATGGACGGTGTCCGCCTTGGGCTATACTTCCTGGCTGTGCATTTAGTGCGCGCCATATCTTACGGTCAGAAAAACGGATTACGTTAAGCTGATTAGGGAGCAAATGGGGTGGCAAGAAGATATTTAAAAGGGAAGATGCTCTAGGAAATATTCTCCTACCATTAATAGCCCTATTAATTAGCCCCCCTTATTAATTATCTCAGTATACCTATTTATTAGTATATGGTTAATGTTGTATTATACCATGAATTTTGAATTTCTCCTAATGGTTTGAAGTGTCAATGCGCCATTTTTCACCCGGGTCTCCGATTGGGATGATTCTTTGACCCATCTGGCATAGGCATTTGACCTGGATCACTAATCATACTCTGAACAATCTCCATGGCATGTGCTGGATCATATCTTCTGCTGACATAAATGGAGATTGGTGATTGGATGAGGCGCTTCACATAGAGCTGAAAAGTTGTCTTAAGACCACATGGATAATGAACAGAGTTTAAAATGAAACGCACTTATTTAAGAAGTGCGTTTGAAAGATTCCTTTATAAAAATTAAGAATTTGAAAAAAACACACAAAATAGGGAGCAAAATAGATTGTTGAGCAATTAGCATTCGGGACACCCCCAAAAAAGCAACATTTTTAAAGCCTTTTCATTTTTAAAAGAGGGCCAAAAAAAAAATGCTTGTTTTTGAGGAGTGAGACATTAATTTTGATAACTTTCAAGAATATTTATTGTTAAAAAAAGCAGAGGGAAATATAGTTTGTCTTTTTGCAAGCTTAATATAAGTACTAAGAAAGTCGACATTGGAAAGATAAAGAGTGTGAAATCATAGAGCAAGAAAAGAGTTATTTCAATCAAGCATTGTTGAAGAGACAAAGCTTTTCGGTTTAAAAATCCTCATCAAAATAAATTATAATTATATAGTTTACAATGGTAGTAGTTAAGAACTCAATCGTATAAATTTATCACGAGAGGTGGGAGAGGTGGCTCTTCCCACACCACGACTCTCGTACCCTTTGGGATCTGGCTCTTGCGAGCTTACAACAACAGAGACGCCTCTCCCGATTCCAAACCTATTGGCACAGCGATTTCTGCCGCTCGGGCACCACAGGCTCCAAGTCAACAAACTCCACCTCCTCATCTTTTCTTCCCCGTAAGTGGAGGTCGTATTTACGTGTAAGTGCCCTTAACATCACCGGCACCGTTCTTTGCTCCCGGTTCCTCGTTTTCATCGAAAGGATTCGCAAGAGCTTATCCCGGTCCCGATGAAACTTACTTTATCTGTGTCTATGTCGACGGAGATCGACATTGCGCCTCGCTAAGGGCGCCAAAGCTGGCCGTGGTGCCCGATCCGGAAAAGGCATCTAGGATCCGATCTCGAGGCGAAAACCAGCGTACCAAATTATTAATAAGGCTGCTGTGGCTTCGATAATGGGACACCCGCAGTATGCCTTGTCGCGGTGGGTCTCTCAATTTCTGCAAAACAGCTGGGAACTGAAATGCATTGCAGGGAGGAGTCTTCTCATTCTGCGTGTTAAAATGAACCATGGTTTTTTTTGTCCGCTACCAAAAAACCTATATGAAAAATGCTTCGAAACAACTCACTAAGCGGACCACCACCATGACCCTTGGCGTTTGTTTTAAGCACGCCAAACAAAGCGGCAATTACAAATTAGTAGAAAGAAAACAAGGAAAACAAGTTAGCCCGGTGGTGTAGCGGTATAAACTTATACCACGGTTGCCTTCTTTGTATAAATTTATACCACGGTGAAGCCCCGTATAAATTTATCTGATTACATTGCCTTCTTTGTATAAATTTATACCACGGTTGTTCCACCTTTAAGGCGGATGTGGTATAAATTTATACCGTGGAGTTACCGTAAAAAAAAGCGTTAAATATAATGCTTACCAAACGCGGCTTTTTCCGGCGTTCAGGCATCGCTCGAGGTTTAAGCACCGACATCTCTGCGGTCGGAATGAAAAATGATGACCCTCCGGTTTTTCGGGATGTCGTGACTTCTTTTAGGCCATCCAAGAAAGAAACGGACTTGCAAGTGAGTAAAAGCCTCCTCGTCAAAAAGTGCTATCCTTGATTTTGAAGCCGTAAGGAATATCGCAATGCATAATGTAAAGTTTTGTTTGTCTAAAAGAGTCTCCGGCCTTGTGCAATCACCTTACTGAATAACCACAGATTGGGCGTCTTGACCAAATGTAGTAAATTTTTTAAGTAAAGTAGTGTCAAAACTGCTAGTGATGACTTGCTTTCCTTGCTCAATTGCTTTCAGTCTCTGCCTCTCCTCCTTGGCTCTACGAACCAGGTTTAAAAATCCTGTTGGTAGGCCTTTCTTCTTATTCTGTAAGAAAACTGTGAGACAAAGGCACGAAAACAAAAAGTGTTTTTTCGCACAACTTACCCAAACCACCGAAGTTAACAAAATGCGTTTCTCGATAATAGAATCTGTAGTAGAAGTTGGATATAAAGACTTGCACTCCTCCCAGTCCTCCAGGTTTAGTTTCTTCATTAATTCTGCCTGGCAGGTGACAATGTCTTTCTGACTGCAGAGGGAAAAATGTGGTCAGACAAAGATAGGAAAAAAAGAACACGAGATAAGAAAATGTGGCTTACGTCTTAGCTTCTTTGGCCATTTCGTCGAGAGTGAATTCTTTGGCCACAACTTTTTCCAGAAGTCTTACAAAAATTTCTTTGCTTTTTAAACCCTGTAGCTGCGTCCAGGGTACAATGCTCATGTTTTTTTGTTTTCCCTCACCACCTTTTTTTGGTTTTTTTCCGGTAGAGCTAGATTGTTCTTTCAGCTCACCATCTTCAAACATACAAAATATTCTTTCTTGAAGATCCCAAACCTGTCAACGATTGAACACAAGTATTTTAGTGTTGAATGGCGAAAAAGCGTTTATTGTGAAGTCTACTATTTAATTGCACATGGAAGACCAGGCACGGTATAAATTTATACCGTGCCTGGTCACGGTATAAATTTATACCGTGACGTGACCAGGCACGGTATAATATCGTGCCTGGTCACGGTATAAATTTATACCGTGCCTCGGCCACGGTATAAATTTATACCGTGCCTGGTCCCCTCTGCTACGCATTTACAAAGTTCATACTACAGAGAACTAGATTAAAGCTTTTACTTACTTGACCGTCTCTGAAAGCAAGCTGGAAGTAATTGTCGTACTGCTTCACAGCCATTATGGGCTTCTTATCTGAATCATAGCTGAGGCAGCACTCTGTGACACAAGCTTCTCGAAGTTCTTGGAGCTTGTTCTTTTGTTTTTTGAAGTCCTCTCCATGCACTTGCTTGAACTCTACGTATTCCCGGTGCATGAAGCGGATCTTGTCTATAAGACTCATTTTTAGTCTGAAGTCATTGTCGAGATTATGACTCACGGCAATGACCTTTGCTTCCTCGTCTGTGACTCCAACGTAGATATGTGCTTCCACACTCTTCCAAACCTCGTTACGGGATTCTTCTTTTGAAAGTTCCTTCCTTGCTTTGTAGCTATGTGTGCCTCCAAGAACAAAGTAGGTGTAATCCTCGAAGTTAGCCTTTTTGAAATCTTTCAATTGGTTGCACTGACTCCTGTCAATCATTACAACTAGTGGCGACACATGGGCATGAGGATTTCTTCTCATTCTTTGCTTCAGTATAGCCACATGTGCCGCGTACAGTTTCCGGACCTGAAGAACTCTGACCCCATCTTCATTTTTAGGCGGCCTCTTAATAGTGCCCAATGTCAAAGAAATTGTTTGTTTGAGCAGTTTAGTTTCATTAACCCGCTTAAGAATAGCACTTGACTTATCTGCGGGCTTCACAACGATATCTGCTCCAGGAGCCTTCTGAAGAGCTTCTGCTGACTCCTCTATCGTCAAGGGCTTTGTGGTTCTAGTTTTTTTCTTAGTAGGAGGCTGTGTATCTACTACCAGTGAATTCCTACCCTTTCCCTTTGGTATTACTATGTCCTCCTCTTCCTCTTCCTCTTCCTCTTCTTCTTCTTCCCTCTCTTCCTCTTCGACATTACGGGGGTACCATAGACCCTTGACCAACCCTTTTTCTTCACACAGCACCACTGACATTAAAATTTCTACTATGTCCTGTAATGGAGGGTTAAGTTTAGAGAATGACGGTATAAATTTATACGGAAAGCAACTAAGAGTAACTTACAAAGCCGTTCTTGTAATTGTCCGCAATGTAATCATACACGTCTTTGGGCTTGCACATGCTTATTCTAAGCATTCTACTATTCAGAACATAGTAGACCTCCCCCTTGTCATGATTGCACTTCATCAAAACTTCATCATCGTTCTCTGTAGTAACAAGGTTTATAATTTCGCCAGCAGGGTAATAATCATCAGACTTGAACTTGCCCTTCCCTGATTGATGGCACAAGTAAAGGTACGCCTCAGTGGGTTTGCTCTCTCTTGCGCCCCTGTGGACGTACCAAGTCTGTTCCTTTAGTTCATAAGTCTGTGGCTCTGGTGGTGTAGCCTTTGATGATGACCCTCCGAGTAGAAACTTGATCTTAGGGCTGAAAAACGCGTAAAAAAAACCATTTTTATACAAGAAACTGAACCTTTTTCGACTTTTTGAAACACAAAAACAGTAAAAAAAGAGGCTGAAAGGGCATAAAATCCACTCTAAATTAACACTTTATTTGTGTCATTTAAGCTTAAAACACAACAATATTACCAAAATATTAAGGTTCGGGACCATTCGTTAGGCACTAGACATCAAGATTCCGAAATGGTTCTGGAACGGTATAAATTTATACGACTCGAGCACGAGCGGTATAAATTTATACCGTTACAGAACACAGTCGGTATAAATTTATACCGCAAGTGTTCTGGAGCGGTATAAATTTATACCGCCAATCGATAAATTTATACGCTAGTTGCTCGAGCCGGTATAAATTTATACCGCCCGAACACTTTGGCGGTATAAATTTATATCCGATCGTTCTGAATCCGGTATAAATTTATACCGCCGTTCTTCGAAGTAGATAAATTTATACCGCCTGAACCCGTCGGCTATAAATTTATACCGCTTGTGCTCGAAATTATAAATTTATACCACTCCGAACCATATCGTATAAATTTATACCGTATGCTTACACTCTAACGATTAAAACAAAAGAGAAACTAAAACAAGATGGGATAGTAGACTTACGTGGCCATGGTCGTATGGATTCGCTTATAGCCGTTCGGAGAAGCAATTTGAGGGTATATAAAGCGCGGCTCGAAATGCCTTTGGACTCCTAGCAGCAGATGTAGAAAATAGGGTGGCTCTTGCCGGGCTTAAGTACCTCTCTAAGTCTTGCTTTTATGGCCCCATAAAGTTTTCAATACAACTGCGTGAGTTTTTAAGTATAAATTTATACCGCTTTTCTATGTTGCCCTCCTCCTCAGGTATAAATTTATACCATCTACGTATAAATTTATCCGGTCGCCTTCAAGTTTTCCTTCTCTGTATAAATTTATACCATCCACTGTGTAAACTTTTACCGTCGCTCTTAAATCGTATAAATTTATCTGATTGTGGCCGCCAACTTTCCGAGTATGGCTGGAGAAAAAAAACCGCAGAGCCTCCAACTCCTCGTTCATGAGGCTTCCTCTGCAATGACATTCACACCCCCTCAACCGACACACAAGTAGCCTCAAAATTCTCGCCTCCGATATTCAAACCCCCAGCTGTTGAGTTTACTCCAAAGACGACCACCTCGGCTTCCACCACCAGTTCAATTTACTCCACCACCCCGCTCCCCGAACGCCGTTTGCCCCCCACCAATGCGTTTTTACCCCACCACGGGCTAGAGATGTCGACTACCTCCTCCACTTCATTTTAGTACGTCGCCCATAGTCCACCGTAGGCTAAATCCCCTGAGGCAAATCACGCCAACTCCATCCATTTAAGCTAAATGGTACTACAACAAGTGGGAGCGGTCGACACGCAAACTCCTCGTTCTCACGACACCGGGGCTGGTCAACTTCGTCACCAACCTCGATTACTTTTTCCCGAGAGAGGAAAGCACCTCCCCGGGACTTGCCCACACCAAACCTCTCGGCATCTACAAGTACACCTCAAGTTGATCTCTCGGGACGAAGAAACACCTCATGTTGATCTCTCGGGGCGAGGACCTACCAAAGCCACAAGACTCTATGTTGAATTCAAAGCCCACAAAGTAAGAATCTTAAAGCGTAACTTACACAAGAAAGCATGTACAACCGTTAGAAGAAAGAAACTCATGGATCTAGGCTCACTTGAGGGCAACACATACAAAGCAATTGTTGTTCTCAACGTTGTTTGCTTAAGATTGGACTAAAGGAATTGAGGTTGATTTGTGATAGTTACAGGTTCAATGACTCTGCTAGACCAAAGGGGCTACTTAGCCTTCAATATTAGGCGGATGATGGTGAGAAGTTTACTTACACGGTGGTGGCCACACCGTCTGTCAAACGGCCTTCAAATTGATTCATGCTTTAGGGCGTGACGACTTGACCGCTGAAGAAAAGGCTTGACAAGAATCCGGGGCATCAATGACTCTTGCCATTCGGGAGGCATAACCGAGTTCATGCCCTTCAATGTGTTTCTGGATGGAAGGTTTCTTTAAGGAGTCTTGTGAGAAACTCCCTAACAGCCCTATGTACCACTTGAGTGACAATTTCACGAAACAAGAAGTCTACGATAATTATAAGGAGATGTGTGTTGAGGCTGGAGAATGCTTTGTCTGCTACTCTTACTTTACTGTGCTCTGGAAAAAAGAGTTTTCTCGCGTGTCCATTCCTAGAAAGCATAGGATGTCTGTTTGTGCTACATGCTCAATTAAAAGCTCAGAGACAAAATGCAAGGACACTTCACACTAAAAAGTAAGCTTCCAGGGGCGTGTTCTTGCCTAGTTCTACTTAAAAGTAGGTTCTTTCCTAAACATATTTTCATTTCAGATGCATTGAAGGAGAAACTGAACAAGCACAGAGAACAACAATCTTTGGAAAGGAGAAAATTGACAAAACATAGGAAGAAAGCACTGGAACAACCACTCAACTACATATCAGTTGTTATTGATGGAATGGACCAGAAGAAGACCACCCTACCACATTTTGTCAATGTGCCTAAGGATCTTCTTGAAGAAGATTTCATACATCTGCATGTTGTTGGTGCTATGGTATTTAATAGAAAACTATCTTGCAAGGCATTTTTGAATTATCCAAATATTCATGCTGATCCAAATCTCACTATCATAATATTGAATAAGCTTCTTTCCAATCTAGAACATATACCACCGGGTTACGTATCTTCACTAGACAACACGACAAGGGAAAATAAGAATCGAGGCGTTGTTTGCTTATCGTATGTGCTATGCTAGTAGAGAAACAAATCTTCAAGAAGGTGAAGATTGGTTTCACCTTTGTTGGTCATACACGATCAAATTGATCGATGTTCAAGAGGTTCTCTAAACGTCTTGCTCGAAAAAAAGCTCTCAGCCTACCAGCAATGATTGAGGTTATCCAAGATTCCTACAATCCTCGTCCAGACATCGAGTTATTGGAAGAAACTTATGATTTCAAAGAATGGATTTTTCTGAGAGATCAAGCGGGTCAACTTTGTGCTATTGAGCCCTTGAGAAACATTACATTTCAAAGATCGGATCAAAATTTCACTTGTAGATGGCAAGGCCATCTTAAGGAAAAAATATGCCACATCCTTGCAAAGGCGGCCCGGCAGCAAGTATTCAATTCATTCGCACCATCCCCAATACTAGTTCCATGCTCTCTGCAGAATAAATGCCTCTAAAAAGCTTGAAAGAAATCACAAAGAGTAAAAAGGAGGGAAGAGCATTTGACTCAAACAAATCATTGGATTTTATTGAGACAAGTATTGATGCGTCTCTAACCACTTTGGGGAGGCGAGATGCTTTATGGTGGCCTCGGTTTTTCACCGACAGCGTGACATGTTGCAAGCTTCATTACAAGGTCGAAGACCGATTTACATTCAACCGGCCATCTAGGCAAACTCTCCCCTCGTGCAAGTTGAGAATCAAGAGGAACATGTAGAGATATTGGCTAGCTCGGATGAAGATGACAGAGTCATGTACACCGCCCCGTGACGCCACGGCCACAACAAGTTGCTCGAGTATCCGGTTGGATCTCGGAGATTGAGAAAGGAATGCTCATAGCTGTCCCAGTGATAATGATGAATCGGGAAGCCGCTCGGCTAGCTAAAATCTTGGAGGTAACAAGAGAGGATGGAATTCCCACTCAATTAAAAGTGCACCGGATGAGAACAAATCTTTGCCCGGTGCTTTCGATTGGGAGTTGTACTTTGGAGATGGTAAAAGCAGGGGTGGGAAGAGAGCAAAGTCCAAAGCAAGCACTTTTTATCATAGATCTAGCTGAAGTAAAGGTTCTTGCATATGACTTTGTTACATTGCTGCTAATAAGTTACGTATGGTCACTCAAACTTTAATAAGGTCGGCATGTGGATTAGACAAACAACCTAGAAAGGTGGCCAAAAAGATGATGATGAGGACTCACTTGTAGACGGTGGGAAGAAGATCGTTCGAGTACATCCGGTTTGAGAGTGAAGCTGAGGATGAAGGCTCAAGTGATCGGGGATTAAATGAGTCGAGGATGAGATGCATCCCGATCTTGTTTTGCAAAATGTAAGTTTGTCCAGATGACTTCGAACATGTAAAAACGTAAAGTGCGGTGATGATTGTGCATCAAAATGTCCTATATTTTTGACAATTTTGTTCATAATTTTGTACAATTTTCACAACCATGAATATATCACTTCTTTGTCACTCTACTACCCTTGCTATTTTTTTTATTGCCCCTTTTTTGCTACACTTTATAAAAGTAATTATTTTTTGTTCTAGTTTAGGAGGATGAAAATTGCTATTTAAAATTTTTGCATGAAAGTTATGTTCAATCAACCCCTCAAAAATGGTACCTAAATTACTTAAATTGTCACACCTGTCACAAAAAAATCTTAAAAATGGACTTTTTTAAGGGAATTTTAGGGAATCTTTCAAAGATTCCTTTTGAAGTGCGTTTGCAGCAAATAAGTGCGTTTCATTTTAAACTTTGTTAATGGTCAGAGTACTTATTCATCTTGTTCATGGCCTCCAGCTGCGCCACCCTGTCCTGTTCATTCTCAAACCCGGAAGCCTCTATGCCTTCGACAACCGTAGGTTGAATCCTTCCCTAGATTTAGGACCCCTCTAGAAGCTTTCAAATCCGCTAATTCTCTAGCCTGCTGCAAGTAGTGACTTGGTGTCAGTTTATTGAACATGCCTCTACGCACAGCTGTACCCCCGTGGCAAATAGATATTGGTGTAACGGCTACATTCGTGGGCCAGCCATACTTAAAACATGTCTCACCGTTCACATCTAACTTCATGAAAGTCTCTTTACTATGCAGTGGCTCTGCAATGAGTAAGTCTGATCAGATCTTTCTTCTGCTTATGTGTCATCTCCAGGAGCAATTTGCAATTGGTGTCGTCCTCTTCCTCACGAGAGATTAGGGTCCCTTGTTTGGTCATCTTATCTGCTTTCTTTTTTCTCGAGAAGAGTGTTTAGTCGAGCTTGCCATTTGTCTTGGCGAGGTCAACGAACCACTCGGCACCCTCGTCTATTTCATCTTCAGGGCATTGCGGGCGAGTGGTACATGAGTGGGCTTTTCTCCCAAGGGGCTATGGTATATGGAATGAAGCCAATATCTATAGTTGGTGACAAAGCCCGGTTAAACCAATCAAGTCGTACATGGACACGCTGCATGACCACTTTGTAAATAAAAAGAATGATTCAACGAATGAGGATAACTCAGGATGAGCTGGACAATAGCCAAAATAATCTAGAGAATCCCTTAACAGGCATGGAAGACCAGGCGGCAGAGCAAGTATTGGCAAGAATAAGAGAGAGGTGAGCACAGTTACCATATTTGAATTGGATACCCTGGTTCTCGACTCTCGCGAGTCGACAGGGTCAGTGGTTGCTATAAGAATAGGCCCTTCATCATCTAAGGTGAGATCATATGGTATTACATCTGGGTCGTCTACCCTTGGCTTCTTACCAGGAATAGACCCCGAATTATTAGGGGTTTTCTTTTTCTTTGACACTACAAAAGAAGATGAACATGATTTAGAATACTTTTCTGAACATGAGATCATGCTTGGCGTAAATTTAAAGCTAAATTAGTATAATTCACGCTTGGCATGTTTATATCTCCTATTATAGACCACACTTGGAGTGAATTTAAAGCTAAATTAGTTTAATTCACGCTTGGCATGTTTCTAGCTCCTATAGTAGACCACGGTTGGTGTGAATTTAAAGCTAAATTAGTATAATTCATGCTTGACATGTTTTTAGCTCCTATTAGTATAGTTCACGCTTGGTGTATTTTTAGCTCCTATTATAGACCCTTTATGCATCCATATTTCACACTACGTACCCTCATTGAAGACTGTTATCTCTAATTATCAAACCTCCAGTTCACGCTGGGCGTGTACCCCTCTATTTAAAACCATAGTTACGGAAAACGAAAACGAAATAAAATGGCTAGTCATTTTTTGAAAATGGAAAACAAAAACGAAAAATGAAAATGGAAAAAGAATGGCAAAGTACTCAGAAGATACAAAATAAGGTCGTTTTACTAGAAAATGCTATTAATTTACTCAAAAACAACATAATAAGAACTCTTGTAGTCATAATAAGAACAACTAACATGATTGAAAATGTTTATATGATAGTCGACATCTTATACTCACTTCACTACATAATAATAGACCAACAGTACTTCAAAGATTGAACATTACAATAACAAACTAGCATAAATAAAAATTTAAACCAGTCTTCAAGTCGCCATATATGGATTTGATCCAAAATTCCTGTAAGCAACACCTGGAGCAGATGAAGGAATGTAGTCTGGTGAAACATAACAAGTCTCATCCTCATCTATGACATTGTGAGCGGCAATATTAACATCATGGTCAACCACATCCTCATCGCGTTCATCTTGTTCTTCCACGTCATCCTCCCAATCCTGTGGTTCTGGAACGCTTTCCTTCTTTGCAAAGCCAATGTAAGGCTTCCTTTGCACCTGTCTATGACACTAAAGCAATTATAAGTTAGCACTCACAAACACCAAATCAAATGTCCTTGATGGAAGAAGCCTTATTCTTTTTTTGCTTGCCACATGGTTAAAGACATTGAAAAGCCTCTCAAGTGGATAAGAGGATACCCCTTGGCTAAGAATGTGAACTGCCATGGCTTGCAATTCTGGTGTCTCTCCTCTATACTCCTCCTACCAAAGAGTGGATACAAGCTAAGCGAGCTGCTTGTGCATCCATTGTTCCAAACCTCCCTCCCTTCCGCCTATAGATTCCATATTATTCTCTTATGATGTGAATTTTATCCACATCTCCAATCATCATTTCAAGCACCTTGTCAAAATGACTACATGTTGTGGATCCTGCCATTGCTTGTTTCCTTGGAACTCGGGATCCAAGTAAAATGTTGCAGCTTGAATTGAAGCATTGTAATCATCCCATCTTTTTGCACACAATTGATTCAATTGCTCAAACTTCTCCCCATTCTTCTCCAACTTCTTGATGTGCCCAATCATCTTATGAAGACCCTCATAAACCTTGCCAATGCAAGGAATATTGCTATCAACAAGGCGTACCATCAATATAATTGGCTCCACAATAGAATGTGATGCTCAACATCAGCCAAAAATCATCATCAAATACTATCTCATAGCAAGCTTTACCTGTAGCTGAGCGTGCAAGTTTAGACTTGCGATAGCCTCCATCAACAAATAAACATTTCAACATCCAATGCAATTCATGTAACCTTTCTAGCATAATGAAATTGTAACCAAAGCGTGTCTCACAATACTTAAGCAAACCCTTACCATTGTGATTTTCTTGTGTCAGCTTTAGGAATTGTGCTTTGATTGCTGAATGCCCATTCATATACGTAACTAGTAATTTCCCTTTCTGCACCAAGGTTGCAACATCTGGTAGGCTTGCAACATCCTTCAACACGTTATTAAGAAAATGAGCAATGCATGGACAAAAGAAAATATATGGATATTCCTTCTGAATTTCTTTTCCTGCTGCACGGTTTGCATTCTCACCATCGGCCACTATTTGCACAACATTAGAAGCGCCAACATATAAAATACTTTCCTTCCAAATTGATGCTAGATTTGGAGCTGATTTACATGTGGCTGAAATGTCGTGTGACATAAGAAAGTAGGCTCTGCCTCTACAATAAGCAACTGATCCCTCAATGTGACATCCTTTCTTGTTTGTCCATCCATCAAAAATTAACGTAACTCCAAAATCAGAGCCCATTGCCCTCTTACTTCAGTCAAAAGATCCATCAAACTCTCTTTTGCTTCTCCAAAAACTTGGTACGGAGGTCATCATACTTAGGTGGCTCATATCCAGGACCATATTTTGCTATTTCTTTTATCATAGCCTTAAAAAATTCTGATCTAGCAACTCGAAAAGGGATATGGTCATGATAAAACCACCTGGCAACTTGTCTATCCACTGCTTCCTTCTTGCGTGGATCCACTAGCTTTTTGATCTCTTGCTGCCCCATCTTCTTAGACTTCTTTCTAGGTGCAATAAACTTCTGAATCCCACTGCTAGAAGCCAAAGTGCTTTCTTCGATGTTCTTTTCCTTTGTGGTTTCTTCTTCCTCGTAATCAGAATCATCATTAACACTGGGTGTTGAAGAAATGATACCGAATGAAGTTGCCTCCCTAGAACAAGCTTGCATTTCTTCCGTCCTGTTTTAATTGCATCCAATTGCTTCATAAAGACCCATAATTGTTGCTTTTTATCCTCTGAAATGGATAGACAATGTGCAACATCGCATCCCTCCTCCCCAAGCAAATGATCGCTCACTCTTTTCATGAAGAAATACGAGTCTCTTTGCAATATGGGCAAATCCATTCTCTAGCACCTCCTGCAAGTTTATTACCACTCTGAACTAGTTCCACCTCTTTCCACCAATCTCCTGGTTTAAGCCCTGATGCACCCTTGGTGGTTTTCTTTTTCTAGTAGACATGTTTCCTACACATAAACAATAATAATTTCATAGTAACAATTAATAATTTGGCCTCTTAAGAATTTGGCCTTTTTTTTGTTATGATAGTTTAACTAGTATAATTGGTACAAAATCAGGTGGGCAATAGCGTCAATGTGATGAACAAGAAAATTAATTGCTATGGCATGCAAATGACATCAACCATTAGAACCCCTTGACACCAAGACTTTCAAATTATTTCATTTACAACACATTTTGTACATAAGTGAAGGTTCCTGAACCAAGCAGCATTGTTGATATCCATTTTAATGTTCTATCAATATTAGCCACCTTGTAAAAATGCAAATTATATAAAGTTGGCACCATTTGATGGCATTAAGACAAACTGGCAACTGGCTATATGCCACAAAAAAGTCGCATTTAATTAAAGTTACACAAGGAGTAGATGAAATTAATCCTATCTTTCTGAAGTTGTCCAATGTATTGGGACCTTATCTGCACGAGGTCATCCACACTGTATTGGACTGTGAAATCTAGGTTGCAACACTCTTGTCCCCTAATTGCCTCTAGGTTTTTATTTGGTTGGGGCCATACTTTCCATCCTTTCTAAATATTTATCACTTCTAGCCATCTTTGGCACCCTTGGCTGCCTTTTATGAAAAATATAGCGCCTCTACCAAATCTTCCACATGGCCTGGGGTGGGCCTTGGGGTGTCTAGTTCATTAGGGCCTTCCAGGTTCTCACCATTCTTGTGTGTAATATATCTAATTGGCCATCTTAACTGAGTTTGGGACTCCAACAACCCAGAGCACACAATGCAATCACTAGAGCTTCCCTGTGACATGATTGTATCAACTTGGATAAGAAGCTTCCCAATGCCAACTCCAAGATGATCATCTCCCAGCCTTTCATCATTCACACTATCAAAAGGATCAACTGCAGTTATGATGCCCTCTGCAAATACCGTCTCGTTGCAAGGGTGCAACAATAAGCAGACCATCTTCCTCCATTGGAGCCTAGCGCAATGTCTTGTGCTAGGCTTCCTTGGCTCCATTTTACTCATCTCACATGCTCCCTGAATGAAAGAGCACACATTAGAACCATATAGCCATAAACACCACAAATATGACCATATAAACCATATAAAACCATACAACCATATTAAATATAAACCATATAACCATATATATAACCATTAAAACCATATAACCATATAAACCATATAAAACCATATACCCATATTCAATATAAACCATATGTAAACATTAAAACCATATATAACCATTAAAACCATATAACCATATTAAATATAAAACGTATAAACATATAACCATGTTTCAATTAACATAACCATATTAGATCATTAACCATCATAACCATTGTATAAATCATTTTAACATTCAATATCTTGTCCTGGCCACGTGGCGCCTCGTCAGAGACTGATGGCGTGGCCACGTCAGCAATCCGCACTGCCACGTCACGGAGGGCATGGCCCACACGTGAGAGGGAATAATTATGGCACTTTTACGAGGTTCAAGGTTGCAGCCAGAAATAACTGCATCCCCGACCATTCTTCCTCCCCTGTTTTCTCTGCTTCCTGTTTTCTCTTCGCGCTCTCGACTTCCCATCAGGCGATCGACCGAAGTGATCAATTCCGACTCGATCTTATGACAGCAGCCTGGTTGACCGATCGCGACGCATCCAGGGGCGAGGTTTTTGTGCAGTTAGAGTGCTCGAGCGGCCGTTATTGCCTAAGAAGAAAGTGAGGTTCCTTTCTGTAAGTTTTTAGCTCTGTTTCTTACAGCTGTTCTTGTTATTTCCATTGTTTCTTTGTAGTATTTACATTATTTCCATTATTCCTTTGTAGTATTTAGAGGACTTACTATCCCCTGATACAATTTCCAGCACGCCAAATCCCTATTCTCGCTTTGCAAGCGCCTGTGTGAGCAAGGAATCAAACATGGAAGCTGCCTCTTCATCCAGCAAATCTGACAGGTACCTTCTTTCTTTATCTTCCCTGTTTTTTCATTATTTTGCCCTTTTTCGCATTTTTTCACTGTTTCATGTTCTAATCTATATCTGTTCTCTGCTTTTGTTTTCTGCTTTTTTGTTTGTTTTCTGTTTCTGTTTTTGTTTTGTTTTCTGTTTTTGTTTTTATTTTGTTTTGTTTTCGTACAGGCATAAGGAAGACTAGGGGCAAGCAACCGAATTAGGAATCATCTAGAGACAGGTGATAGGATTAAAAAAAATGCATAGCACTAACAAAAGAACATAACTAAGAATGTTACATAACAGAAATTCCATAACAAAAGAAAGAACTATAAATGTTCCATTATACAGAGCATTTTTAACACCTAATTCAATCCTTCAGGTTTAGTGACTTAAAGCATTGCGTTCTTCTGTTCTAACTCACAGAACATTTCTCGACTCGCGAGTCGAAAAGAGGGAGTGTACTTCCTGGATTGTTGGCTGGCTGAGGCATTCTCGACTCGCAAGTCGAGAATGCAGACAGCAAGCCAACACGTTTTTTCTCTACTCGAGAGTCGAGAATGCTATAGCCAGCTACAGCCTTTTCGTGCATTCTCGACTCGCAAGTCGAGAATGCCTTAGCCAGCCAATTCTCCTGTGTCTGGTCCCATGTGCCTCGACCCAGTCAGAGCCACTCTCCTTCGAAGCATATTCCTCGAATATTGCGAAGGGGAGGGGCTCGGACTGGGTGGAGGCCTCTTCAACTAAGCACAGGGAAATGCATCCTTAAGGCCAGCATCCTTAAGACGCGCTGACTGTTTTCTCGACTCATGAGTCGAGAACACCCGCTAGTCTCACACACAGCAATGCCAGGACCATACAGGCCACATCCGCCCTTGACCCACCCAATCTCGAGTGCATTCTTCTGTTTTGAGCGTTGGGGGCTTTCTCAACTCACGAGTCGAGAAGGCCCGTGAGTCTCGACACCGCCCAAGGTCGAGTGCATTCTCCTGTTTTTAGTCCCAGGTGCCTCTAGCCTGTCTGAGCCACTCTCCTTCGAACCATCTTCCTCAATTATTGTGAAGGGGAGTGGCTCGGACTGGGTGGAGGCCTCTGCGACTAACCACAGGGGAATGCATTTGAACAACATCCCTAAGGAGCGCAAGGGGCTTTCTCGACTCGCGAATCGAGAAGGCCCGTGAGTCTCGACACCCTCGAGGCCCTAGACCTAGCATGATCTATACGCATCTAGCATGCCTAACAGATACTCGGACTGGATGGAGCCCTGTGCTTCTAAACAGAAGGGAATCCATTCCAAGCAAAAATACAGACACATGGAGCTATTCGCGAGTTGCTCCGATTTATTGTTTCCTTGCTGAGCATCTCTCAACCCAGAGAGCATCTCGACGCTGAAATATGCTCAACAAGGAAACCATAAATCGGGTGAGCTTTTGAACAGTTCCATGATCTAAACAGGTCTAGCATGCCTAACAGAGACTCGGACTGGGTGGAGCCCTTTGCTTCTAAACACAAGGGAGTCATTCGCATGTTACTCTGAACTATTGTTTCCTTGCCGAGCATCTCTCAACCCAGAGAGTATATTTCATCTCTCGACGCTGAAATATGCTCGACAAGGAAACAATAAATCGGTCGAGCTTTCGAGCAGTTCCATGTTCTATACACATCTGGCATGTTCTACACACATAATGAAACAGGCATTTCTGAAACTCACCTCTTCTCGCAAGAACTCCTTGGGCCATTGTATCACAGATCCCGCAGCCTCTCCGAGAGTCTTCGCTTCTTCTGTTGGCCTCATCAACAATGCATCTGCATCAAAAACTTGTATCAAAGCGATTCTCGTGTATCCCTTCTCCATGGCGCTGCAGTGAAGAGTGCCCGTGTCCTGCAGCTCATCTCCGGTTGCTACCTTTCCCCCATGAACATCGATCAAATCAACCAGTTTCAAGAAGACACGCAGTTAGAACTAGACAGAGAGTAAATCGTTGTTAGGAGCTTACAGCATCGTGGCGCCATCCGTGAACTCGTTCATAATCCATCTCCGCCTCCGGTTGCTATGCGCCCGAAAGTCTCCACTGTCGCAGTAAAACTATGCGGCCGAAAATCTCCACTGCGCTCACTATACTTAGTCCCTGGAAATGAATCAATTTCGAATTGGTGTTTGGGTGGGCTAAAGTTGGCCGTGCCATACCCTTAGCCCGCTTTTTTGCCTTGAATGATTCTATGTCCTTAATTTCAAATTTAAGAACACGCCCGACCTTTTTTACGTGCAGTCCCAAAATCTCCAAGGCCCGGAAGAGGCTCAGCTTACAAGGGAATTCGAGCAGCAAGAGGATGCGGGGGCATACAGAGATGACGACTACATCGAAGAAGCGGGCCGCCGGAGCGGATGCGGGTTCTAGCAGATCGAAGAAAAGAAAGACAGGGACTCCAGATGAGCTCTCAATTTTGTGTTCGATTCATCCACCTTTTCTGATTCATCTTTTGTCTTGCAGCATTCACTGCAGAGACACTAGTGATCACTGGTAGAACTCCATTCTTTGTTATCGAAGGATTGGAGACAGAGCTACTTGAAACACCTGCAGATTCTTGGTGGTATGTCGAAGTTACAACCTGTGGGAAGGAGAAAGATCTGTTCCTGTGGCAAAGGGATAAGAAGAGTTCCGGCGACAAGTACAAGAAGGTCGGTGTTGTGCTCTCCGTTTCTGCGCCAGATTCGAAACATCTCACATTATATGTGGAAGATTGCCTGAAGGGTAAGTTCTATCACACGAAGAAGTTATCTGTGTCCAATTATTCTTCCACTTCAATGAGCAAGGCCAAGGGGACCGACAAAAGGCCGGCGCCTTTAAATTATCAGAACCTTGGCTGGAAGGATTTGGAAGGGATGAAGGAGGCCGGAACCCTGACATCTAGGGAGCTCGGAATGGAGATTTCCAGGGTGAGGGAGAAGCTGTTCAACACCGGGAACTTTACGTTCAACGTGCTGAAGACTCTAATTTACTCATTCTGCAAGGAAAACAGGAAATCCTTCCTCCTGCATCATGCCCAAATCTTAGAAACTCGGGGATAGAAAGGTAACTCATGCTCGTGAGAAACCCTAGGGAGAAAGTGCATACGCTTGGTATTTTGTTAAAATGAGGAAACAAAATTTAGTTGTTGCTTCCTGCCACACCTGCGCACTAGCACTTCCCCGACCCATGCTCCGATCCAAGGGCTAATCTGCCAAGTTCTGGTTTGCCGCTGTGCTCTGATTTAGTTTTTTGTGCATACCAAATATTTGCTTTGCCAATGGTTCACGCACACAAAACCACTATTTTTTATTAATTCTTTTTTTTCCAAACAAAGAATTTACAAAAAGTATTTGCCAATGTTATAAGTGATGTTTTTATTCCTGTTTTTGGTACCTTAAATAAAACTTTAAATTTTGGCGTAAGAAAATAAAACCATGTATTTATACCATTCACAACGGCTCGATATAAAACATATAAAACATAACAAACCCAAGACGAAACAAATAAAACCATAAAAACACCCTTAGGCCATCGGAGGGCAACCCCTCGTGACTGTGTTTTATAATACTCTCATGGTTGGTTACAGTTAGCAAGGGGATTCACATAGTTTGAGTGACCCAAAAGTTGTTTTTCCCTCTTTCTTTTTTTTCCCCGAACCATATATATACTCTTACCTAGGTTTTTTTTCTTTCTATTTGGGGTGTATTATAAATTTTTGTGACCATTGAATGGAGGCATATTACACATGATATTCCACATCATGAATTTTGGACCCTTCAATGCAAGTCAAGATGGGGTCAAATCCATCCCATTTGACTCACCCCTTAGAACCATCATTTCGGCCACATAACCATCCCATGGTTCCATATCCTAGAAGCATAATTCAAGCAGCAGCCATTAAATTACAATGAGCCTGGGGAGTCCCAGTATAATTCCCTTGCTCATTCAAGCATAGCATGCATCCCACAAAAAGGATGCCTGCTATGCCCAGGGGCCGAAGCCCACTAACACATCAAACAAGTTAGTCCTATTTATGAAACATAAATAAAAAGTAACCTCATAACGGTCCCTAACCAATTTCAGTTTAATCACAATCATTAACAAACCATTTCCCATAACCAGCATCACCACAATTATACATTAACTCAAAACAAACTTTACAATGTTGAAGGACACTCAACCAAGCGAAGGAAGTTGAGCTTCCCAACACCAAGGTGCTCCTGCAAGCACTACAACACAAATCCAGATCAACCTCCATCAATCTCACATACAAATAACAAACTAACAAAATATAACCACCAAAACATATAACAGAACTAGTTCATAGCCGAGCCACTTTGAGCATGCTTTATCGCCACATCTAATTGACGTATTTCCTGCACAAGCAATGCCCTTGCAAGGCTTATATGAGAACGCAATATGTGCAATTCAGAAACTGGCACACCCAAGTGCTCCCACTCCACAAAGATATAGCACTATCAATGGACATGTAGAATGCCCTAAGCTGCCGCCTAAGCACACAAAGTGATGCTGCAATCCTATGCGCCTCAGTGCCAACCTGAATGACATTATTAATAAACTCCAGAGCGGAGAACACTGCCTTTGGTTCAGCTGAATACACAACCGGGTCGGGATGGGATGCGTCTATGGCAGATGAAATGAAAGACTCTGGCAAGGACACAACTGGCTCGTCCATACCAACAACTGGTTCTGGATCAGTCTCCATGACTCCTGCAACTGTACAACAAACAAAAACATGAAAATAAAAAAAGCAAACTGTACAACCAACACCCAAGCAAGTCTATCAACCAACAGCCAGCCATCGTACGATCACCCTTGTGCACAGGAATATAATCTACGCCAGGCTCAAGTATCACGACATCAGGGCTATATGCACTGTAAGAAGCATCATGTATGTCCTCAAAATTGTCTTCCTCATCAGCAGGAATAACATCCCAATAACGCCTGCGGCCAGGCCCATTCCTTTCTACAGGAACAAAGCCTGCTGGCAAACCAAATAGGATCGTCCTCATGTCGGATGGCATGCAGTGGCTAGGATTTAGCAACACTCTCCAGGCTGCTCGAACACGATGCTCATTGATATGAGCCGTGTTTGAAGGGATGATCCAAGAACTAGACAAAGTAAGTTTCCCAGATCGAATCATTCTAGCCAAGGTATACAATAGACTAGCAGTCAGCCTACGATTCCCATGGTAATTAAATATGCAACTCTATTCAAAAGGTTCTTATTGTTAAGCACAACAAGCTTCTTCGTATCACCAGCTCCCCATCTCAAATAAAGGTCTTTTCCTTTCTCAATAGCAGCTTCACTGGAGGTGACGAACATAATGGACTTTCCCAACATCCTCACCCAATCATGCCTTCAAAACAATGAAGGCGGCTGTTTTTAAGGGCTTTACATACCAGAATCACACCCGGCGGCTTTGAAACCCAATTGAAATCCTTTTTTTATAGCATCGTTCATGGCCCTGGGGCTCTTGAACTGAGCTCTAAAAACAGCCTAGCAGTGCAAGTGATCAACACTTGCACCACGCTCCATGGCCACAGCTCCAGCCAAACATCTTCGATTGCAAAAGCCAACAAGGGCATTATAAAAACTCGTGGGCACATCTTGCCCAGACAAAGCCAAGATGACACTGACATCTATGGCACTCCAATCCTGACCAAGAAAAGAACCAGCAGCATGTTCTCCAGTCTGAGGCTCCCCAGAAGAGGACCCGATTTTCAAGAACTCAGAGAAGGAGGCACAAACCAAGCAACACCCTTCCCATTCCTCGCTGCCCTCTTCAAAGACATCACAAAAAAAAAAACCCAGCAAACCCGGCTTACCTGTGACAGAAATCCCCTGACAGAAAACTGGAGATGCCCTTCCAAATGTGTGGCCCAAAACATGTGTGGCCCAAAACAGAGATACTGACAGAGCGAAGACACATACCCAGCGCCGCCATCGCCATTTCCGGCATGCCCATCTCCAGACCACGCGAAAAGACAGGAGGAAGTTTACTGAATTTGGAGGCCTGTGGTCTATGTTCAAAAGGAAATGCAGATCTGACAGACTATCGGATGAAGATCGCGAAAAGGTATACAACTTTTGGATTTTTGAAACTAGATGTCCAAATAAAAGGCAAGTTATGAAATTGAGGAGGAATAATAATGGTGATAAGATTCCTAAGCTTTATAACCTACAGCCACTTCATTATTTGGAAGAGAGTCAGGTATGTAAATGCTTCTATGTTTTCACAATAAAAAGCTTCTCTCTATCTTATATTGTTTATTAAATTTCAGGTCACATTTTATAGAAGGTTTAAGCATCAATATCCAAACATGAAAATAGGTCTCAGGTTGTTCGAGACTTTGAAGCCTAAGTCTGTAAAAAGGCTTAAAGAGAGGGAAACATGCTGCTGCATATACCACATGCGAATGGAATTTGTTAGGCAGGCAATCAACAAGCTAAGACGAGATTCTAACATGCATGGTCTTAGGTGTACATGCAAATGTGATGTCTGTGGTCCAGGCCCAATATGTGCAGCGAGCAATCATACTTTCAATAGCACCAGTGAAATGTGGAAAACTATCACTGGGGATCAAAATTCAGTAGACAAGAGGTCATTCTTACCAGCAGGTACTACAAGTATAATGGAGAAGGTAGATACGAGTTGTTAACCCATATGCCAGATGTGAATTGCTATTCACATCTCGTAATATCTGCAAATATAGAATTGATTGCTGATTTAGGTGAAGATAATGTCTACCATTTACCTCTACCAACACATGAGCATATCATGGATTCCTTGCCACCGCCAGATTCTGAGATATTAGCCACAACAACAGATCGGTCAATTAGCGACGTGTATAGCGACGCCTGGGTCACGTTTGTGCGACGTCTGGCCACGTGACCCAGACGTGACCTAGACGTCGCTGGAGACACGTCGCGTGTGATGTGGTGCCAGACGTCGCATGCGATCGCGACGTGTCGCAGACGTGACATAGATGTGACACAGACGTCCCACAGACGTGACCTAGACGTGACGCAGACGTTGCGTGTGACGTGACGTCGCATGCAATGTGATGTACGAAATTAAAATAAAAAAAAAAATTGAAAAAAATTAATAGTTAATTACAATATCATATTGTATTATATTGACTTGTATTGTATTTTTGTACTATATATATCTCACATACATTGACATTCCCGTGATATGGGACGGTTCCCTCATTGTATAACTGTGTATACATGTGAGCAACTCCATGGGTATTGGCTATCTTTACGTGCTCCCTGGAAACTAGATTCTTGCCGCTTCAGTGGGCAGCCCTTGATAGACACATTGTCTATTTTCAGAAAGTGGTTAATATGGGTGATGCTCGGCTGCCGCACCTGGCTTACGCCGTGGCAATGGGCCCGCAGCGGCTCAGGGCCTGTTGGAGGGGTAAGAGAGATCAGTGGTTCGCCAGATGGAACTTGCAGGAGCACAGATGCGTGCAGGTGAACACAGAGGCCGATCGTGACAGCCTGCGGGAGTACCTGGATGCTTGCTTCCTTGGCAAGCTCTGGGATCCCGGCGCTCTAGAGCAGGTCAAGACGACCCATTACGAGGAGCACATCAACCCCGCGTTGGCCCGGGGCCCGCAGCTCTACCTGCGTTCCCAGCTACCCCTGAAAAAGCACAGACTCATTGCCTCCATTCGCACAGGTGCCCACCATCTTCGCATCGAGACTGGCAGGTGGATTGGGGAGCCCCGCCACGACAGGCTCTGTCAGTGCTGTCAAACGGGTGCCATTGAGGATGAGTCACACACTTTCTAGAGTTGCTCAGCATTCAGTCAGATCCGGGCCAGATAGTCCCCTTAGTACGGCCGGACTTGCCGCTACATTTGCTAATGAACACACCGTCAGTACGTGCTCTGGGGTCGTACATTCAGAAGGTACTGGATCTGCGAGCCCACCTTTGCCCCCGCCTGGCTGCCCGCTGATCAGGCACTACGGGTACGGTACATGAGTGTATATATTTGTGTGTTTTTGCATTTCGTATATTGGAACAATTTGTCAGCAGGCTGATTGCTGCCACGGTTTTTCCCTCGAAAACCCTTCGGGGCGGGGGTTTTTTAATCCGGGTAGTAATCCGCTTGCTGCGCTTTTGTATTGGGTCCCATAGACCGATTGGTCTCCGTGGACGATAAAAATACCTTCCTTCCTTCCTTCCTGTCAGGGGGAAACTCGTATAACCAATTCTATGACAATACGACCAATACTAGACAATGACATTGAAAGTGCTCATTACAATTATATAACGTGGACTAAGAGTTTATAGCACTTATAAATCTATGTAAAAACCCTTTCCGATTGCTCGCGCACAAGTACAGTCAGTTCTGTATGCTTTTTCTTGGGATCCTTTGCACGTTCAAAAGCAATCTGATTGCAAAGAACACAACATGAAAATTAAATGTCTTATTTCGATTTCAACGAATGGCAACAAAATAACAAATACCTTGATATCTTCCTTATAGAGATTAAGTGGTTTAGGGACCTTTGACCAATCGCCTCCCAATTTTTGGCATCCGACTTCAATTTTTTGCATCCGGGTAGCAACGGGCTTGCTGCACCCGTGTAATTTGGGTCCCATAGGCCGATTGGCCTCCGCGGACGATAAAAGAACCTTCCTTCCTTCCTTCCTTCCTTTGCTATAAATCGATAGATTAACACAAAATAAAAAAATAAAAATAAGACTATGACTATGACTATGACTAGGTGACGTACCCACAGTAACAGAATACGGCTGTATTCATGTTAGAATATGGGGAATACGAATTTTTAAAAAATCCCGTATTCAAAATCACCATACGCCGTATTCAATCTTTGAAACAGAATACGCCTGTATTCCTGGCATATTCACATAGAATACGCCCGTATTCTGTTACAAGCCAAAAAAAAGTCGAAAATGATCACTCCAGTTGCAGGACCGATTCTGTGATGAGGCCAGTAATGATCAACTCAGCTAGCTCTTCAGCCGGCGAACCTCCACACAGATTATCCATCGCCACCTCTGATCCGCTATTGATACAATACGATGAGTAGGATTTGACCCTAATCGAGCTCGCCGTCAAGCGGATTCTTCAAACGGAGAATGACAATGCTTCAAAAAGGGATTTCGACGTTCTTCAGCCTTCCAACAAGGGAAACGACTTTCGGTTGCTCAAGGAATTGCTTGTCCATGTGCTATTTCACATTTCCCTTCAGCACATTTTCATTTTAGGTTTTTAAAATATCCTCTTTTTCTTTTTCCTCTTTTGGAACTACAACCTGCAATACCTACATGCAGATTTCATCCCGATTAGAGTTTGTTCTTAAACAGGTGGAGAGTCTCAGGGCATTAAGAGTTCAAAGACAAAACCGAGGAAAAACTCCGCTAAAAAACAAACTCGATAAAGAGCTATTTGATGCTCTGGCTGAGGTAGCTAGAACCACCACTACAGTAGCCACTGTTGCAGAAACTGCAGCAACTATTATAGTCCAGAATGCAGAAGCTGTAAAAACATTTGCTATATTACTTACTGCAGCTGGAGATTGCAATGATTCTCTTAAGCAGTTTAAAAGCAAAGAGACCACAGACATTGGTAAAGTTATTCAGAAGCAGAACAGAATTACTCACTGGTTGCTGGGCATTTTAATTGTAAGCACAGCACTGTGGAGGTTCAAAGAGATCTCTATTGCATTGAAAATAAGAAGTATTGTCAGCAATCCTGCTCAGTATCTTGGCAGCATTTTCTCAAATGGAGTGAAAAGCCCTCAAAATGGGGAAGCAGAGGGCTCTAGCAGTCTTCGTTTGCCATCTATTTTAAAGACTGAGGAGAGTGAGAAAGAAGACACCAAAAGGGCCAATCCTTTTACCCAAATGGAATTTCCTTTCATGAGAAAGAAAGATGAGGGAAGAGGAAATACCAACTAATATCCTGCCAACCAATCCATGTTGGAGTTATCGTAAAGAGCATTTGTATGTATGGTCCTATTCTAAGCCATGATTTTTTTTTTACATTATTGTTGTACATGTAAGATCACTCCACATTGGAATTTTAATACTATTGGAATTTTAATACTATCAGATAAATAACTACTTACTATTGCAGTAGAAGATTAAACAGTTCGTATAATTAAAAAATAGAGATTAAGCTGATCAAAATGAGTACAAACATGTTTCTTGTAGAATATTCGAAGGGAATATTCCTGTATTCTCCGTATGCGTATTTTTTGTATTCGTATTCTGTATTCATTTTTGGGGCCCCGTATTCATTTTCGTATGCGTATTATGTCACTGTGGACGTACCTCCTTTTTCGAAGAAGCTCGCATCAATGCGCCCGACTCGCTTGCCCCCCCCCTTTCCCTTGCCCTCCCCACCTCCCCCTCGCACCCGTCGGATCAAAAGCTACATTTGGTTAGATTTAGACCCGGACTTGGACCCGGACACCCAGTCCTCTCCACTCATCATGGAGCCGACCGTGCCCTTGAACAAGCCACTACAATTTTATTTTAAACCTAAAAAATAATAAGTGGAAGTGGACTTGAACCCAGGTATGTGACCCTCTCCACTCTTCTAGGTGGAGCCGACCGTGCCCTTGAACAAGCCACTCCTTAACCTAAAAAAAAATATGATCATATTGAAGTGGACTTTGAACCCGGGTACATGGTCCTCTCCACTCAAGGTGGAGCCGACCCGTCCCCTTGAACAAGCCACTCCATCAATTTTTTTTAACCTACTTAAAACTATAAAAATAGAATGCAAGTGCGATCAACTTACCAAAAAAAGGACATGTGCAGACAAGATCTTGCCTGGTTCAAATCGAAATAGAAAGCTTCAAAAGAAGCAACAAAGAGTTAAAAGAATAAGAACATTGAAGAAAGGGATTGAAGAAGAAAGAAAAAAAAAGGGAAAGAAAAAAGAATCAAAAGAATAAAAAAAGAAGAGAAGGGTGAGAGAAAGAAGAGAAGGGGGAAGAGAAGAGAAAAAAGAATTTAGAGGAAGAAAGAGAAGAAGGGAAGCAATAAGAGAATAGGAGGAAGAAGGAAAGAAATAAGAGAAGAAAGAAAATGAGTAAAGAGAAGAAAGAAAGAATAAAGAAGAAGAAAAAAGGAAGAAATAAGAGAAGGAAGGGAAGGGAAGGGAAGGGAAAAAAAAGAAAAAGAATAAGGAAGGAAGAATTAGGAAGAAAATAGAATGCAAGTTAAGTACATGTTCAAGAAATTGAATGAGGATCGGAAGGGAAAGAATGAGGAAGAAAGAGAAATAGGGAAGGGAAGGGAAGAGAAGAATGAAATGGAATGGAAGAAATGGAAGAATGAAAGGAGGGAAGAATGGAAGAAAGAATGATGAAAGAATGAAAGAATGAAAGAATGGAAGCATAAAATGGAAGAAGAATAGAAGAATGAAAGAAATGGAAGAATGAAGTGAGGGAAGAATGGTAGAATGGAAGAAATAATGAGGAATGAAGGAAGATGAAGAAGAATGAAGAAACAAAAAGAAGAAAAGGAAGGAAAGAGATAGAAAAAAAAATTTGAAATCTACCCTAAACCATTCAATCCAAAAACCCATTCAATCCAAAAACCATGATCTACTAATCTTAAGAAGAGTGCTTGCAAGTCGATCAAGGTCCTAGCGCCGAAGATCGCCCAAAATAATCAATAGAAAGAAGCGCTTTAGAATGGTTCCGAAAAGCCGGCCGCAGGGCTGTAAAAAGCACACGACGTCGCGCGCGACTTCACGTCACATGCGACGTAATTTTGAAATCATATATACGGTTTGACGTCGCATGCGACGTATCTGCGACGTATTTTGTTATAGTGACGTCTGGCACTTTTTAATTTTTTGGGTGCCTTTTTTTTTATCTGATGGTCATTAAAGTTTGTCTTTATGTTAATTTGGACATTCCCAAACCATGTATGTAGTCAAAATAACGTTCCGGATTTAGCCAATCTTTTAATGCTACTACTTAGGAATGTAAGCGAGATGTTTGAGCCAAGGGTGGCATGTTTGAGCCATGTGTCATGTTTGATCCTGGGTGACATGTTTGAGCCTAAGCGAAGAAGACCAAAACTCGTTCCCCAAAACGTAAACCCTACAAGAACCTGACAACCCACAGGGTTTACAAAAAACTTTGGTTTCTGTCAAGGTTGCACCAAGAAAGGGAGAGAAGGGGATGCACACCAATATCCGAGAGCGCAAGCTCCCAAAACAAAGGCAAAATGGAATTGTATTATGCGTATGTATGAATACAAGATATAAAAAGGGGCAGTAGATAATAACTGCTCCCGTTACCAACCACACATAATTATGCCGTAACTAATTAAGGCAAGTCGGTTGCCGCACCTAATTAAGGCAAGTGGGTGGGCTGGTGTAGGTGCTTGATGAAGTGCTGATTTCAAGACATAGTCGCGACCTCCTCGCGGCCGAAGTGTCGATCTTTGTCAAGCGACAAGATGGTGATCTCGATATCATATATCTCGACACTCCTCCTTGATGAGAGGTCACCATCTCCATGCTCAACCTCCTCCTCCCGGAGATGAGATCCGGAATCTATCAAGACCAATACCAAGTCGATGTCGCCAAAGAGCTCACGAGCCAAAGGCTTAGTCAAGAGATCTGCAGATTGTCCCGTGTAGAAACATGCTCAATCTGAACACCTTATCACCACAAGGTCCCTTACAAAATGATAATGCTTGGGAACATGCTTAGATTTTGGATGTCGAATTTCAGAGGAGCACCAATCAATGCCACCTTTGTTATCCATGAGCATCCTTGCTGGTCCAGGAGTGCATTGCCCAATGCCGGCAAGAAAGTCCTTGAAACTAATGATCTCACGGGCTGCTGTAGATGCTGCAACATACTCTGCTTCAGTGGATGAAAGAGATACATGCCCTTGTTTCTTGCTGATCCAAGCAATGGCAGCATTGGCAAGCAGAAAACAAATGCCGGATGTGGACCTGGAGTTGTCTATCACATCGCTAAGCGAGGAATCACTATATGTCAGCAATGAAAAAGCATCACTATTGCTGCGATATGTAAGGCCATAATCAGCAGTACCCTTTAAGTAGCGGAGAATGTGCTTGGCCATTTCCCAATGCTTATGACCTGGATCTGCTGAAAATTGGCTGAGAGCTATAACAGCAAATGCAATATCAGGTCTGGTGCAAACCATGCAATACATGAGGCTGCCAATCAATTGCCGAAATGGAACTTTTGCCATAGAAAGACGTTGAAAGATCGATTGTGGACAATCTTTCTTAGTGAGAAGAGTACACGAGTCATAGGAACTTTAGATGGATTGCAATCAGCCATGCCAAAGCGCAAAGCATTTCTTCAATGTACTTCTTTTGAGAGATATGAAGAATCCCATTTTTCCGGTCTCTTGCAATTTGCAAACCCAAACAATAGCGAGCTTCTCCCAAGTCTACCATTGGAAACTTAGCAGCAAGCTTTGTCTTGAATTCAGCAATGTGCTCATTATTGTTGCCTATGAGCAAGGAATCATCCACATACAAAGCAATGATGAGTAAGAACTTGCCTTGACGACGGATGTAGACATTGGAATCAGCCTCAATAGGCTGGAATCCTTGGTCTTTGAAGAAAGAATCTATGGTCTTGTACCAAGCACGTGATGCTTGCTTTAACCCATAAAGTGCCTTCGTCAATTTGCATACTAAATGCTCAGCACCAGCTTTGACATAACCCTGAGGTTGCTTCATATATATTTCTTCATCAAGTTTGCCATTAAGAAATGCTGTCTTGACATCTGTTTGATGAACCTCAAGATTATAATGAGTAGCAAATGCAAGAAGAATGCGAATGCTCATCATTTTGACCACTGGAGAAAATGTTTCCAAGTAATCAATGCCATATTGCTGGCTGAAACCCCGCGGCAACCAAGCGTGCTTTGTAGTCGCCGATGGTGCCATCGGGGATGGAGCTTGCATTTGTAGACCCATTTGTTACCAACGACCTTCCTATCATGAGGAAGAGGAACCAAATTCAAGTGCCATTTTGAACAATAGAGTCCATTTCGTGGTCCATTGCTGCTGCCAATGAGGTGCGGCAGACACCTAAATAGCTTCACGATAGCTGGTGGGTTCACCGATAATAGCAAAGACACAAAACTCCATAATGCCGGGGCATAATTTCAGCATAGAAAGCAAACCTTTGAGGAGGAAAACGCTTTTTTTTTCCTCGACCAAGTTCTTCTTCAACTCCTCCTTGATCAAGATGATCAAAATCACCTCTGGATCGATGGGGGTCAAGATCTCCTCCTTGATCGGATGTGTCAAGATCTATGCCGCGATCGTGAAAAGCGAAGGGTTTGTAAGCAATCTGCAGTCTTTGACCTAGCTGCAGTCTTTGGAACTAACCGCAGTCTTTGGAATATCGTAAACTAAGTCCGATGGATTAGAAGCTATGGCGCCATCCGTTATCCATGCAGATATCAAGAAATTCCACATTAGGAGTTTTTGAACCTTCTTTGAAAATGCCAAACATCTTCATGAAAAATAACATCGCGACTAACACAAAGCTTCTTGGTATCCGGATCAATCAACCTATAACCATGCTTGCACCGGGTCGAGAAACCCACAAAGATCATTTTCTTGCTAGTATGCTCAAGTTTCTTGCGCGATTTGCTTTGGGAATAAGCATAAAGGCAAAGACATCCAAAGACACGCAAGGGAGACAAATTTGGCTTTATGCCGGTGAAAGCTTGTTCAGAGTCTGATTTTTCCACGAAACGAAGGGCAATCTATTGAGTAGGTAAACCGAAAGTACCTTCTTGCTTCAGCCCAAAATTGAATGGGTGCCGAGGATTGAGCGAGCAAGCAACGTGCCATGTCAACAATGCCGCGATTCTTCCGCTCGAAGAACCATTATGTTGTGGAGTATGAGGCTCGGTAAGTTGGCGCTCAATACCATGATCAGCACAAAAATGATTGAATGCTTGACTGGTAAATTCTCCACCATTATCAGATCTGAGTTTCTTAATCCGATGGGCTACTTGATTCTCAACAAGCGCTTTCCATTCTTGGAAATGGGCAAATGCATCAGATTTTCGCTTCAAGAAATAGACCCATGTTTTCCTGCTCAAATCATCAATGAATGTCAGAAAATAATAAGCACCCGAGAGAGACGGAACATGAGTTGGACCACAAAGATCCGTGTGTACTAGTTCAAGAAGAGCAGTAGCACGAGAGCCAATGAGAGTAAAAGATCTGCGGTGCTTTGTTTGCCTAATGCACAAGCCTCACAACTTGCAAGAGTAGGGTGCTGATGAAGATCAAAACCATCTACAAGTTGAGGCAGCTGGTTGAGTGCTTTAAGACTGATGTGTCCAAGCCTCTTATGCCATAGATCACAGGTACCATTACCAGCAGCTACAAGAACAACTTGATCAGCATATTCTTGGCCCAAATGGTAGAGATTACCCGTACGAATAGCACGAGCAAGGCTCTTTCCTGTAACTTTGCTGCGAACAATGCAGTCGTCACTATCAAAGATAACTCTTGTGCCCATATCGATTAAGGCGACGCAAAATGAAATCAGATCTTTACGCAAAGTAGGAGCATACATTACCCCTTTTAGAGTGAAATTACCAAGACTTGTGGGTACTTGAATGTCACCCATTCCGCAGATTTGATGCTCACTATTGTCGCCGATTTGAACAATGTGATTGGAAGAGGTAGGTCTGAAACTTTCAAACCAATCTTTGTGCCAACTAATATGAGCTGTAGCACCAGAATCCATGATGAATTTGATAGAGCGAGGGGCTGCCACTTGTTTACAAAGATAGACATAATCCGGGCTGCAGGGAACCACATTGGCTACGCTTACTTCTTCAACAATTTGGGCCACATTGGCTGAAGCTTTGTTTGTCTCCAAAGCTTTCAGTTTGTGCTCAAGATCCTTCATCTTCTTCCTACATTCTGCTGCGGTATGATTGCCTTTCTTGCAATAGTCACAAACCTGCTGCTTGGATGCTGTGCCTTTGCTGTCAGCACCCTTGAAGGCATTGCTGCTATTGTTATTCTTCTTTTTCTTAGCTTTTTCATTCCCTTTTGCATAGGATTTAGGCTCAGAATGACCTGCAAAGAAAGCATTGTGCTCGTCTTTGATAATCCCAGCATCCTTCCTCATCATGATCTCCTCCTTGACGGAAGTAATTGCACGATTGAGGTCCATGTCGGCAATTTGCATGAGATTGCTGCGCAAAGCATGGAAAGAATTGGGTAAGGATCTAAGAAAGAAGAATAATTGCAATGAAGGAGAGATCTTATTCTCTTCTCCAGAGGCTTCAATCTGCCGAAAGGTGTTCTTCATGCGGTCTGAATTTGTCAAGACTCTCTCTGTCTCTTCCCAAAAGATATTCACCACTTCAAAGATACAAATGCCCAATTTGTGTATGGGTCTTCTTTTCATGCTCTTGGATGAGAGCATTCCATAAATCATGGTTGTTCTCCTTCGAACCTCATCAAGAAGAGATTCAAAGAAATGTAAAAGCCCAATCGTAGCCATAGCCTTGTCATCCCTGCCCGCCAAGCATCAAGAACAGATTTATTCTTGCCATCCGGCGCAAGCTCTCGGTCTTTGTTCTTGGCCACTAACAATTCCCCGGACTCCTTCAGCCTTAAGAATGAGAGTCATTCTTCTCTTCCATTGCTGAAAACCCATGCCATCGAAGATTTGAATCACACGACCGAGGGGAAGGTAATGTCGTTGTAGCTTGCATCCTTCTCCATTCTTTGTGTTGATCTTGAATCAATCTCAAGACACCTAGTGCTCGATACCATGTCAAGGTTGCACCAAGAAAGGGAGAGAAGGGGATGCACACCAATATCCGAGAGCGCAAGCTCCCAAAACAAAGGCAAAATGGAATTGTATTATGCGTATGTATGAATACAAGATATAAAAAGGGGCAGTAGATAATAACTGCTCCCGTTACCAACCACACATAATTATGCCGTAACTAATTAAGGCAAGTCGGTGCCGTACCTAATTAAGGCAAGTGGGTGGGCTGGTGTAGGTGCTGATGAAGTGCTGATTTCAGCACATAGTCAGCACCTCTCGGCTTGAATCTTTGTCGTCTTTGTCAAAGCGACAAGATGGTGATCTCGATATCATATATCTCGACAGTTTCTACACGGTCGTCCACAGGATGCTTCCCGGTTTGATAAGTTCTCGCAAACCGATCTTGGATTTTTTTGGTCCTGCTCGAAACAGGGGCCTTGAATGGATGAATCAACGGTCGGAGAGGGAACCGATGCCTGGGAGGGTGGTCATTAGCGTACGACCCCCCAAGGGAGCGCTGCTAGGACAAGCTACCTCAGGAACTTTGTTAGGGCCCGTCTCCTAGGGACGGGACTCTCCCCTCTAGTGAGGTGTCTGCCCGGACCGTTCTAATGCCAACTCTTTGCTTTGAACCTTATCCAAAAATTCGAAAAATTGGCGTGTATGCTGGTGATGACCTAGGAAGCCAACTGACAAAAAATTAAAGTTTAATTCTATACCATGCATTAATTACGAATTTATTAAGTATAAGTGCAATAAAATGCATAACTAAAAGAGTATGCATCAAAAAAATGCGAGTCTTTGACAAGGGGAAGCCAAATGGTGGTGCAAACACATGAAAAAATTCTCACTAAGATATGCAGTATTGGTGCATGAGAAATTCTCACAATGTCTTGCTACTGCAAAAGCAGCACTTGATGACTTCTAATTGCCACATTGGGAGGAGGACGGATCCGAACTCCATTTCGTTAGGTTCCTATTGCTTCATGTTCTTAACTACAGTATTTTGGCTATGTCCCAAGCGAAGAAGACTAAAACGCGCCCCCCAAAACATAAACCCTACGAGAACCTGGCAACCCAAAGGGTTTACGTTTCGGAGGCCGAAACATGATTGCTTTCATGGATAACTCGGTAGACCATCTCTAAGTATGCATGCATGGCCATGGCAACCAAAAAAATGGGGTTCGGATCTATCTACAATACAGAATGATCGCAAATCGTGTCCTGCTATTGCAAAAGCAGCACTTGGCTTCCAATTGCCACTTCGGGAGGAGGGCATATCCAAACTCCGATCCGTCAGTTCCCATTGCTTCGCATTCTCAACCGCAACACTTGGCCATGTCCCAAGTGCAATAGATGAAAACTCGGCCCCTGAAACATAAACCCTTCAAGAACTAGGCAACTCAGAGAGGGTTTACATTTGGGATGCTCTATCATTGTCAGATTCGACCCGAACCTTGTGCAATATCCTAACGTAAAGGGGGGGTGTTGAGGCCAGAGCACGGACCCCAAAATCCCCCCGGAAGCTGCTTGCCACAAAAGTCCTCTTCCCGAGGCCCTGGGGACGGACGGGCAACCTCCCCTTTGGCTCTGCCAATGAACTCAAAACATTGACATTGCCCTGGGGACCAAGTTTCATGGCCAGAAGATCATCCCTCCTCCAAGAAGCACCAAAGTAGCTCATGTCCAGCACACTCGTAGTCAATTGGCCTAGGATGTGGATGCTGAATACTACCGTGTGGGGCGTGACTGTTTCTTTCTTTTGCAAAACTGATCTTGTAATGTGCTTCCTAGGGTAATTTCGCCATTCGGGACGACTTGGAGAAGCCGAATTGCCATTCCGAGCCCTCAGCGATTGCCCGAACCACACAATACTCCGGTTTCTACGGTTTGACAAGTTTTCCTTGACCCGATCTTTGAATTTTTGGACCTTCCTCAAGAAGGGCCCTTGAATGGAGGATTCAACGGTCGGATAGGGGAACCGGGCTCCGGGAGGGTGGTCATTAGCATACATCCCACCGTAGGATCGCTGCCAGGAAAGGCTGCCTCGGGAACTTTTTTAGATCCCGCCTCCTGGGGTCCAGACTCTCCCCTCTTGTGAGGCAGCCTTGCAAGGTCCTCGCCTTGTTTGACTTGGGGAAGGGTGCTAGCTCGGTTGCCCCACAACGGACTGCCTCGACCGTTCTAATGCTAGCCCTTTGATCAAGACCTTCTCTGAAAATTCCGAAAACTGGGCTGTGTGCTGGTGATGAATTAGGAATTCAGCTGGCAAAAAATTAGAATTTAATTTCGAGACAATGCATTAATTACTTAATTTATGAATGTCTTGCCACCGTAAAAACCGCCCCCACTTCTAATTGTCACATTGGGAGGAGGATAGACCCAAACTCCGGCCCCCGTCATTTCCCCTTGCTGCGTTCTCAATCTGCAGCTTTCGGCCACGTCCCCAACCGCAATGAGACTAAAACTTCCCCCAACGTAAACCCTTCTAGAACCTGGAAACCTACAGGGTTACGTTTCGGAGGCCCTCTCCTTGTCAGATTCGACCGAGACCATGCGCCGTGTCTTGACGTGGAGGGGGTGTTGACCTTGAGCACGGACCATAAAATCCCCCCAGAAGCTGCTTGCCCCAAAAATCCTCTCTCCAAGCCCCTGGGGACGGACGGGCAATCTCCCCTCTCCAGAACCGTGATTTGGCTCTGCCAATGGACTCAGAACAATGACATGCCTTGGGGACCATGTTTCGTGGCTAGAAGACCACCCTTCCTCCAAGAATCGCCAAAGTAGCTCATGTCCAGCACACTTGTGGCCTAGGATGTAGATGCTGGATATTGCCGTGTGGGGCGTGACTGTTTCTTTCTTTTGCAAAACTGACCTTGTAACTTGCTTTCTAGGGTAATTTCGCCATTCCGGACGACTTAGCGAAGTCAAATTACCATTTCGGAGCCTCCGCAGTGCCCGAACGACATAACACTCCGATTTCTACACGGTCGCCCTCAGGACGCTCCGCGGTTTGACAAGTTTCCCCGAACCGATCTTGGAATTTTTTGGACCTTCCCGAAGAAGGGCCCTTAAATGGAGGATTCAATGGTCAGATAGGGGAACCGGGCTCTGGGAGGGTGGTCATTAGCGTACATCCCACCGTGGGATCGCTGCCAAGAAAGACTGCCTCGGGAACTTTTTTGGATCCCGCCTCCTGGGGTCCAGACTCTCCCCTCTTGTGAGGCAGCCTTGCAAGGTCCTGGCCATGTTTGACTTGGGGAAGGGTGCTAGCTCGGTTGCCCCACAACGGGCTGCCCCGACTGTTCTAATGCTAACCCTTTGATCTAGACCTTCTCTGAAAATTCCGAAAACTGGGCTGTGTGCTGGTGATGAATTAGGAATTCAGCTGGCAAAAAATCAGAATTTAATTTCGTACAATGCATTAATTACGAATTTATAAATGTCTTACCACTGCAAAACTGGCCCCCGACTTCTAATTGTCACATTGGGAGGAGGACAGGCCCAAACTTCGTTCTGTCAATTCCCCTTGCTCCGCGTTCTCAACTGCAGCTTCTCGGCCACGTCCCAACTGCAACGAACTAAAACTCGGCCCCCAAAATGCAAACCCTTCTAGAACTTGGCAACCCACAGAGATTACGTTTCGGAGGCCCTCTCCTTGTCAGATTCAGCCGGGACCGTGCGCCGTGTCTTGACGTGGAGGGGGGGTGTTGACGCCAGAGCACGCACCATAAAATCCCCCCGGAAGCTGCTTGCCCCAAAAGTCCTCTCTCCAAGCCCTTGGGGATGGACGGGCAATCTCCCCTCTTTGGAACCATGATTTGACTCTGCCAATGGACTCAGAACATCGACATTGCCTTGGGGACCAAGTTTCGTGGCTAGAAGGCCACCCCTCCTTCAAGAATCGCCAAAGTAGCTCATGTCCAGCACGCTTGTAGTCAATTGGCCTAGGATGTGGATGCTGGATATTGCCGTGTGGGGCATGATTGTTTCTTTCTTTGCAAAACCCCGACCTTGTAACTTGCTTCCTACGGTAATTTAGCCATTCCGGACGACTTGGCAAAGTCGAATTGCCATTCTAGAGCCTTCGGTGCCGAACGACACAACACTCCCGTTTCGACGCGGTCGCCCTCAGGACGCTCCGCGGGTTGACAAGTTTCCCTGGACCATGCATGCAGTGTGTGCATGCATGCATGCATGCATGCAAGGTCATTGCTAGGTTATATAAGCGCAACAATATTATTCTTGATTTCTTGGGAAGGCGTTTTCCATGGGAAAGAAGTCTTTTATGTGATGGTGAAGCATTCGGAAGGAGATAGATTGCGGATGGATTCTTTGAGAGCCGAGTTGCGTCTGCGAGATCCGGGGCGTTCTTTGGGAGTGCGAGAAAGAAGCAAGTGGGATTTCCAGGTGGGGATCAAGCCTTACACCTGGGGTTTTCTAGTGTTTGTATAGCTGTGTTGATTTAATAATGATTGCTTTGAACGTAGTATAAACTTGGAGTTAAATCATACGAGCATGGTCATGAATAGGCATGCATGGTTAATGGATAGCGAGCATATTGACCGATTTAATATTCTTGCACTGCGACTTCGCATGAAACGAACAACATCCCGATAGATAGGCTTTCATTCATCTCAGCAGTTTTTTCTACAATGGTATAAGGTGGGTAGCCGCACATTGCAGGCTACCCAAAAAAATGAAAAACATAGGGAATATCCAGTTATAACACGGACCCCAAATAAATTGTGTGCTACTGGATGTTGGCTAGTGTACTGCCGAGCTTATCGCCGGATTAAAAACCCCGCCCTTTCGGGTTTTCGAGGAAAAACCCTAGCGATAAAATCTCGGCAAGGGGCTTGAACAACGGGGGTCGCTAAACGCGTTCCCACAAAAACCCACGCTCCACGAGAGAATACCGGAAGTCGCCGCGCGCATCACCCCGGACCTCGCACATCACCAACGGAAAACCAAAAGAGAAAAACCTCGAAAAGAGGGGGCTGGTCCGCAGCGTGCCGCATACAAAAACAACATTTACACCTCGGCGAGGGGCTGGTCCGCAGCGTGCCACGCGACAATTATAACAAATATGAACATATAAATAACAATTTTAAGGGGGGGAAGGGTGGGAGCCATGGATACTGCTGAGAGATGAGAAAGCGCCGATGAAACGTCGATGAAGAACTCCGCAATAAGTAGCGATCCCCAACCAGATGAACGGCCATGCGATGCATGCATGCGACGCATGCAATGCATGCATGCTCGTCTGGTGCAAGAATGCCGATTCGCTACGCGAATCGATGACATTCTTGCACTGCGACTCGCATGAAACAAACAACATCCCGATACCAGAGAACTTCAAATACTAGATCCGAGGAGAAAGGTTGAAGATTGTCCTATGCCGGACAAAAGGGCAAAGATAGAAGAGGTTAGAAAGGATAAGAATGGCCAAGAAAGAGTAGCTCATGCAAGAAGAAGCCCCTCCTCCGCATGAGATCAAAGAATAGAAGCCATGGATACTGCTGAGAGATGAGAAAGCGCCGCAATAAGTAGCGATCCCCAACCGGATGAACGGCCTAAAATGCATCACGATGCATGCATGCTCGTCTGGTGCAAGAATGCCGGTCATTTCAGCTCTGTGAATCAATGACATTCTCTACCATGTTAATATTTAGTTAGTAAGGTAATAATAAAGTATAAAGTTAAGGAAAAGCTAAGGTTATAGGTTTAAAATAAAATATTAAGGGTTAGTTTGGATCAAGGAATTGGGCTAGTGATTTATTTAGGATTAAAGGCTAAGTTAAGGAGGGGTATGCTACTGGATAAGTATTTATGATTACGGGAGGTGTAATTTAACAAGGTAGCTAGTTGTATATCTAAACCCTTTGGAAATAACTAAATTAGCAAAGAGAAAATATATGCTAGGGGTATTACTAGCTGGGAATGGGTGCAGGAATTAATAAACTAGTTAGCAGGGTTATGGAAGCCACCGTCACTAAGGTTATAAGTAGTAATTTGAAGGAAGTTAGGTTGTATTTTGCTTAAGCACCGGGCATTGCATGTTGCATGGTAGAGATAGTAATGTTTATACGAGCGTATAACTGGATTTCCTTTGCTGCATGAGGTGTAAATTATGGAATTTCTAAGGTAAATTTGATATGGAAATGCTTCCTAGTTGATATTGGGTGGAATTCATAGTATTGTGATCTACGTGTAGTATAATTCTTTGATATAGACCTCTGGGGCCGGAGTCTAGGTGCGATGGTCTAGACTCGCGGTTATTGCACAGTGCTATGTAAATGTATTATTTGAACATCAGGCATTGGTGCCGTATGGTACAACGTCATGCACAGTTAAGTGGTCCTCCAATGCTGGACGCAGCGTGGATGGGTGTGTACACACGTGGTTACCCGCGCTCTATGTCATTTGGGCCCGATCGGTAGAGTTGACCTTGCTTTCGATCCAGAGGAATATTGGTTGCAATATTGATGCTATGATTGCTTGGTTATTATATATGTGGTCTTCTTGTTGGAATTAAGTTGCATTGGTCATGCTTGCTGGACTAGTTACTTGGATTACAGGGGCGAGGCTACGGTAAGGTTAGGTTGTTGTTCTAGGTTAACGCCTTGTATTGTTGAAGCTAGATATGTCCTAGATCCCCGATCCCCACTTAGTCCGTGTGACTAACCCCGTGGTTGATGGTGTAAACAGAGGTGCGAGATGCTTCGGAAAGTAGCCAAGCTTTGGAAAGGCGAGAGTAGAAGTGTGTGGATTCCTATTCAATAAACTTGATTATTATTACTATTATTTTTATATATGGGCTTGAAGCTATAGTTATTAAGAACATTCATTGTGTGCTTGACCCAAACTCCGTTCGGTCAGTTCCCTTTGCTCCGCGTTCTCAACTACAGCTTCTCGGCCACGTCCCAACTGCAAGAGACCAAAAACTTCGGCCCCAAAATGCAAACCCTTCTAGAACACGCAACCCACGGGGGTTTACGTTTCAGAGGCCCTCTCCTTGTCAAATTTGGCCGGGACCTTGCGCCATATCTGACGTGGAGGGGGGTTTTAAAGCCAGAGCACGGACCTTAAAACCCCCCCGGAAGCTGCTTGCCCCAAAAGTCCTCTCCCCAAGGCCCTGGGGACGGACAGGCAACCTCCCCTCTCCGGAACTGTAATTTGGCTCTGCCAATGGACTCAGAACATCGACATTGCCCTGGGGACCAAGTTTCATGGCCAGAAGATCACCCATGTTCTCGAAGGAGAGCAAAGTACACAAGATGTCGGCAGTATCGTGCCGGCGTCCGACGCCACGCCGCATGCGGCGCGGACGTCGTTAACAAGCAGCCTAGCATGACACATGCGGCCTTGTCATAGGACGTGGTGGCAAACGTCGCCTATGTCACGTGAGGCATCGCATGCGACGTCCTTGCGACGTGACGTCGCTACTGGCGACGTTGACGTGACCTGGTCACGTCAAATGTGACGTCGCATGATCCAGACGTCGCGACTCCACGTCGCTAAATGCCCATTTTCTTGTTGTGAGTCCTTAGCAGCTCCAATACAAGCAAGAATACAATTGAGAGAAAAGAAGAGATTCTAAATGCTATGCGGAAGAAGGTAGTAGCTAGAAAAAAGAAGACAATTGCAAGGAAAGTTAGTAATAAGACAACAGTTGCAAGGAAGGTTAATAAGAAGATGACGTTGGAAGGAAGTCTAAGACACTTACAAAGAAGCCTAATTCTAAAGGTGGTTATAATTTCTGGCATCTTTTCAACTTGTTGTATGCTTCTCAATTTTTTGTTACATATTCAAATTATTTTTGCAGGCAATACGAGGAAATAGTTTGCAGGATAGTTCACAATTCTTGTGCAAGGAATGACAAGCTTGCTGTCATCATTTTTGAGGTACAGGTTCACACGGAAATAGTTCACAAGCTTGCTGTCATAAATTTTGAGATACAGGTTGAGGTCCATTAAATCGATAAAATTGAAAGACAAGTATTGTTATCCTCGATGTTACATGGTTTTACTTTGCGTGAGCTAGAATCGGTGCTTGCATCATGTATGCCCCGAGGAAAATCTGATTTTATGTTCGCTTTCGGACATTTCAACTTCAAAATTTCGTTTCCCGAGGCTAGAATTTACTCAGATATTATACGGATCACTTTTAGCTTCAAGCTACCTCTGAGGATAGAAACATTGACATTCATTATTCTTTCTTCTTGTACAATGCTTAACTGTACTGTAATTAGTTGCATTAATGTATTAATATATTCATTGACTGGCTGGCTAAGGCAAAGGCCTCTAAAGCTAGCCATTTCTTGTCCATTGAGTATACACATTAAGCATTTTGATCCGTGTTGAAATTGAATAGAGTAATAGCCGTGTATCTGTTTTTGTTCTCTGTTCAAATTGAATAGAGTAATAGCCGTGCAGCCGTGTAAAGTTGTTGATAAAGTAAAATGAAAATGTTTGATAAAGTAAAATGGAAATGTTTGTGCCATCATGGTATTTTTGCAATGCCTTATAGGAAATATGGGGAATTATTGCAATGCCTTAGAGGAAATATGGAGAATTAGAATATGCAAGGTATTTAATATGATGAAACTACATGGTCTATGTTGTTGATAGCGACAATTTACCATAGACATCTGTATAAACAGGCTAAGAACAATAATAGACATAATTTTATCAGGCTTTACGTCAATCAATCCATTTGAAGATATAATTTAGTAGCTTTTATGTTTACAGTCAGCATATATTCCCAGCATGAAATTCGATTATAATGTGTTCAGTACCAACTCCACTTTTAAAGATGAGAGAATGATATAACTGGCCCTTTGACATCAAGGTTAAAAAATGCCCTTGAAGTGAATCAATTTCATTTTCGTGCCTTAAGTATTGATCAAACTCTATTCCTTGAAACATCTGTTCTTAAGCTTTTGTTTGCCTTAAGGCAAATTCTGGATAGAAACATTGACACTTTGCATTGAAACATCTGTTCTTAAGCTTTGCATAGAATACACTTGTTTCAGTTTGCAAACCGCTTTACTTTTTAACAACTTAGCCAATAAAACTTATACAGATGATTTACAACATAGTAACTTAAAGTCCGATATTCTTGGTAAATTGCTCCAAAGTCATATCGTTGTCAGCATCCGTTTCTGTGTCAGATTCATTTGCAGCCACATGTGGACCGTCACTACAGATGGGAGATTGCACTTGGTCAGCTGCAGCAGAAGGTAAGATAGGGTCTGGAACATGCAAAGGTGGACTGTCACCATGGAGGGGAGATTGAATTTCATCACTTGCAGTAGCAAAAGGTAAAATAGTGTCTGGAACAAGAAAATGTGGACTTTCAGAGGTAAAGTTGCAAATTGGAGCATGAAAATTTATATAACCAAATGGGTTCTGGTTCCTACTTGGCCAGTTAGCTACCTGGGTTGGAAACCACCATTTTTTTATTTGGCTAGAGTTCCAAGACTCTGCGTGAAACGAGCCACCTATACCTGCCATTCACAATACTCTTAGATTACATGCTAATGTACTTGAAGTTTTGAAATAAAACATTGATCTATTCTCTACTAACCTATTGTATCCAAAGTTTTTTCAGTGCTTGCAGCAGCAATTGGTGTAGCATCCGAACTCTTCTTCGTGCTTGCAGGAGCAGTCGGTTGAGTATCCATTTTTCCAGTGCTTGCAGTCTTCTTATTCTTCTGATTGACCCTAGGCTTCCTTACCTTTCTTTGCTTTTGTCTTGTAGCAGGTGCGTCACAACTATTTGAAGGTCTAAAACATTTTGGTACACCCTTTCTTCCAACTTTAACATTTTTGGTGGTTGCTTGTTGTATTGGAGCTTGATCAGCTGTTGCTTGCTCTGCTTCATCATGCGGTGCTTCCTCGCCCAGAACAACTTCATTCCCTGCAATTTCTCTTAGTCCGACACCACTAGTCTGAAACCACTAGTCCACATAATGAATTTTAAGGGTAAGGCAGTTTACCTTTTTGAGAAACTTTACCAGTTGTTGCTTCCTTGCCCGCAATTCTTCCACGCCTCTCGAATTATCTTCCACACCTGCTTATGTCTTAATACAAATGCAACTAAATACAGAGCTGACTATTAAACACTTACTCAAAACCCGCTGCTCCAAATCAACTCTTCATTTTCAGCAAATCCCTCGTCTTCAAGATGCGCCTTCTTTAACCGTTTGTTATGTTTCTCTTCCGCTGCATACATGCAATTAAATAACCCGCACTATTGAATATAAAATAAAAATATAAAACTAACCTTTCAAAGGGTTTGTCATGGATCGAGTTTATGGACGTCTCCGCACTTGTAATTTCTGAGGAGATTCAACATATTCGTCGTTATTATGACTGCATGTACCTTTAGTGGCTGCAGTCTCAGTATCTTTATCTTCCTCATCCTCTATGTTAGGGACGAAATTAAGATAACCAAGCTCTGAATACAAGTCTGTTGGCAGCTCTAGGTTGCAAAACATTGCATTGCAAATTTTGCATGCACTTCTGGAAGCACCAAAGTTGGAACTTGTGTCCACATTGTAGCTGTACATGCATGACAAAATTGTCACTAAATGCCATGCCACAAACTACACATCCACTCATTCCATCTACAATGGTCCAGTTTCTAGGAGAAGGCCTGATCAGTGTGGTGGTAAGGAATGAAGACCTCAAATGCTGCAGGTTCCCTAGTTTAGTTTTCAAGTCATCTTGCTTGTCCTGCTTAAAACAGATTACTGCACTTATCCTACTTATTTCTGCTTCTAAATCCTGCCGAATGTCTGCCTCCTTTTTTTTCTTCAAAATCATGATCAGAGAAAGACCTAGTGCACATTCCTCATCAGTTTTTTGTTTCAAAGCTACATCCTCATCTGGACAAATGGCTCTCAAGCCTTCTAGATCTTTCCTAATTTCCTGTATGTCCAATGAAATTGATGCAGCAGCAAGGTCATACCCTCGCAAAATCCCACTAACACTGACCAATTCAGTTTCCTTTTCTTTAAGATCATGTTGTAATGAAGCAAATGCACCAGTCAAGACATCCAATTCTGCCTCTAAGGCTGATAGCGAAAGTAATGTTCCTTAAATTGATTTCCTCCATATCCGTTTTCTTTTGGATATTTCTCTGTGAAAGCTGCATTCTATTCCATGCAAATCTAGCCCAACTGACTATGAATTTTGCAGGATGAGCAAGTGCCATTTGAGTGTGCTACCATGCAAAAGCTCTAGCAAAAACTGTCCTAGCTTCCTTATTCTTTAAACCTTTCTGATAAATCTTGTGCACCAAATCATGCAAATCATCTACAAATTCTGGGTTTACCTGGTGGAGCTTGATCTTATTGTCTTTTACTTCACGATTCCACGCACTAAAAAAATCAGATGTGGGGCAATCGGCCCAAGTTAAAGTTTCTGGATCCCTACCTTCGTTTGGAAGCAGTCTGTAAACATTGAATTCCTCAATAGTGCTTGCAAACCTCATTTCGACCTAGAAAATAAAGCATGCATGAGCCGGATAAAGTCAAATGAAAGCAAACAAAATCAGAGGCAAAAAAATAGAGGTTTAGGGTCTACCTTTTCAGCGTCCCAATAGCGTACCGTTTGACCCATAGAAATGCAACTAGGGTTTGAAATAGAAGCGGAATCATAGCCATTTGGTTAATCATGTAGAAGTCTTTGCTTAGATCAAGAGGGTCGATGTAGCGAGGGGTCGCAGCAGAGGCGCAGCGTCTTTGCACAAAAGAACGTGAAGGGCATGACGGGAGACGAAATTTATTAAAAAAAAAAAAAAAAAAAAATATGTGGAGGGTGCTTAGGGGTGCTTGGCCGGTAAAAACCCCCCCCCCACTAGCAAGTAAGCAAGGTCAAGTTTTGACTAGGCCAAAAATGAAAATCTTTGGTCTTTTCATTTGGGTAATGTTGGCAAATTTTGGGTGGCATGGCAAGATGGTGGTTATTTCGACATGATGACTAGGGCTCTATGCAAGAAATATGACAATCTTTGGAATTTTTGGTAGAGTAGTTTGGCAAGGGATAGAATAGAGGGATCTTGAAGAACTTAAAGCTGCGGCCTTCCCCAAGTCGAACTAGGCCGGGACTTCTCGCATGCTGCCTCACTCACCCGGGAGAGGCCAGACCTCAGGAGACGGACCTCAGAAAGGTTGCCGAGGCAGCCTTTCCTGCTAACGCTCCTTCCGGAAGCCGTATGCCAATGCCCCCCTCTCGGAGATCGGCTCACCTATCCGACCGTTGAATCCACCGTTCAAGTAACCCCGCCCGAAAGGTTCAAAAACATCCAAGATCGATCCAAGAGAACTTATCAAACCACGAAACGTCCTGCGGGCGACCATGTAAAAACCCAAGTGTTTTGTTGTTCGGGCAGTATAAAGGCTCCGACATGGAGATTTGACTTCGCCATGTCGTCCGAAATGACAAAATTACCCTAATGAATAAGTTACACGGTCATTTTTTGCAATGAAAAAAACACGAACATGCTACATGCCAGTATTCCGCAGCCACCTCCTAGGCTAATTGACTACGAACGTGTTGGACATGAGCTACTTTAGCGCTTCTTGGAGAAGGGATGGTCAGTTGCCCACGAAACTTGGTCTCTAGAGTAATGTCGACATTCTGAGTCCGTTGACAAATCCAGTTCACAGTTCCGGTGTGGGGGAGTTGCCCGTCCGTCGCCAGGGGCCTTCAGGAGAGGACTTTTGGGCGAGCTGCTTCCGAAAACTTTTAAGGGTCTGTCTTCTAGTGTCAACACATTCCATCCACATGATGACATTGTGAAAGATCCTGATTGAATCTAAATAGGATATAGCCTCCAAAACGTAAACCCTGTTTGTTGCTAGGTTATTGAAGGGTTTACATTATGGAGGTCAGGTTTTTGGTCGGTTGCACCTGGGACATGGTCGAGAAGATGCAGTTAAAAACAAGAAGAAATAGGAACTCACAGAATGGGGTTTGGACTTATCCTCCTCCCTGTGTGGCAACTCCTAGTCAAGAACGCCCTCCAAACTTTGTTATTTCAGTTGCCATGGCTCTGCATGCATGTTCAAAAGTAGTGCACCTAGTTATCTATAAAAATAGCCATGTTTCAGCGTCCAAAACGAAAACCCTATTTGTTGCTAGGTTATTGTAGGGTTTACGTTATGGAGTATAAGTTTTGGTCGTTTGCACGTGGGACATGGTCGAGAGGTTGCAGTTACAGCAAGAAGCAATAGGAACTGACGGACAGGGGTTTGGATCTACTCTTCTCCCGCTTTGGTAATTGGATCTACTTTCTCAGTAGCAAGATACAAAACCCATTTTTTTCAGTTACCATGGCTCTGCATGCATGTTTAGAGATGGTGCGTTGAGGTAGGACCACGTTTTGGCCTCCAAAACCTAAACCCTATGAGTTGCTAGGTTCTTGAAGGGTTTACATCTCGGAGGTCGAGTTTTGGTCTTTTGCACTTAGAATGCATGCTTTGATATGGATATGCTGCATTAGAACCTCCAGATTGCTTAAGGCAACCAATCTTTGAGCAAAATTTGCAAAATGGCATCAATTACATTAGGATCCCTACAGCAAAATGAGGTAGTTGCACTCTGATCTGAATATCTCGTGAGCTATGCTGATCTTTTCAAATGTTTTTTGGAGGATCAACAAGAGATAAGATGTATGACATGTGGGAGAAAACTTGGCTCAATTTGGATCTGAGATGTCTGAGGAAATTGGGTTCAAAGTTGGAAGAAAATTTGGCCAGTGCACTTCCCTGAGACAAAAAACAGGTCTGCACACTCAAATGATAATATCTCGCGTCATCATTTGAGTGTAATGACCTTTTTTTGTCTTAGGGAAGTGCACTGGCCAAATTTTCTTCCAACTTTGAACCTGATTTTCTCAAACATCCCAGATCCAAATTGAGCCAACTTTCTCCCAAATGTGTCACAATATCTTTTCTCTTGTTGCTCCTCCAAAAAGCATTTGAAAAAGATCAGCATAGATCGAGATATTTAGATCTGAGTGCAACTACCTCATTTTGCTTTAGGGATCCTCATATAATTGATGCCATTTTGCAAATTTTGCACAAAGACTGGTTGCCTTAAGCAACATGGAGGTTCTAACACACCATACCCATATCAAAGCATGCATATGAACTAACACACCTGAGAAGTGTCACCTCACATACGCGTATCCCAAAATGATTCAGGGGGCATGGGAGAGGAAGACAAGCCATATGATCAGATTTTGCAGGATGCATTAGAATTTATGACAAGGTCAATAATTCCAACTCATTTGAGTGCTTCTATTCAAGATAATCTGTATGCAAATAGCTCTTAACTTCTAATTGCCACAGTGGGAAGAAAATAGATTCAAACCCCTGCTTCGCGTCTTCAACTCAACTTCTCAACCATGTCCCAAGTGCAAACGACCAAAACTTGACCTCTATAACCTAAACCCTACAATAACTTAGCAACACACAGGGTTTACATTTCGGAGGTCAAAAAGTGATTGTTTTCTTGGATAACTAGGTGCATCATTTCTAAGCATGTATCGCGCCATGGCAATCGAAATAACAGAGTTTGGATCTATCGGCCATCCCAAATGATCCCAAACAATCTTGCTCTTGCAAATGGCACTCTTGACTTCTAATTGCCAAATTGGGAGGAGGATAGATTCAAACCCCTTCCGTTAGTTCTTATTATTACTTCTTCAACTACAACTTGTCGACCATGTCCTCAAGTGCAAATGACCAAAACTCGACCTCCATAACATAAACCCTACAATAACTTATCAACACACAAGGTTTACGTTTCAAAGTCCACATCCTAGTCAGATTCATCCAGGATCTTGCATAGTGTCGTCACATAGAGGGAGGGTGTTGGCGCTAGAAGATGGACCCTTAAAACCTTCCGCAGCGGCTTTCGTCCCAAAAAGTCCTCTCTAAGGCCCATGGCGACAGACGAGCAACTTCCCCACTCCGGAACTGTGAACTTGCTCTGCCAATGGACTCAGAACATCGGCATTAGCTTGAAAGCAAATTTCGTGGGCAACTGACCACCCCTTCTCCAAGAAGCGAAAAAGTAGTTCATACCCAACACGTTCGTAGTCAATTGGCCTAGGAGGCAGCTACGGATTACTGCCATGTAGCGTGTTCGTGTTTCTTTCGATGCTAAAAATGAATGTATAACTTGCTCCCTAGGGTAATTTTGCCATTCTGGACGATATGGCAAAGTCGAATCTCCATTTCGAAGCTTGTGTACTGCTTGAACGACAAAACACTTGGGTTTCTACATGGTTGCCTGCCGGACGCTTCGCGGTTTGATAAGTTCTCCAGGACCGATCATGGATTTTTTTGGACCGAAACATGATTGCTTTCATGGATAACTCGGTAGACCATCTCTAAGTATGCATGCATGGCCATGGCAACCAAAAAAATGGGGTTCGGATCTATCTACAATACAGAATGATCGCAAATCGTGTCCTGCTATTGCAAAAGCAGCACTTGGCTTCCAATTGCCACTTCGGGAGGAGGGCATATCCAAACTCCGATCCGTCAGTTCCCATTGCTTCGCATTCTCAACCGCAACACTTGGCCATGTCCCAAGTGCAATAGATGAAAACTCGGCCCCTGAAACATAAACCCTTCAAGAACTAGGCAACTCAGAGAGGGTTTACATTTGGGATGCTCTATCATTGTCAGATTCGACCCGAACCTTGTGCAATATCCTAACGTAAAGGGGGGGTGTTGAGGCCAGAGCACGGACCCCAAAATCCCCCCGGAAGCTGCTTGCCACAAAAGTCCTCTTCCCGAGGCCCTGGGGACGGACGGGCAACCTCCCCTTTGGCTCTGCCAATGAACTCAAAACATTGACATTGCCCTGGGGACCAAGTTTCATGGCCAGAAGATCATCCCTCCTCCAAGAAGCACCAAAGTAGCTCATGTCCAGCACACTCGTAGTCAATTGGCCTAGGATGTGGATGCTGAATACTACCGTGTGGGGCGTGACTGTTTCTTTCTTTTGCAAAACTGATCTTGTAATGTGCTTCCTAGGGTAATTTCGCCATTCGGGACGACTTGGAGAAGCCGAATTGCCATTCCGGAGCCTCAGCGGTGCCCGAACGACACAATACTCCGGTTTCTACACGGTTTGACAAGTTTTCCCGGACCGATCTTTGAATTTTTTGGACCTTCCCGAAGAAGGGCCCTTGAATGGAGGATTCAACGGTCGGATAGGGGAACCGGGCTCCGGGAGGGTGGTCATTAGCATACATCCCACCGTGGGATCCCTGCCAGGAAAGGCTGCCTCGGGAACTTTTTTAGATCCCGCCTCCTGGGGTCCAGACTCTCCCCTCTTGTGAGGCAGCCTTGCAAGGTCCTGGCCTTGTTTGACTTGGGGAAGGGTGCTAGCTCGGTTGCCCCACAACGGACTGCCTCGACCGTTCTAATGCTAGCCCTTTGATCAAGACCTTCTCTGAAAATTCCGAAAACTGGGCTGTGTGCTGGTGATGAATTAGGAATTCAGCTGGCAAAAAATTAGAATTTAATTTCGAGACAATGCATTAATTACGAATTTATGAATGTCTTGCCACTGTAAAACTGGCCCCCGACTTCTAATTGTCACATTGGGAGGAGGATAGACCCAAACTCCGTCCTGTCATTTCCCCTTGCTCTGCGTTCTCAATCGCTAGCGGCTTTCGCCACGCCCCAACCGCAGAATAGACTAAAACTTCGGCCCCCAACGTAAACCCTTCTAGAACACGGAAACCCTGGGGTTACGTTTGGAGGCCCTCTCCTTGTCGATTCGGCGAGACCATGCGGCGGTGTCTTGGCGTGGAGGGGGGGTGTTGGCGCTTGAGCACCCGGACCATAAAATCCCCCCGGCCGCTGCCCCAAAAATCCTCTCTCCAAGCCCCTGGGGACGGACGGGCAATCTCCCCTCTCCAGAACCGTGATTTGGCTCTGCCAATGGACTCAGAACAATGACATGCCTTGGGGACCATGTTTCGTGGCTAGAAGACCACCCCTCCTCCAAGAATCGCCAAAGTAGCTCATGTCCAGCACACTTGTGGCCTAGGATGTAGATGCTGGATATTGCCGTGTGGGGCGTGACTGTTTCTTTCTTTTGCAAAACTGACCTTGTAACTTGCTTTCTAGGGTAATTTCGCCATTCCGGACGACTTAGCGAAGTCAAATTACCATTTCGAGCCTCCGCAGTGCCCCGAACGACATAACACTCCGATTTCTACACGGTCGCCCTCAGGACGCTCCGCGGTTTGACAAGTTTCCCAGAACCGATCTTGGAATTTTTTGGACCTTCCCGAAGAAGGGCCCTTAAATGGAGGATTCAATGGTCAGATAGGGGAACCGGGCTCTGGGAGGGTGGTCATTAGCGTACATCCCACCGTGGGATCGCTGCCAAGAAAGACTGCCTCGGGAACTTTTTGGATCCCCACCTCCCGGGTCCGGACTCTCCCCTCTTGTGAGGCAGCCTTGCAAGGTCCTGGCCATGTTTGACTTGGGGAAGGGTGCTAGCTCGGTTGCCCCACAACGGGCTGCCCCGACTGTTCTAATGCTAACCCTTTGATCTAGACCTTCTCTGAAAATTCAAAACTGGGCTGTGTGCTGGTGATGAATTAGGAATTCAGCTGGCAAAAAATCAGAATTTAATTTCGTACAATGCATTAATTACAATTTATAAATGTCTTACCACTGCAAAACTGGCCCCCGACTTCTAATTGTCACATTGGGAGGAGGACAGGCCCAAACTTCGCTCACAATTCCCCTTGCTCCAAGCGTTCTCAATCTGCAGCTTCTACCACGCCCCAATCGCAACGAACTAAAACTCGGCCCCCAAAATGCAAACCCTTCTAGAACTTGGCAACCCACAGAGATTACGTTTCGGAGGCCCTCTCCTTGTCAGATTCAGCCGGGACCGTGCGCCGTGTCTTGACGTGGAGGGGGGGTGTTGACGCCAGAGCACGCACCATAAAATCCCCCCGGAAGCTGCTTGCCCCAAAAGTCCTCTCTCCAAGCCCTTGGGGATGGACGGGCAATCTCCCCTCTTTGGAACCATGATTTGACTCTGCCAATGGACTCAGAACATCGACATTGCCTTGGGGACCAAGTTTCGTGGCTAGAAGGCCACCCCTCCTTCAAGAATCGCCAAAGTAGCTCATGTCCAGCACGCTTGTAGTCAATTGGCCTAGGATGTGGATGCTGGATATTGCCGTGTGGGGCATGACTGTTTCTTTCTTTTGCAAAACTGACCTTGTAACTTGCTTCCTACGGTAATTTCGCCATTCCGGACGACTTGGCAAAGTCGAATTGCCATTCTAGAGCCTTCGCGGTGCCCGAACGACACAACACTCCCGTTTCGACGCGGTCGCCCTCAGGACGCTCCGCGGGTTGACAAGTTTCCCTGGACCATGCATGCAGTGTGTGCATGCATGCATGCATGCATGCAAGGTCATTGCTAGGTTATATAAGCGCAACAATATTATTCTTGATTTCTTGGGAAGGCGTTTTCCATGGGAAAGAAGTCTTTTATGTGATGGTGAAGCATTCGGAAGGAGATAGATTGCAGATGGATTGCTGAAGGAGCGAGTTGCGTGCAGAGATCTGGGAGCGTTGCTGGGAGTGCAGAAGAAGCAAGTGGGATTTCCAGGTGGGGATCAAGCCTTACACCTGGGGTTTTCTAGTGTTTGTATAGCTGTGTTGATTTAATAATGATTGCTTTGAACGTAGTATAAACTTGGAGTTAAATCATACGAGCATGGTCATGAATAGGCATGCATGGTTAATGGATAGCGAGCATATTGACCGATTTAATATTCTTGCACTGCGACTCGCATGAAACGAACAACATCCCGATAGATAGGCTTTCATTCATCTCAGCAGTTTTTTCTACAATGGTATAAGGTGGGTAGCCGCACATTGCAGGCTACCCAAAAAAATGAAAAACATAGGGAATATCCAGTTATAACACCTGGACCCCAAATAAATTGTGTGCTACAGATGTTGGCTAGTGTACCTGCCGAGAGCTTATCGCCGGGATTAAAAAACCCCGCCCTTTCGGGTTTTCGAGGAAAAACCCTAGCGATAAAATCTCGGCAAGGGGCTTGGACAACGCAGGGCTGCTAAACGTTCCCACAAAAAAACCCACGCTCCACAGAGAATACCGAAGTCGCGCATCACCCCTGGACCTGCACATCACCAACGGAAAAACCAAAAGAGAAAAAACCTCGAAAAGCGAGGGGCTGGTCACGCGTGCCACGCCACAAAAAACAACATTTACACCTCGAAAAGCGAGGGGCTGGTCACGCGTGCCACGCGACAATTATAACAAATATGAACATATAAATAACAATTTTAAGGGGGGGAAGGGTGGGAGCCATGGATACTGGCCGAGATGATGAGAAAGCGCCATGAAACGCCGATGAAGAACTCCGCAATAAGTAGCGATCCCCAACCGGATGAACGGGCCATCGCGATGCATGCATGCGACGATGTCAATGCATGCATGCTGCGTCGGGTGCAAGAATGCCGATTAAATACGCGAATCGATGACATTCTTGCACTGCGACTCGCATGAAAGGAACAACATCCCGATACCAGAGAACTTCAAATACTAGATCCGAGGAGAAAGGTTGAAGATTGTCCTATGCCGGACAAAAGGGCAAAGATAGAAGAGGTTAGAAAGGATAAGAATGGCCAAGAAAGAGTAGCTCATGCAAGAAGAAGCCCCTCCTCCGCATGAGATCAAAGAATAGAAGCCATGGATACTGCTGAGAGATGAGAAAGCGCCGCAATAAGTAGCGATCCCCAACCGGATGAACGGCCTAAAAATGCATGCGATGCATGCATGCTCGTCTGGTGCAAGAATGCCGATTCGCTACGCGAATCAATGACATTCTCTACCATGTTAATATTTAGTTAGTAAAGTAATAATAAAGTATAAAGTTAAGGAAAAGCTAAGGTTATAGGTTTAAAATAAAATATTAAGGGTTAGTTTGGATCAAGGAATTGGGCTAGTGATTTATTTAGGATTAAAGGCTAAGTTAAGGAGGGGTATGCTACTGGATAAGTATTTATGATTACGGGAGGTGTAATTTAACAAGGTAGCTAGTTGTATATCTAAACCCTTTGGAAATAACTAAATTAGCAAAGAGAAAATATATGCTAGGGGTATTACTAGCTGGGAATGGGTGCAGGAATTAATAAACTAGTTAGCAGGGTTATGGAAGCCACCGTCACTAAGGTTATAAGTAGTAATTTGAAGGAAGTTAGGTTGTATTTTGCTTAAGCACCGGGCATTGCATGTTGCATGGTAGAGATAGTAATGTTTATACGAGCGTATAACTGGATTTCCTTTGCTGCATGAGGTGTAAATTATGGAATTTCTAAGGTAAATTTGATATGGAAATGCGCCTAGTTGATATTGGGTGGAATTCATAGTATTGTGATCTACGTGTAGTATAATTCTTTGATATAGACCTCTGGGGCCGGAGTCTAGGTGCGATGGTCTAGACTCGCGGTTATTGCACAGTGCTATGTAAATGTATTATTTGAACATCAGGCATTGGTGCCGTATGGTACAACGTCATGCACAGTTAAGTGGTCCTCCAATGCTGGACGCAGCGTGGATGGGTGTGTACACACGTGGTTACCCCGCCTCTATGTCACTGGCCTGATCAGCCGAGTTGACCTTGCTCAGATCCAGAGGAATATTGGTTGCAATATTGATGCTATGATTGCTTGGTTATTATATATGTGGTCTTCTTGTTGGAATTAAGTTGCATTGGTCATGCTTGCTGGACTAGTTACTTGGATTACAGGGGCGAGGCTACGGTAAGGTTAGGTTGTTGTTCTAGGTTAACGCCTTGTATTGTTGAAGCTAGATATGTCCTAGATCCCCGATCCCCACTTAGTCCGTGTGACTAACCCCGTGGTTGATGGTGTAAACAGAGGTGCGAGATGCTTCGGAAAGTAGCCAAGCTTTGGAAAGGCGAGAGAGAAGTAGAAGTGTGTGATTCCTATTCAATAAACTTGATTATTATTACTATTATTTTTATATATGGGCTTGAAGCTATAGTTATTAAGAACATTCATTGTGTGCTTGACCCAAACTCCGTTCGGTCAGTTCCCTTTGCTCCGCGTTCTCAACTACAGCTTCTCGGCCACGTCCCAACTGCAAGAGACCAAAACTCGGCCCCCAAAATGCAAACCCTTCTAGAACCTGGCAACCCACAGGGTTTACGTTTCAGAGGCCCTCTCCTTGTCAAATTTGGCCGGGACCTTGCGCCATATCTGACGTGGAGGGGGGTTTTGAAGCCAGAGCACGGACCTTAAAACCCCCCCGGAAGCTGCTTGCCCCAAAAGTCCTCTCCCCAAGGCCCTGGGGACGGACGGGCAACCTCCCCTCTCCGGAACTGTAATTTGGCTCTGCCAATGGACTCAGAACATCGACATTGCCCTGGGGACCAAGTTTCATGGCCAGAAGATCACCCATGTTCTCGAAGGAGAGCAAAGTACACAAGATGTCGCGTATACGTCGCGCGCGACGTCACGTCGCATGCGACGTGACGTCGTTGACAGCGCAGCTAGCATGACACATGCGGCCTTGTCATAGGACGTGGTGGCAAACGTCGCCTATGTCACGTGAGGCATCGCATGCGACGTCCTTGCGACGTGACGTCGCTACTGGCGACGTTGACGTGACCTGGTCACGTCAAATGTGACGTCGCATGATCCAGACGTCGCGACTCCACGTCGCTAAATGCCCATTTTCTTGTTGTGAGTCCTTAGCAGCTCCAATACAAGCAAGAATACAATTGAGAGAAAAGAAGAGATTCTAAATGCTATGCGGAAGAATGTAGTAGCTAGAAAAAAGAAGACAATTGCAAGGAAAGTTAGTAATAAGACAACAGTTGCAAGGAAGGTTAATAAGAAGATGACGTTGGAAGGAAGTCTAAGACACTTACAAAGAAGCCTAATTCTAAAGGTGGTTATAATTTCTGGCATCTTTTCAACTTGTTGTATGCTTCTCAATTTTTTGTTACATATTCAAATTATTTTTGCAGGCAATACGAGGAAATAGTTTGCAGGATAGTTCACAATTCTTGTGCAAGGAATGACAAGCTTGCTGTCATCATTTTTGAGGTACAGGTTCACACGGAAATAGTTCACAAGCTTGCTGTCATAAATTTTGAGATACAGGTTGAGGTCTGTTAAATCTGATAAAATTGAAAGACAAGTATTGTTATCCTCTGATGTTACATGGTTTTACTTTGCGCAGAGCTAGAATCAGGTGCTTGCATCATGTATGCCCTGAGGAAAATACAGATTTTATGTTCGCTTTCGGACATTTCAACTTCAAAATTTCGTTTCCCAGAGGCTAGAATTTCTGTATATTATACGGATCACTTTTAGCTTCAAGCTACCTACAGGATAGAAACATTGACATTCATTATTCTTTCTTCTTGTACAATGCTTAACTGTACTGTAATTAGTTGCATTAATGTATTAATATATTCATTGACTGGCTGGCTAAGGCAAAGGCCTCTAAAGCTAGCCATTTCTTGTCCATTGAGTATGCACATTAAGCATTTTGATCCGTGTTGAAATTGAATAGAGTAATAGCCGTGTATCTATTTTTGTTCTTTGTTCAAATTGAATAGAATAATAGCCGTGTAGCCGAGTAAAGCTGTTGATAAAGTAAATGGAAATGTTTGATAAAGTAAAATGGAAATGTTTGCGCTGGCTAAGTTTAAGGCCTCTAAAGCTAGCCATTTCTTGTCCATTGAGTATACACATTAAGCATTTTGATCCGTGTTGAAATTGAATAGAGTAATAGCCGTGTATCTGTTTTTGTTCTCTGTTCAAATTGAATAGAGTAATAGCCGTGTAGCCGTGTAAAGTTGTTGATAAAGTAAAATGAAAATGTTTGATAAAGTAAAATGGAAATGTTTGTGCCATCATGGTATTTTTGCAATGCCTTATAGGAAATATGGGGAATTATTGCAATGCCTTAGAGGAAATATGGAGAATTAGAATATGCAAGGTATTTAATATGATGAAACTACATGGTCTATGTTGCTGATAGCGACAATTTACCATAGACATCTCAGATAAACAAAGCTAAGAACAATAATAGACATAATTTTATCGGGCTTTACGTCAATCAATCCATTTGAAGATATAATTTAGTAGCTTTTATGTTTACAACAAGATATATTCCCAAAGATGAAATTCGATTATAATGTGTTCAAGACTAACTCCACTTTTAAAGATGAGAGAATGATATAACTGGCCCTTTGACATCAAGGTTAAAAAATGCCCTTGAAGTGAATCAATTTCATTTTCGTGCCTTAAGTATTGATCAAACTCTATTCCTTGAAACATCTGTTCTTAAGCTTTTGTTTGCCTTAAGGCAAATTCTGGATAGAAACATTGACACTTTGCATTGAAACATCTGTTCTTAAGCTTTGCATAGAATACACTTGTTTCAGTTTGCAAACCGCTTTACTTTTTAACAACTTAGCCAATAAAACTTATACGATGATTTACAACATAGTAACTTAAAAGTCCGATATTCTTGGTAAATTGCTCCAAAGTCATATCGTTGTCGGCCCAGATCCTTTACGGTCGATTCATTTGCAGCCACATGTGGACCGTCACTACAGATGGGAGATTGCACTTGGTCAGCTGCAGCAGAAGGTAAGATAGGGTCTGGAACATGCAAAGGTGGACTGTCACCATGGAGGGGAGATTGAATTTCATCACTTGCAGTAGCAAAAGGTAAAATAGTGTCTGGAACAAGAAAATGTGGACTTTCAGAGGTAAAGTTGCAAATTGGAGCATGAAAATTTATATAACCAAATGGGTTCTGGTTCCTACTTGGCCAGTTAGCTACCTGGGTTGGAAACCACCATTTTTTTATTTGGCTAGAGTTCCAAGACTCTGCTTGAAACGAGCCACCTATACCTGCCATTCACAATACTCTTAGATTACATGCTAATGTACTTGAAGTTTTGAAATAAAACATTGATCTATTCTCTACTAACCTATTGTATCCAAAGTTTTTTCAGTGCTTGCAGCAGCAATTGGTGTAGCATCCGAACTCTTCTTCGTGCTTGCAGGAGCAGTCGGTTGAGTATCCATTTTTCCAGTGCTTGCAGTCTTCTTATTCTTCTGATTGACCCTAGGCTTCCTTACCTTTCTTTGCTTTTGTCTTGTAGCAGGTGCGTCACAACTATTTGAAGGTCTAAAACATTTTGGTACACCCTTTCTTCCAACTTTAACATTTTTGGTGGTTGCTTGTTGTATTGGAGCTTGATCAGCTGTTGCTTGCTCTGCTTCATCATGTGGTGCTTCCTCGCCCAGAACAACTTCATTCCCTGCAATTTCTCTTAGTCCGACACCACTAGTCTGAAACCACTAGTCCACATAATGAATTTTAAGGGTAAGGCAGTTTACCTTTTTGAGAAACTTTACCAGTTGTTGCTTCCTTGCCCGCAATTCTTCCACGCCTCTCGAATTATCTTCCACACCTGCTTATGTCTTAATACAAATGCAACTAAATACAGAGCTGACTATTAAACACTTACTCAAAACCCGCTGCTCCAAATCAACTCTTCATTTTCAGCAAATCCCTCGTCTTCAAGATGCGCCTTCTTTAACCGTTTGTTATGTTTCTCTTCCGCTGCATACATGCAATTAAATAACCCGCACTATTGAATATAAAATAAAAATATAAAACTAACCTTTCAAAGGGCTTGTCATGGATCGAGTTTATGGACGTCTCCGCACTTGTAATTTCGAGGAGATTCAACATATTCCGTCAAGTTATTATGATCAGCATGTACCTTTAGTGGCTGCAGCCTCGAAGATCTTTATCTTCCTCATCCTCTATGTTAGGGACGAAATTAAGATAACCAAGCTCAATACAAGTCTCATATGGCAGCTCTAGGTTGCAAAACATTGCATTGCAAATTTTGCATGCACTTCTGGAAGCACCAAAGTTGGAACTTGTGTCCACATTGTAGCTGTACATGCATGACAAAATTGTCACTAAATGCCATGCCACAAACTACACATCCACTCATTCCATCTACAATGGTCCAGTTTCTAGGAGAAGGCCCGACGCTGTGGTGGTAAGGAATGAAGACCTCAAATGCCGCAGTTCCCTAGTTTAGTTTTCAAGTCATCTTGCTTGTCCCGCTTAAAACAGACATCGCACTTATCCTACTTATTTCTGCTTCTAAATCCTGCCGAATGTCTGCCTCCTTTTTTTTCTTCAAAATCATGATCAGAGAAAGACCTAGTGCACATTCCTCATCAGTTTTTTGTTTCAAAGCTACATCCTCATCTGGACAAATGGCTCTCAAGCCTTCTAGATCTTTCCTAATTTCCTGTATGTCCAATGAAATTGATGCAGCAGCAAGGTCATACCCTCGCAAAATCCCACTAACACTGACCAATTCAGTCTCCTTTTCTTTAAGATCATGTTGTAATGAAGCAAATGCACCAGTCAAGACATCCAATTCTGCCTCTAAGGCTGATAGCGAAAGTAATGTTCCTTAAATTGATTTCCTCCATATCCGTTTTCTTTTGGATATTTCTCTGTGAAAGCTGCATTCTATTCCATGCAAATCTAGCCCAACTGACTATGAATTTTGCAGGATGAGCAAGTGCCATTTGAGTGTGCTGCCATGCAAAAGCTCTAGCAAAAACTGTCCTAGCTTCCTTATTCTTTAAACCTTTCTGATAAATCTTGTGCACCAAATCATGCAAATCATCTACAAATTCTGGCTTTACCTGGTGGAGCTTGATCTTATTGTCTTTTACTTCACGATTCCACGCACTAAAAAAATCAGATGTGGGGCAATCGGCCCAAGTTAAAGTTTCTGGATCCCTACCTTCGTTTGGAAGCAGTCTGTAAACATTGAATTCCTCAATAGTGCTTGCAAACCTCATTTCGACCTAGAAAATAAAGCATGCATGAGCCGGATAAAGTCAAATGAAAGCAAACAAAATCAGAGGCAAAAAAATAGAGGTTTAGGGTCTACCTTTTCAGGCGTCCAAATAGCAGCCGTTTGACCCATAGAAATGCAACTAGGGTTTGAAATAGAAGCCGGAATCATAGCCATTTGGTTAATCATGTAGAAGTACTGCTTAGATCAGTAGGGTCGATGTAGCGAGGGTCGCAGCAGAGGCGCAGGCGTCTGCTGCACAAAGAACGTGAAGGGCATGACAGGGGAGACGAAATTTATTAAAAAAAAAAAAAAAAGTGTGGAGGGTGCTTAGGGGGTGCTTGGCCAATAAAAAAAAACCCCCCCCACTAGCAAGTAAGCAAGGTCAAGTTTTGACTAGGCCAAAAATGAAAACCTTTGGTCTTTTCATTGGGTAATGTTGGCAAATTTTGGGTGGCATGGCAAGATGGTGGTTATTTCGACATGATGACTAGGGCTCTATGCAAGAAATATGACAATCTTTGGAATTTTTGGTAGAGTAGTTTGGCAAGGGATAGAATAGAGGGATCTTGAAGAACTTAAAGCGCTGGCAGCCTTCCCCAAGTCGAACTAGGCCAGGACTTCGCACGGCTGCCTCACCAGAGGGGAGAGGCCAGACCTCAGGAGACAGACCTCAGAAAGGTTGCCGAGGCAGCCTTTCCTGCTAACGCTCCTTCCGGAAGCCGTATGCCAATGCCCCCCTCTCGGAGATCGGCTCACCTATCCGACCGTTGAATCCACCGTTCAAGTAACCTGCTTCGAGCAGGTTCAAAAACATCCAAGATCGATCCAAGAGAACTTATCAAACCACGAAACGTCCTGCGGGCGACCATGTAAAAACCCAAGTGTTTTGTTGTTCGGGCAGTGTAAAGGCTCCGACATGGAGATTTGACTTCGCCATGTCGTCCGAAATGACAAAATTACCCTAATGAATAAGTTACACGGTCATTTTTTGCAATGAAAAAAACACGAACATGCTACATGCCAGTATTCCGCAGCCACCTCCTAGGCTAATTGACTACGAACGTGTTGGACATGAGCTACTTTAGCGCTTCTTGAAGAAGGGATGGTCAGTTGCCCACGAAACTTGGTCTCTAGAGTAATGTCGACATTCTGAGTCCGTTGACAAATCCAGTTCACAGTTCCGGTGTGGGGGAGTTGCCCGTCCGTCGCCAGGGGCCTTCAGGAGAGGACTTTTAGGCTTAGCCGCTTCAAAAACTTTTAAGGGTCTGTCTTCTAGTGTCAACACATTCCATCCACATGATGACATTGTGAAAGATCCTGATTGAATCTAAATAGGATATAGCCTCCAAAACGTAAACCCTGTTTGTTGCTAGGTTATTGAAGGGTTTACATTATGGAGGTCAGGTTTTTGGTCGGTTGCACCTGGGACATGGTCGAGAAGATGCAGTTAAAAACAAGAAGAAATAGGAACTCACAGAATGGGGTTTGGACTTATCCTCCTCCCTGTGTGGCAACTCCTAGTCAAGAACGCCCAAAAACTTTGTTATTTCAGGTTGCCATGGCTCGCATGCATGTTCAAAAGTAGTGCACCTAGTTATCTATAAAAATAGCCATGTTTCAAGCGTCAAAACGAAAACCCTATTTGTTGCTAGGTTATTGTAGGGTTTACGCTATGGAGTATAAGTTTTGGTCGCTTGCACGGGGGACATGGTCGAGAGGTTGCGCCATGACAAGAAGAAATAGGAACCCGGCCGGACGTGGGTTTGGATCTACTCTTCTCCCGCTTTGGTAATTGGATCTACTTTCTCATTAGCAAGATACAAAACCCATTTTTTTTCGATTACCATGGCTCGCATGCATGTTTAGAGATGGTGCGTTGAGGTAGGACCACGCTTTGGCCTCCAAAACCTAAAACCCTATGAGTTGCTAGGTTCTTGAAGGGTTTACATCTCGGAGGTCGAGTTTTGGTCTTTTGCACTTAGAATGCATGCTTTGATATGGATATACTGCATTAGAACCTCCAGATTGCTTAAGGCAACCAATCTTTGAGCAAAATTTGCAAAATGGCATCAATTACATTAGGATCCCTACAGCAAAATGAGGTAGTTGCACTCTGATCTGAATATCTCGTGAGCTATGCTGATCTTTTCAAATGTTTTTTGGAGGATCAACAAGAGATAAGATGTATGACATGTGGGAGAAAACTTGGCTCAATTTGGATCTGAGATGTCTGAGGAAATTGGGTTCAAAGTTGGAAGAAAATTTGGCCAGTGCACTTCCCTGAGACAAAAAACAGGTCTGCACACTCAAATGATAATATCTCGCGTCATCATTTGAGTGTAATGACCTTTTTTTGTCTTAGGGAAGTGCACTGGCCAAATTTTCTTCCAACTTTGAACCTGATTTTCTCAAACATCCCAGATCCAAATTGAGCCAACTTTCTCCCAAATGTGTCACAATATCTTTTCTCTTGTTGCTCCTCCAAAAAGCATTTGAAAAAGATCAGCATAGATCGAGATATTTAGATCTGAGTGCAACTACCTCATTTTGCTTTAGGGATCCTCATATAATTGATGCCATTTTGCAAATTTTGCACAAAGACTGGTTGCCTTAAGCAACATGGAGGTTCTAACACACCATACCCATATCAAAGCATGCATATGAACTAACACACCTGAGAAGTGTCACCTCACATACGCGTATCCCAAAATGATTCAGGGGGCATGGGAGAGGAAGACAAGCCATATGATCAGATTTTGCAGGATGCATTAGAATTTATGACAAGGTCAATAATTCCAACTCATTTGAGTGCTTCTATTCAAGATAATCTGTATGCAAATAGCTCTTAACTTCTAATTGCCACAGTGGGAAGAAAATAGATTCAAACCCCTGCTTCGCGTCTTCAACTCAACTTCTCAACCATGTCCCAAGTGCAAACGACCAAAACTTGACCTCTATAACCTAAACCCTACAATAACTTAGCAACACACAGGGTTTACATTTCGGAGGTCAAAAAGTGATTGTTTTCTTGGATAACTAGGTGCATCATTTCTAAGCATGTATGCGGAGCCATGGCAACTGAAATAACAGAGTTTGGATCTATCGGCCATCCCAAATGATCCCAAACAATCTTGCTACTGCAAATGGCACTCTTGAATTCTAATTGCCAAATTGGGAGGAGGATAGATTCAAACCCCCTTCCGTTAGTTCTTATTACTTCGCATCTTCAACTACAACTTGTCGACCATGTCCTCAAGTGCAAATGACCAAAACTCGACCTCCATAACATAAACCCTACAATAACTTATCAACACACAAGGTTTACGTTTCAAAGTCCACATCCTAGTCAGATTCATCCAGGATCTTGCATAGTGTCGTCACATAGAGGGAGGGTGTTGACGCTAGAAGACGGACCCTTAAAACCTTCCGCAAGCAGCTCGTCCCAAAAGTCCTCTCTAAGGCCCATGGCGACAGACGAGCAACTTCCCCACTCCGGAACTGTGAACTTGCTCTGCCAATGGACCCAGAACGTCGGCATTAGCTTGAAACCAAATTTCGTGGGCAACTGACCACCCCTTCTCCAAGAAGCGAAAAAGTAGTTCATACCCAACACGTTCGTAGTCAATTGGCCTAGGAGGCAGCTACGGATTACTGCCATGTAGCGTGTTCGTGTTTCTTTCGATGCTAAAAATGAATGTATAACTTGCTCCCTAGGGTAATTTTGCCATTCTGGACGATATGGCAAAGTCGAATCTCCATTTCGAAGCTTGTGTACTGCTTGAACGACAAAACACTTGGGTTTCTACATGGTTGCCTGCCGGACGCTTCGCGGTTTGATAAGTTCTCCAGGACCGATCATGGATTTTTTTGGACCTGCTCAAAGCAGATTACTTGAATGGAGGATTCAACGGTCGGATAGGGGAATCAGGCTGCGGGAGATGGCATGTTTGAGCCACCTTGGCATGTTGGAGCCTAGGTGGCACATTGGAGCCTACGTGGCATTTTGGAGCCTACGTGGCATGTTTAAGCCACCTTGGCATGTTGGAGGCCATGTGGCATGTTTGAGCCAGCTTGGCATGTTGGAGCCTAGGTGGCATGGTGGAGCCCATATGGCATGCTTGAGCCACCTTGGCATGTTGGAGCCCGCGTGGCATGTTGGAGCCAACCAAGTGGCATGGTAGATCTTAGGGGCACAACATTTGAACCATAAAAAATAACACATGAAATCAATTAAACCATTAAAAAATAGTTCATTAGAAATGGCATTTTTATTGGCATGTTAGAGCCTAGGTGGCGTATTTGAGCCACCTTGGCATGTTTGAACCCACATGGCATGTTGGAGCCACCTTGGCATATTGGAGCCTAGGTGCCATGTTGGAGCCCGCGTGGCATGTTTGAGCCACCTTGGCATGTTTGAGCCTAGGTGGCATATTGGTCTAGGTGGCATGCTTGAGCCACCTCGGCATGTTGGAGCCTAGGTGGCATGTTTGAGCCACCTTGGCATGTTTTGAGCCTAAGTGGCATGTTGGTGCCTAGGTGGCATGTTCGGGCCACCTTGGCATGTTGGAGCACGCGTGCATGTTTGAGCCACCTTGGCATGTTTGAGCCTAGTGGCATGTTTGAGCCACCTTGGCATGTTGGAGCCTAGGTAGCATGTTGTGAGCCCACGTGGCATGTTTGAGCCACCTTAGCATGTCGGAGCCTAGGTGGCATGTTGGAGCCCACGTGGCATGTTTGAGCCACCTTGGCATGTTTGAGCCTAGGTGGCATGTTGGTGCCTAGGTGGCATGCTTGAGCCACCTTGGCATGTTGGAGCCTAGGTGGCATGTTGGAGCCACCTTGGCATGTTAGGGCCTAGGTGGCATGTTTGAGCCACCTTGGCATGTTGGAGACTAGGTGGCATGTTGGAGCTTGCGTGGCATGTTTGAGCCACCTTAGCATGTTTGAGCCCAGTGGCATGTTTGAGACACCTTGGCATGCTGGAGCCTAGGTGACGGAGCCCACGTGGCATTTTTGAGCCAGCTTGGCATGTTGGAGCCTAGGTGGCATGTTGGAGCCCGCGTGGCACGTTTGAGCCACCTTGGCATGTTTGAGCCTAGGTGGCATGTTGGTGCCTAGGTGGCATGCTTGAGCCACCTTGGCCTAGGTGGCATGTTTGAGCCACCTTGGCATGTTGGAGCCCGCATGGCATGTTTGAGCCCACGTGGCATGTTTGAGCCACCTTGGCATGTTTGAGCCTAGGTGGCATGGTGGAGCCCACATGGCATTTTGCACCACCTTGGTATATTAAAGCCCGCGTGGCATGTCAGAGCCTGCGTAGCATGTCAATGCCTGGAAGATTTAATCGACAGCAAGGGCCAAGTCAATGCTGCGATCTATTCTTTTGGCCCTTGCGAACATGCCTTAGAAAGCTTCAAAACCCGCCTGCTTTGCTCTGCTCTGCTTTGCAGATGGATCAAGCCAGCCACTGCTACAAATAAAAGATCAGATGGAAGCTCTTAAGGTCGGATGGAAGCTCTGCAAACGAAGTCCAGCTACAGAGGACTTCGCGGTGACTTTTTGGCTCTCACATCAACCAAACCTTCAAAATCAGCTGGCCAAAACCCCTCTGCTCTGCTATTGGGGCTCTGGCGGCGCCTTAAGCGACGCCACTAGAAACCCCTCGGCCAAAAATTACCTAGGAATAATATTCACTGAAAATCAAGGAATTTTTCGCAAAATGGCAGTTTACTATTTGTTTATGGCTGATCACGCACAATACCTTTGTCGTTGCATAGGGTATGGTCGCCATGTTTCGCGCACTTAAGAGGCAAACTAAAAAATGGAGGCACGGTCAAAGTCAAAATTGGTTAAAAACAGTTTGCGTTTCCAATAAAAAAAAAATCGCTTGATTCTGACATATCTACAAAAAATTAGAGTAGGCGGAAGAGGAGGGGGTCTAATGGCCCCCTCCGTGAGGTGGGTCCCCTTCCTAGCGCGCAGGGGATTTCCATCCACTTCTTTGAAGTTTTGCAAGAGATTTAAGAGGCAAACGTGGGAGATATCTACATGAATAGAAAGCCCTTTCAAATAGCTTTCCAATGCACATGTCCATGTGCCAAACAGAGATGTGAAAGAGAAGTTATGACACTTTTAGTGAGGAGCCCATAAATCGTGGGGGATGGGCCCATAAACCGTGGTGGATGGGCCCTGTTATCAGAACATTAAATCTTAGCCATTGATTTTTTATTTTAACGGCCTGCAACATATGTTCAAAGGGAGGGGGGTGAGCGATCACAGGTCTATGCGCGAAGGAAGGCGACCATACCCTAGTGCCTTTTCTTCTACAAAAGAGGCCACATGACTATACCTTCTTGACAAGTTCGTGGCTCTTGCCAAGAAAGTATGATGGTAATGTCTATAGTTGGATCACCTATAAAGTGTGCACTAGTTAAGGTGCCCAGCGTTGATGGGCATAGCAGGGAATTATAAATGATATACTGGAGCAATTGTTACAGTTTCGCGGGACGTGGGAATCCCGGACGTTGGGATCAAGGCGGCTGAATCTGGCACTTTTATTAGCCACGGCTTGGAGATCCCGGAGGTTGGGATAACCCTGTACTTTTTTTTGGTGATATCGGAGGCGGGGAATACCAGAGACAAGAGACAGCCAAGATTTACGCAAAGCCCCTCAAGTGTGTCAATACAGTAGAACGGCCCCCGAACGTATTCCGTTCAGAGCTGGTGGGGATACCGGAGGACTCCTATGAGATCCCGAAACTAGGGTAAAACTATCCTGAGCCCAAAGCGAATTGACACTGCAGCAAAAGAGAAAAAGCGGGAATAATCTGCTTACAAGTGTGGTTTTCTAATCTCAGAGGCGGGAAAAGTCGTCTAAGCAAGCATGTAAAGCCATAATAGACTGCTCTACTGCTTTCCAAGTTTCAAGCTCAGAGGCCGGAAAAATCGTTTGAGCATGTAAATCAATAATAGACTGCTTTAGCGCTTTCCAAGTTTCAGGGTTTAGAGCGATGGATCTTCATGTTGTTATTGCTCCGATATCTATGCATGGCCACACGACTCCTGCTTTGCTGCTCGCCCGGAAGATGAGGGCTCTCGGAATCCAGGTTACGTTCGTGTGCTACCAGTTCAGGCTGAAGCAGCTGCTAGCAAGCTCATGTGCTACTGGCCATGAAGGTGATCACATTCAGTTTCTTCCCCTCTGTAAGAACATTCCACCAGAGCAATCCGCTGGCGGAAACAAGCACGATTCCTCAACCATGGTGGACTGGATCGTTTCCCATTTAGGAGGCGAGCAGGATGCAACCGAATTCCAGGAGCTCCTTGGTGCTATGGAACCACCTCCCAGCTGCATCATCAGCGACCTGCCTTGGACGCAGGGGGTAGCTTCCAAGCTGGGCATTCCCAGGGTCGCCTTCCATTCTTCCACAGCTCAGGACCTCGCTGTTACCTTCCATGCCAAGCAGCTGTTCGAAATGGGTACCTTTCCCAGCTCCAAAGAGGAGCTGGTGCACATTCCTGGTATATCCGAACCAATACCTGGAGCAGAGATCATGTCCGTGACGACCCCTGATCTGCAGGATCACTTCAAGCAGCAGTCTCAACTCCTCCATCAGTCCGCAGGTGTGATTTGCTCCTCGTTCGTGGAGCTGGAGCCAGAGGCCTGCAACGCACTGAGCTGCAACCGAGAGCTCAACCCTGAGGCAGTTCCTTTCGCTGCTATCGGTCCCCTGCAGCTGGATCCGTTCACAAAGGCGCCGGCAGATCTCTTCGAGCAACAGCATCCAGTGCTGAAATGGCTCGATTCTCAGGCTCCCGCATCGGTCGTGTTCGTATCTTTTGGCAGCTTTGCACTGGCATCTGCACAACAGATGGAGTCAGTGGCGCTGGGCATCATGGGGTCGGAACTGCCGTTTGTGTGGGTGGTGCACGCAGAGGCACTTGTTCCCCACAGCTTCCAGGAGAAGACGAGAAACAGGGGAGTGGTGTTGAGGGCGTGGGCACCGCAGGTTGCCATTCTTTCGCATGCCTCTGTAGGTGGTTTCGTCACTCACTGTGGCTGGAACTCCATCATGGAGAGCATTTGCAGCGGAGTGGTGATGGGCGTGCTGCCTTTCTACGAGGAACAGAGGGCCAATGCGCGTCTGGTGGTGGACAAGTTCCGGATTGGGCTCCGTCTCTGCGACTCGGAGCTCTGCCTGGGCGATCAGGAGCAGGCGCAATTGCAGCATCAACACATTGCAACAATGCTGAGGAAACTTATCCTCGACAGTGCCGACCTGCGGAAAAGAGCAGAGGAGCTCCGTGAAGCTGCCCGCCGAGCTGCGGATGCTGCTCCCAATCAATTGCTCCGCTTCCTCAGAGGCATTGTAAAGCCACAACGTATCAATTGATTACAGATCATTGCAAGCGCATTTCAACATTGTTCTTATTGCAATTTCAACACATCGAATACTTATTATTTTGATTTTCCCTTTTTATTTTTGAGTGTACTGTCTCTGAAGGCAAACCCAGACGAGATTTTGCAACAGAATTGAACCTACTGTGTAGCGTTTACTTCATCAGGAATCGACACCCACAATGTTAAACATCACCACAATGCTAAAAATAGATGATTTTGTCTGATGTAGATCCGATAATAATTTGGGCAGGACGTCGGGAATTGGCTCCAGAAGAATGCTCTGCATCAACATATGAGATAGTATTCTCAGACTTATTATTTACGATAGTATTGGTAGTATTACGATTATTTTTATTTACATTTTTGGATCTTTTATTAGAGACATTTATGACTTATGTCAGTGTATGAAGAAAGCCACCATTGCTTGGCATTGAATTTGTGTCAAGTAATCTTAGTAGGTGTGTTCACTATGTTGCACTACCTCTTTTAATGCAATTGTAATTAGCACATGGGGCATCAAATGCAGGGGCACGGGCAGGTTCCCAGTATGCATATCTTAATATCGAGTACCCATTATGCGAGACGGAGTGAAAGAGAGTGTATTAGCTCAATGGAGGAGCAGCGGCGCATTGTTCTGTGCCCCTACTTAGGAATCGGCCATGTAAAGCCCATGCTCGTGCTTGCAGAGCAGCTTGCAAAGCTAGACTTCAATATCACCTTTGTCTTTCCGGGCAAGGATCTGCGAGACAAGGCTATAGGCAGCAGAAGTAGCAGCAATGGCAACATCAGGTTCGATGTAGTAGAGATGGAAAAGGAGGTGGTGGAAAGACTCACTTGCCCTGGCTTGCGGCAGCAGGAGATGAGCAATGAAGAGTACATGGAGGCTATCGAGGAAGTGTTCTCCATCCTGGGCTGCATCAGGCTTAAGATCGCGGAGCTGCTGCGAAGTGAATGCGTGTCTGCATTGATCCTCGACCCCTTTCTCTTCTACCGTGGTATTGTAGTAGACAATCTTAAGTTGCTCTCCAAAAGCAACAGCCTCAAGATTTTTGCCTTTGCACCCGTTTCAGCCACCAGCATCTTCTGTTTCAGGTACCTCATGCTCAATGGCTTTATACCTCCAGCTATCTCGCTGCCGGGGCTCTCTTTTGAGCTGTATGAGCATGACTTTCCGAGCACCATCGTTCCAGGCTCTGGTCATCTCCGAGCCGAAATGCATGCGGACAGGAATAAGTGGATGGACGAGACCTGCACCGGCATCATCCTCAACACCTGGGAAGGTATAGAGCAAGCTCCAATTCAGGCACTATCCAGCACCCTGCCTCCTGGTTTGAAGCTATATGCAGTTGGTCCTCTGTTCTCGATCAAAGGGGACTACTTTAGTGCCAGGCTTACTGCTCCCTTCGGGGACTGGCTGGACAAGCAAGATGCTTCATCTGTGCTCTACATCTGCTTTGGCAGCTGGTTATCTCTGGCCGACGAGCAGCTGGAGGAGGTGGCAATGGGGCTAGAGTCAAGTGGAGTACCATTCCTGTGGGTCCTCGGGGACGCTCAATCAGCAGCCAGGCTCAGCTGGCTCCCCGGCTTTGTGGAGCGGATACAAGGGCGAGCGCTGGTCCATCTGGGCTGGGCTCCGCAGCAGTTCATACTTGGACATGCTGCTGTGGGTGGCTTCCTTATGACCAGCGGCTGGAACTCAGTCATCGAGGGGCTCCTGCTTAGTCCTCTAGGGGTTTCCTTCGTGGCCTGGCCTCTGTACTTGGATCACATGCCAACCTGCCGACTGCTGGTTAACGGTCTCGGAGTGGCCGTGGAGGTGAAGGCAGAGAAGAATAGTAACCCATACTACGGATTTGTTAGGCGTCAGGACGTGGAGGTTGCTGCTCGTTCCGCTATGCTGGGACTGGAAGCTCAGGCCAGGCGTGATCGTGCGAAATTCCTAGGACAAGTTGCTCGTCGCTCTGCTTCTGCTGGTGGCACTTCAACTTTGCAGTTGCATGATTTTGCTGCCCAGCTAGGTAATGGGTCTGATTGACACGTCTCTTTTATTTATATTTAACTAGTAATGGTGCCCTAACGTTGGAACCTGTTACACATACCCTGCAATTTGCATATGAACTATCTATTGTGATGCCAAAACAACTTTGGATTTTCTTCTTTTTTGAAATGATGCAAAGTTTATCAATACATGCGATTATAAAAGAACACCTAACATAGTCTATGTTACAGGTCAAGGGTAGTTAGGTATCATGTGTGCTTTAGAATGGCACATAAGTTAACATCAATAATTAGTATTCAATAGCAATGTATTGTTAGTGTCTAATGTTGGATCATATTATGTCATGACCTAATTAGTGGTTTATTTGGTAGTCCTTTGTCAAGATGGTTTTGTAACGTTATTTTTTATTGATATTTGTGTAGTTCTATGATTTTTATTTGTGTTGATTGTTGGAAAATGTTTGCTTTAGAGTGTCTAGTTCAATGAAATGTATGGTAATTGATAACCGTAAATGATGGTTGTGAACTTATTATTGGTAATTGGGAATTGGGACAATGGAATGGAAGTTAACTTGTTTTGAGGGCAGTGTTCACTATGTTGTTTAGAGGCCAATGAAATGTACATAGTGCTTATTAGGGATTATTGTTTCTAATGCTGATTGGGATTGAGCCAATGAAGACTATGAACTCATTTGCAAAAATGATGTAGTGGGATCTAAGAAATGATGCTTTGGGCCTTTATAGCATGATCGATAACAAACAAATAAATGGAGCGTCAATACTCCCATGTTGTTTCGATGAGAATAATTGCTTATAGTGATGACTTGCATAATTTTGCTTATTATTACGTGAATTGTCCTCTATCATATTAAGGGCCATTCTTACGTGCACCTTAAATTTTTCACCTTAGAGGTAATTTGAGATCTCATTTTGTCCCATAAAATTCTAGGAACATTCGAAGAGACGATAATTGTTATATCTTTTGGGAAATGGAGCTTATGATTTGTATTGAACATCAAGCATCCAACAACAAACGCCCAATTTTTCATGAGTCAAAAGTCTACGTGGTATACGGGGACAAAAGGAGATGCCTTAATGTATGAAATGGAGCTTGCACATCAAGCTCCAATCTAGTGGGCACATACCAAATTTAAAGCTTATCATTTCTATTGTAGACATCTTGAATATCCCAATTAGTTGCCCTTGTCAACTCTTAATGGATAATATCACTTTCGTCCTTAAATAAGAAGCTTCCTCAAACGGTTTGAATTATTGGATCCGAACATAATCACGCTTACCTAATGGCCATTTTCAATTACAACTAATAATTCCGTCCTTGTGTAGGCCATATTTGGGGCCTGATAAGAATAAAACAAATCCCCCAATATGGAGTCTTAGAACCTGCATGAAAGGCCCTTGAATCATCAAAATTTGGAAAGACCTTACCGATTTGAGCTTTGAGGCAATAATCCACACCGAACTGCTGCACCATCGTTAAAGCAACACACTAAAAACCCATATAGAATTCGTGCAGATAATTACGGCAACATTGTAGCATACTGGCTGTGGTAGAATAACATCTATTTGATTCTGAAGACAGGTGGGCTGGAACACTTTCTGTCATCTGAGCTCCAGACTCCACAGTATTAGCAAAGAGGACACAGGAGTAAGCCGTGATCAAGCATCATTCTTGCCCTAGGGCTGTAGATACTACAACGATATGCTGCAGCCTCACATAACTGGACACTGGTATATAATCTTGTCCTTCCATAGATAAGCCTTTTCTAGAAAACATCATTAATTGGATCGAAACTCATCTTGTGAGCTCCATGCAACACGGCACATGAATAACCCATAAAAGATAATAACCTCTACTCATATTGCCACATGTAAGAACCCATTCTACTATTGATTTCTTTGTTGACAGCAGAAAAATACCTAAGGCTTGAGGCCAGAACTCACCTTCTAAAGAAGGATATGATGTTCTTATGACTTCATCTTCGATTTGAATAGGAACTGCTGGTAAAGCATAGGAACTGGCTTGTAGAGTTGTTTTATGTCCGCCAGGGCTGGAGCTGGAGCTGACGATAGAGTGTGGCTGTCCCGATAGCTAGGCCAAATCTGGACCATTCAAATTCGTGTGTTTTGATTTTAGGAGGATGTGGGAGTAACTCTTAAGCTTGCAGCAGATACAAAAGTCTAAAGCACAATGGGTTTTGGAAGTGAAGTTGTGCAGTAAGAGAAAGAGCTTAGAGTAAACCGTTAAAAATAATCAAAATGGTATGTTGTATAGTTCTCTTATTGCATAGAGGACCGTTTTTAACATCATTTATATCTTCCTGCATCAAAATTATTGTGAAGTATCATGTAGCTCACATTTTCATATGATGCCTTTATAATATGTCCTGTCAAACATTTCCTGCAAAACAGCCAAACAAACAGAGCTTGGGGTTCAATCTTTCAGAAAGTTGAAACATTTGATGCATCGTATTAACATTAGTGTTCACAATCAGGGTACAGAATGCTACTAAATCCAGTTCAAGTTGCTAACCTGCTTCATTGTGGACAAACTGCTTTTGCCCTTGATTGATGACTTGCATCTGCTTGTATCACAAAAGGCAGTTAGTTCATACAGTTCATGCCTTTATAGAACAGACATGGATGTATTTGCCCCATGCCAAAAATTCAGCAGATGTATATGCATGCAGAACATCATGGAATTATAGGGCATGTAAACCGTTTCTTAGCTGGCAACCGAAAGAAGAGATAACATCCAATTTAACATAAAGGAAGAAGAAATCTATAGGAAAGATTTCTTGTGCTGTTTCTTATTTCATGCCATCTCCAAAAGCTCGGATTTGAGTGGGATATCTTTATGGCGGATTTGCAAATGCCCTAGTGTGCAAAAGTTTTGGATTTGATAGACTTCAATCGTCCAGCACAGCTCTTCCTCTAAGTTCCTTAGCATATACCGGAGCAGAAATACACACTGACCCCAATTTTTGGTCCACAGTTGTTTTTTAGTTGTACGGAAGTGTTGTTTTATGTCAAAAACAACACCAAAATGGCCCCAAAAGACCACGTGGCCCGTTTATCCGGATTTGCACAAAGGGACAGTGGTTTTTTGGCAAAAAATCCCACGGTGGTCTTTTGACAGAAAAATCCACGCGTAGAAAAAATTGACATAGTTTTTGTGATTTTTTGTCAACGTGTATTTTTTTTCCTTCACTGTTGTTTTTAGCGGAGCCATGCGTTGTTTATCTTCAGAATTACATGCGTAGGTTTCGATATTACCACACGTGAAAAATAAAATTACAACATGAAAGTAAGATTGTTTTTAAAAATAGTTACATGTTATTTAGCAAAGTACCACATATGTTATTAAAATATTGCTATTGTTTTTTATGCTATTAAATATTGATTTTTTAAAATAAGGACATGTAAAAAAGCATTATTATAACACATGGAAAAAACGAGGTGTTGTTTCTAATATGCCTTGTAACTAATGAAATATTGACATGTGTCCTAGTTTTTAAATAAACACATAGATATCAACACATAGAGATGCAAAGAAGTGATGTTGTTTTTCTCAATAATGCACACGTTCAAGTGTTGTTTTTGCTAAGAAAATAAAAAACTCACCCATGGCCTCTTTTAGTTTACAAAACAACACGTGTTGTTTTTGCCAAGAAAATAAAAAACCACCCATGGCCAAATAAAAAACCACCCATGGCCTCTTTTAGTTTACAAAACAACACGTGTTGTTTTTGCCAAGAAAATAAAAAAAACCACCCATGGCCTCTTTCAGTCTACAAAACAACACGTAGTTTTAAATAAAATGATATTATAATAAAAGAAAAATAACCACAAATTATATTCATATCTTAATAAAGCCTTTTGGGAATTGAACCCAAACAATTCCATTTTAGACATAATATTTTTTTTTTTTTTTTATCTTTGCGACCAAATCTAGTTTTTAAGTTTCTATTCTATTCTTAAGCAAACTATTTAACACATTTCATTAATGTATTTTCAGTGGTACAACTAAATGAATGTGCATTAAAAGGTACAATTTATTTTTTATGTGTTCTATTATTCTGTAATAGCTTGGAGATTACATTGTGAAATTAGCGGAAACATTCTTTTATGGTACAGCTTCACAATGTTTAATAGCTTGGAACTGGGATCTATTACTTTGCCAAATGTTATTGTAGATTATAATAATGCAAGATCTCTAGACATAGGAGTCAATTATTTTGCATCAAATAGAATCTGTTCTATTAAGCCAATGAAATTCCCATTTACCCCGGTTGGCGGTGATCCAGGCTAAACAAGAGTATGTGTAGATCCGGCGTAGCTTAAATGCTAGCAACCGCTATAGTCCTTAAGAGATCCGAGGAAAAAGGAAAAAGATAAGAATGATTCATGTTCGGGAAGGGCTACAGAAAAAAAAAAAAAAAAACAAGGTAAAGAGAGAACTTATCTGTTTTAGATGGCCTTTAATCAGAACTCCATCATTGCAAAGAGCCAAAATGGAAAAGAGATTTATGTTTGTTCTTGGTCATAGGCTGGAGATGCATCATTCCGTGAACTCTGCTGATCTATAAACGAGTAAATGTTGGTTACCCGATGATTTAAGCCCCATAGCAAAGGCGCACAAGTCGCAAAGGCAGCCATTGCTCGCAAACCCATCACGTAATGGATCAGATTTTGCTACACAACACAATAATCAAAGACCTGAAAGCTCACATGCTTAAAAAAAACCCCAACGTTTACCTTGCCATCTGCGAAACTGCGAAAGAAAAACCCCAACGTTTTACCTTGTCATAGGGAACTGCGAAACTTCCAAGGATTTATTGAAACAATAGAGTATTTCATAATTGCATGCAGGTTTCCTTTCCCAAAAGGCATTTGAATGGATTCATTCATACCAGTCCTTGGATGCCACAGAGAAATGAGCAAAACCCGAAGGTTTGTCCAGCAGAAGCACTGCGAAGATTTCAAAATATCCTTATGTATGGTAAGCATAAGTCGCTTTTGTCTTGCCATCGCCGAGAAATCCCATAGCTTACTCCAACGTTGCCTCTAAAGTCCCCGATGGCGAAAATCGAGAGCTGCATGAGCCACCAATGCGACCTCGTCCTAACTAGAAACATCTAGTCCGTGATGGCGAAAATCGAGAGTCTGTTATTCTGAGCCACCAATGTGACATCCGGGATTGACATGCCATGGCAAAGGTCATTCTGCACCCTTGTCCTCGCCCATCTGAGATTGAGCATGCCATGGCAAAGGCGGCAAGTCAGCAAGGAGGGAAGAACGGCAAGGGGCGCCATGGCAAATGCGGTAAGTCGGCAAGGCGGGAAAAATGGGATCATGATCTGCCCGTTAATCTCGGCCGTCAATTCTAGAGCCAATAAGAACAAAGGGCGAGGATCGCCATCTTGGCCATTCATCTTATTAATCTTAGCCGTTGGATGTTATATTTTTTTTCCACACCAGAATGACCACCATTTTTTTCCTCAACATATGTTTTATTCCTCGGCATATGGTTTAATTGCTTCTCTCTTTCAATCAAAATATCTTTGACAAAATAATGGCAACGCCCATGTCAATGATTTCCAGTTGAGTTGATGTAGGCACTCAAGCCTTGTTACTGTAACATTATTATCTATCTGAAGCCAACTTTTATCTTAAATTTCGGCTTAAACCTATAGCAAAGGGATATGAAGGCTCCAACCATCTAAGTTGGTGGCTTTGAACCTTCATACCCTAAGATTGACCACAGTATAGGCGAACATCCTTCCAAGGAGGGCTGAAACGAAAGATTGCATAATATATTTTGGGTCGTTCTTCTCGACCGTTCTATATAATGCAGCTTTATCATGCGTTGCATAAAACTATCATTTTCTTTTTCACACATGACCAAACCATTAATTGAGTTCTCCATTATATTCATTGATGATTTATGGTTTTTTACTCCGTTTTCCCATTTCTGCCATCATTTTGTCATCTCCTTTTGATTTGCTTGGCTAAATTGTCCCATTTCCTATTTTTTGACCTAGAAAACCCCTTTGTACAAAGATTAACCTAGTCATTTACGACCAAAAGTGTATAAAATTCTTTGTTATCATAACATGCCACATGTGACTGGTGACATGGCATGACAAGTCAGCAAGGTCAAGTTCTGACTAGGCCAAAAATGATAAAAGATGTACATCTTTGATTTTTCATTGGATGACATTGGCAAAATGTAGTGACATAGACATGATGACTAGGATTTTTTTGCAAGAAATTGATAAAGCAAGAAATACAACTACCTTCGGAGTTCTCGGTAGAGGAATTTGGTAAGGGATAGAGGGAACTTTAAGAACTTAAATAAGTTTTTTGTTACCAAAAGGGGCCTTCGTGCTTAATGTCAACTTGTGGTGGTAACTCTCAATAGGTATTCGTATGTTGGTGATATAAGTCCCCGGATAGTGTATAGTTATGTTTGTGTAGTAGGTTATTGTCTTCCCTTGCCTTCTTGGTCACGGAGTAATCCCCCAAGGCATTATGTCAAGGGTTTGACTAGTTTCTTCGTATGGAAAAGACTTGTGGCATGTTTTGACCCCATCATGTTAATGGGTACCAAAAAACCAATTCAGTGGTTTTCAACTACCAAATTGTACAACGTCAATGCATACCAAATTCTGTGATAGAGCCCGGGGAGTTGCTCCCCACCTAGGCTCAAACATGTCAGGGTGGCTCAAACATGCCACCTAGGCTCCAACATGCCGAGGTGGCTACATGCCACGTGGGCTCCCAACATGCCACCTAGGCTCCAACATGCCGAGGTGGCTACATGCCACGTGGGCTCCCAACATGCCACCTAGGCTCCAACATGCCAAGGTGGCTCAAACATGCCACTCGGCTCAAACATGCCAAGGTGGCTCAAACATGCCAAGGTGGCTCAAACATGCCATGTGAACTCCAACATGCCACCTAGGCTCCAACATGCGAAGGTGGCTCAGGCATGCCAAAGTGGCTCAAACATGCCACCTAGGTTCCAACATGCCAAGGTGGCTCAGGCATGCCACCTAGGCTCCAACATGCCAAGGTGGCTCAAACATACCACATAGGCCCTAACATGCCAAGGTGGCTCAAGCATGCCACCTATGCTCAAACATGCCAAGGCGGCTCAAACATGCCACGTGGGTTCCAACATGCCACCTAGGCTCCAACGTGCCAAGCTGGCTCAATCATGCCACGTGGGCTCCCAACATGCCAACTAGGCTCCAACATGCCAAGGTGGCTCAAACATGCCAAGGTGGCTCAAACATGCCACGCGAGCTCCAACATGCCACCTAGGCTCCAACATGCCAAGGTGGCTCAAACATGCCAGGGTGGCTAAATGGCATGTTGGAATCTAGGTGGCATGTTGGAGCCTAGCTGGCATATTTGAGCCATCTTGGCATGTTGGAGTCTAGGTGGCATGTTGGAGTCTAGGTGGCATGTTTGAGCCATCTTGGCATGTTGGAGTCTAGGTGGCATGTTTGAGCCATCTTGGCATGTTGAAGCCTAGATGGCATGTTGGAGCCCACATGGCATGTTTGAGCCAAATTGGCATGTTAGAGCCTAGGTGGCATGTTTGAGCCTAGGTGGCATGTTGTAGCCTAGGTGGAATGTTGTGAGCCACCTTGGCATGTTTGAGCCTAGGTGGCATGTTGGAGCCACCTTCGCATGTGAGCCACCTTGGCACGTTGGAGCCGCATGACATGTTTGAGCCACCTTGTCATGTTTTAGCCTAGGTGGCATGTTTGAGCCACCTTGGCATGTTGGAGCCCACATGGCATATTTGAGGCACCTTGGCATGTTGGCACCTTGGCATATTTGAGGCACCTTGGTATGTTGGCCCACATGGCATATTTGAGGCATCTTGGCATGTTGGCACACATGGCACGTGGGCTCCAACATGCCACCTAGGCTCCAACATGCCACGTGGGCTCCAACATGCCAAGGTGGCTCTAACATGCCACCTAGGCTCAAACATGCCAAGGTGGCTCCAACATGCCACCTAGGCTCCAACATGACAAAATGGCTCAAACATGCCACCTAGGCTCCAACGTGCTCAAACATGCCTCTCGGGCTCCAATATGCCACCTATGCTCCAACTTGCCAAGGTGGCTCAAATATGCCACGTGGGCTCCAACATGCCACCTAGGCTCCAACATTCCTAGGTGGCTCAAACATGCCACCTAGGCTCAAACATGCCATGCAGGCTCACTTAGGCTCCAACATGCCAAGGTGGCTCCAACATGCCACCTAGGCTCAAACATGCTAAGGTGGCTCAAACATGCCACACGGGCTCCAACATGCCACCTATGCTCCAACTTGCCAAGGTGGCTCAAATATGCCACGTGGGCTCCAACATGCCACCTAGGCTCAGACATGCCAAGCAGGCTCCAACATGCCATACATGCCAAGGTGGCTCAGGCATGCCACCTAGGCTCAAGCATGCCACCTAGGCACCCCAAGTGGTGACATGGCATGCCAAGTAAGCAAGGTCAAGTTTTGACTAGGCCAAAAATGAAAAGATGTCCATCTTTGGTCTTTTCATTGGGTGATGTTGGCAAATTTTAGGTGACATGGCTAGATGATGGTGACATGGATATGATGACTAGGACTTTATGCAAGAAATATGATAACCTTTGAAATTTTCGTAGAGGAGTTTGGCAAGGGATAGAATAGAGGGATCTTGGAGAACTTAAAGCGCTGACACCCTTCCCCAAATCGAACCAGGCCAGGACTTTGCGCAGCTTTCTCACCAGAGGGGAGAGGCCAGACCCCAGGAGATGGACCTCAGAAAGGTTGGCGAGGCAGCCTTTCCTATCAATGCTCCTCTGGGAGGGCAAATGCCAATACCCCCTCCCCCTTCCGGGAGCTCAATTTTCCTATCCGACCGTTGAATCCGTCATTCAAGTAACCTGCTTCGAGCAGGCTCAAAAGAATCCAAGATCCGTCCAGGAGAACTTATCAAACCACGAAGCGTTCTGCGGGTTGACCACGTAGAAAACCAAGTGTTTTGTCGTTCGGGCAGTACAAAGGCTCTGGAATGGAGATTCGACTTCGCCATGTCATCCGGAATGGCGAAATTACCCCAGGGACCAAGTTACATGGTCATTTTTGGCAACGAAAGAAACACGAACCCTCTACATAGCGGTATTCCGCAGCCACCTCCTAGGCCAATTGACTACGAACGTGTTGGACATGAGCTACTTTGGTGCTTCTTGGAGAAGGGGTGGTCTTCTGCCCACGAAACTTGGTCCCCAGGGTAAAGTCGACATTTTGAGTCCATTGGCAGAGTCAGTTCACAGTTTTGGAGTGGGAGAGTTGCCCGTCCGTGGCCAGGGGCCTTCGGGAGAGGACCTTTGGGGCGAACTGCTTCCGGAAGGTTTTAAGGGTCCATCTTCTGGCATCAACACCCTCCCTCTACTTGATGACATTGTGCAAGATCCTGATCAAATCTGACTAGGATACGGCCTCCGAAATGTAAACCCTATGTGTTGCTAGGTTATTGAAAGGTTTGCGTTATGGAGGTCGAGTTTTAGTCGGTTGCACTTGGGACATGGTCGAGAAGCTGCAGTTGAAAATGTGAAGCAATAGGAACTGAGGGAATGGGATTTGGATTTATCTTCCTCCCAGTGTGGCAATTAGAAGTCAAGAGCACCTTTTGCAGTAGCAAAATTGTTTGGGATCATTCGGGATGGCCAATAGATCCAAACTCTGTTATTTCAGTTGCCATGGCTCCGCATATGTGTTTAGCAAAGGCGCACCTAGCTATCCAAGAAAACGACCACGTTTTGACCTCCGAAACGTAAACCCTGTGTGTTGCTAGGTTATTGTAGGGTTTACGTTTCGGAGGCCAAAATGTGATCGTTTTCTCAGATAGCTAGGTGCATTATTGCTAAACACACATGCGGAGCCATGGCAATTGAAATAACAGAGTTTGGATCTATTGGCCATCCCGAATGATCCCAAACAATTTTGCTACTGCAAAAGGTGCTCTTGACTTCTAATTGCCACACTGGGAGGAAGATAAATCCAAATCCCATTCCCTCAGTTCCTATTGCTTCACATTTTCAACTGCAGCTTCTCGACCATGTCCCAAGTGCAACCGACTAAAACTCGACCTCCATAACGCAAACCTTTCAATAACCTAGCAACACATAGGGTTTACATTTCGGAGGCCGTATCCTAGTCAGATTTGATCAGGATCTTGCACAATGTCATCAAGTAGAGGGAGGGTGTTGATGCCAGAAGATGGACCCTTAAAACCTTCCGGAAGCAGTTCGCCCCAAAGGTCCTCTCCCGAAGGCCCCTGGCCACGGACGGGCAACTCTCTCACTCCAAAACTGTGAACTGACTCTGCCAATGGACTCAAAATGTCGACTTTACCCTGGGGACCAAGTTTCGTGGGCAGAAGACCACCCCTTCTCCAAGAAGCACCAAAGTAGCTCATGTCCAACACGTTCGTAGTCAATTGGCCTAGGAGGTGGCTGCGGAATACCGCTATGTAGAGGGTTCGTGTTTCTTTCGTTGCCAAAAATGACCATGTAACTTGGTCCCTGGGGTAATTTCGCCATTCCGGACGACATGGCGAAGTCGAATCTCCATTCCAGAGCCTTTGTACTGCCCGAACGACAAAACACTTGGTTTTCTACGCGGTCAACCCGCAGAACGCTTCGTGGTTTGATAAGTTCTCCTGGACGGATCTTGGATTCTTTTGAGCCTGCTCGAAGCAGGTTACTTGAATGACGGATTCAACGGTCGGATAAGGAAATTGAACTCCCGGAAGGGGGAGGGGGTATTGGCATTTGCCCTCCCAGAGGAGCATTGATAGGAAAGGCTGCCTCGCCAACCTTTCTGAGGTCCATCCTTAGGGGTCTGGCCTCTCCCCTCTGGTGAGAAAGCTGCGCAAAGTCCTGGCCTGGTTCGATTTGGGGAAGGGTGTCAGCGCTTTAAGTTCTCCAAGATCCCTCTATTCTATCCCTTGCCAAACTCCTCTACGAAAATTTCAAAGGTTATCATATTTCTTGCATAAAGTCCTAGTCATCATATCCATGTCACCATCATCTAGCCATGTCACCTAAAATTTGCCAACATCACCCAATGAAAAGACCAAAGATGGACATCTTTTCATTTTTGGCCTAGTCAAAACTTGACCTTGCTTACTTGGCTTGGCATGCCATGTCACCACTTGTGGGTGCCTAGGTGGCATGCTTGAGCCTAGGTGGCATGCCTAAGCCACCTTGGCATGTTGGAGCCTAGATGGCATGTTGGAGCCTGCATGGCATGTTGGAGCCACCTTGGCATGTTTGAGCCTAGGTGGCATGTTTGAGCCACCTTGGCATGTTGGAGCCCACGTGGCATTATGGACTCCACGTGGCATGTTTGAGCCACCTTGGCATGTTTGAGCCTAGGTGGCATGTTTGAGCCACCTTGGCATGTTGGAGCCACCTTGGCATGTTGGAGCCTAAGCCACCTTGGCATGTTTGAGCCTAGGTGGCATGTTGGAGCCTAGGTGGCATGTTTGAGCCCACCTTGGCATGTTTGAGCCTAGGTGGCATGTTGGAGCCACCTTGGCATGTTTGAGCATAGGTGGCATGTTTGAGCCACCTAGGAAAGTTGGAGCCTAGGTGGCATGTTGGAGCCCACGTGGCATATTTGAGCCACCTTGGCAAGTTGGAGCATAGGTGGCATGTTGGAGCCCGTGTGGCATGTTTGAGCATGTTGGAGCCTAGGTGGCATGTTTGAGCCATTTTGTCATGTTGGAGCCTAGGTGGCATGTTTGAGCCACCTTGGCATGTTTGAGCCTAGGTGGCATGTTGGAGCCACCTTGGCATGTGGGAGCCACCTTGGCATGTTTGAGCCTAGGTGGCATGTTTGAGCATTGGCATGTTAGAGCCCACATGGCATGTTGGAGCCTATGTGGCATGTTGGAGCCCACGTGGCATGTTTGAGCCACCTTGGTATGTTTGAGCACGTTGGAGCCTAGGTGGCATGTTTGAGCCACCTTGGCATCTTGGAGCCTAGGTGGCATGTTACGTGGCATGTTTGAACCCACCTTGGCATGTGTGAGCCCAGGTGGCATGTTGGCGCCTAGGTGGCATGTTGGAGCCACCTTGGCATGTTTGAGCCTAGGTGGCATGTTTGAGCCACCTAGGAATGTTGGAGCCTAGGTGGCATGTTGGAGCCCACGTGGCATATTTGAGCCACCTTGGCAAGTTGGAGCATAGGTGGCATGTTGGAGCCACATGGCATGTTTGAGCATGTTGGAGCCTGGGTGGCATGTTTGAGCCATTTTGTCATGTTGGAGCCTAGGTGGCATGTTTGAGCCACCTTGGCATGTTTGAGCCTAGGTGGCATGTTGGAGCCACCTTGGCATGTGGGAGCCACCTTGGCATGTTTGAGCTAGGTGGCATGTTTGAGCCACCTTGGCATGTTGGAGCCCACATGGCATGTGTCTATGTGGCATGTTGGAGCCCACGTGGCATGTTTGAGCCACCTTGGCATGTTTGAGCACGCTGTTCTGCGGCCCTAGGTGGCATGTTTGAGCCACCTTGGCATGTTGGAGCCTAGGTGGCATGTTGGAGACCACGTGGCATGTTTGAGCCACCTTGGCATGTTAGAGCCTAGGTGGCATGTTGGAGCCTGCTTGGCATGCTTGAGACACCTTGGCATGTTGGAGCATAGGTGGTATGTCGGAGCCCGCGTGGCATGTTTGAGCACGTTGGAGGCCAAAACGTGGTTGACTTCTTTGATACTAGGTGGACCATTTCTAAACATGCATGGGGAGCCATGAGAACTGAAATAACAGAGTTTCGATCTATTGGCCAACCCGAGTGATCCCAAACAATTTTGCTACTGCATAAGGCGTTCTAGACTTTTAATTGCAAAACTAGGAGGAGATTAAATCCAAACCCCATTCTGGCAGTTTCTACTGCCTCGTGTTTTCAAACGCAGCTACTCGACCATGTCCCAAGTGCAACGGACCAAAGCCCGACCTCCATAACGTAAACCCTACAATAACCTGGCAAGGCACAGGGTTTACGTTTTGGAGGCCATACCCTAGCCAGATTGGACCAGGATCTTGCACAATGTCATGAGGTAGTGGGAGGGCATTGACGCCAGAAGACGGAGCCCTAAAACCTTCCAGAAGCAGTTCGACCCAAAGGTCCTCTCTGGAAGGTCCTTGGCCACGGACGGGCAACTCTCCCACCCCGGAACTGTGATCTGACTCTGCCTACGGACTCGAAATATCGACATTACCTTGGAGACCAAGTTTCATGGGCAGAAGACCACCCCTACTCCAGGAAGCGCCAAAGTAGCTCATGTTCAACACGTTCGTAGTGAATTGGCCTTAGCGGAGTGTGCAGAATACTGCCATGTAGAGGGTTCGTGTTTCTTTTGCTGCAAAAAATGACCGTGTAACTTGGTCCTTAGGGTAATTTCGCTGTTTTGGACGACAAAGGCAAAAATCTCCATTCCGAGCCTTTGTCTTGCCGAACTACAAAACACTTGGGTTTCTACGATTCATTGCGGGACACTTTTGTTTGATATGTTCTCCCGGATAGATCTTGAATTTGTTTGAACCTGCTCGAAGCAAGTTACTTGAATGGAGAATTCAACGGTCGGATAGGGAAACCGGGATCCGAAAAGGGAGGCATTGGCATTTGCCCTCCCGGAGGAGCACTGGTAGGAAAGCCTGCCTCGGTAAATCCAAACCCCATTTTGTCAGTTTCTATTGCTTCTTGTTTTCAACTGCAGCTTCTCGACCATGTCTCAAGTGCAACTGAATAAAACTCGACCTCCATAACGTAAACCCTACAATAACCTAGCAACGCCACGGGGTTTACGTTTTGGAGGCCAAAAACGTCAGTCGACTTCTTTGATAACTAGGTGGATCATTTCTAAACATGCATGGGGAGCCATGAGAACTGAAATAACAGAGTTTCGATCTATTCGCCAATCTGAGTGACCCCAAACAATTTTGCTACTACATAAGGCGCTCTACACTTTTAATTGTAAAACTAGGAGGAGAATAAATCCAAACCCCATTCTTGCAATTTCTCTTGCCCGTGTTTTCAAAAGCGCAAATTTGCTTTCGACCATGTCCCAAGTGCAACGGACCAAAGCCCGACCTCCATAACGTAAACCCTACAATAACCCTCGGCAAGGCCACGGGGTTTACGTTTTGGAGGCCATACCTAGCCCATTGGACCAGGGAGCTTGCATAATGTCATGAGGTAGTGGGAGGCGTTGATGCGAGAAGATGGAGCCCTAAAACCTTCCAGAAGCAGTTTGACCCAAAAGGTCCTCTCTGGAAGGTCCTTGGCCACGGACGGGCAATTCTCCCACCCCGGAACTGTGATCTGACTCTACCAACGGACTCGAAACATCGACATTACTCACGGAGACCAAGTTTAGGTAGGCGAAGACCACCCCTCTCGAGGGAAGCGCCAAAGTAGCTCATGCCCAACACGTTAAGTAGTGAATTGGCCTTAGCGGATGGTGCAGAATACTGCCATGTAGAGGGTTTGTGTTTCTTTTGCTGCAAAAAATGACCGTGTAACTTGGTTCCTAGGGTAATTTCACTGTTTTGGACGACATGGCGAAGTCAAATCTCCATTCCGAGCCTTTGTGTCTTGCCGAATGACAAAACACTTGGGTTTCTACACGATTCGACCGCGGGACACTTTGCGGTTTGATATGTTCTTAGTGCAAATCGTCTAAGTGCTTCAAAGAACCATTGCATTCTTAGAAAGAACCATTGGATAAGATAAATTAGATACAATTAAAACCATTGGATGACGTGGATAACTATTGGATCGTCTATAGCGAACCTTAGTACCAACTAGATGTAGGCATGGTTTAATGGTGTTCCACTAATGATATCCAAAATGGGGGATAATGTTAGGATATTGCATAGTCTTGCCATTTTATAATGCTTGGGGATTTGTTGCAATGGTCCTATTCCCCATAAACAATTACATCTCAAATTCTTAATGGTCTAAATTATACCAAGATGTAGGAACGGTTTAATGGTGTTCCACTAACGATATCCAAAATGGGGGAATAATGTTAGGATATTGCATGGTCTTGCCATTTTAATGCTTGGGGATTTGTTGCAATGGTCCTATCCTCCATAAAGAAATACATCTCACAATTCTTAATGGTTTGTTATGCAAAAATGTAGGCGTGGTTTAATGGTCTTTCTCTAACAATATCCAAAATGTTAGGATATTGTTAGGATTTTGCGTGGTCCTATGACATTAATGCTTAGGGATTTGTTGCAGCGGTCCTGCACTCCCTCAAGGAATACAAATCAAATTCTTGATGGTTTTGTTATGCAAAAATAGGTGTTAAGTAATTGAAGTAGTTGAAGTAACTTGTCTTACATGGAATACTAGTATAAGGACATGTGATCGTGCACGTGCATCACATGTAGCAAATGAAGTACTCTGTCCTACCACTATAAAGACCCGTGATATGGAAGGATAGGACATGCAGAGAATCAAGTATTCTTTCCTACTTCTATAAAGACATGTGACAATAGAAGTATTACACATGTCGTAATTCATGTATTCTTTCCTACAATGCCTTAGCAAATAAAGTACTCTGTCCTACTACTATAAAGACATGTGACATGGAAGCATACGACATGTAGAGAATCAAGTATTCTTTCCTACTTCTATAAAGACATGTGACAATAGAAGTATTACACATGTCGTAATTCATGTATTCTTTCCTACAATGCCTTAGCAAATAAAGTACTCTGTCCTACTACTATAAAGACATGTGAATGGAAGTATAGGACATGTAGAGAATCAAATATTCTTTCCTACATCTATAAAGACATGTGACAATAGAATTATTAGACATGTAGAAATTCAAGTACTCTTTCCTACAGTGGATTGTATTATAAAATGACATGTCACAATAGAAGAAACTACAAAACAACAGTGGATGTTTTAGTCCACTGAAAAAAGAACACCATTATCGAACAAAACTATACCTCCACAAATCCACATGTAGGATTCTTTGAAAACAGGACATGTAGACCTACCAAAACTGATGTTTTCAACAGTGGACCAAAAACCGGGGTGAGTGTGATACCTCTAGAGGTATCAAATCAGCAGGGCCAATGAAAAAGCAACCTAAGCCATGTGCAAGTTTCTTTGCTTGATGAACCCATGGCAAGATGCCTCTAGCTTATAACTATACCACTTATTTCTTTCTAATGTACATAATGCTTACCGTCTTTCTTCCTAGCTGGTATCGCATTCTAAAGGAATGTTCTTTGAGGACTCGACAGACGTAAAATACTACATTCTGAGAAAACAATCGGTTGCAAATGAAAATACTGGATGAGAAATGGGAAAAAGTAGAGGATATGGGACCTCTGCATGCCATTATTTTCCCAGCTATTTCACCAAGAGTAGTAAGAAAATACATTGGAAGATAAGAAGACGGCTTTCCAAATTAAAAACTCACAGAACCACATGCAAGATGCCGACCATCAGTCGAAGAAGAAGAATCGAAAGAAGTTTCTATGAGGCCTTAGCATCATACTTGATAAGACCTAAGCCTGATGCCTGACTCCAATAAACAGCATTGGGAATTAGAGATGATTGACATGAAGCTTTTGTCTACATGGTTCTGCCCTTTCGGAATGCAGGTCCTGGCTTCTGAGGCAAAGAACATCCACGATGATTTTATTGAGCAAGAGAGCTATACCACAGATAAAAGCTTCAATCCAATCCGGATAAAAGTGCCATTCTTCGTCAATTCAATCCGGTTTATAAGAAGACCCTTATTTTGATCCGTAACATAAATACCTTGAGTAAAAAGGCAAAAGGAGAACGGGCATAGCAGAGGATGCCTATTGTGGCGCATCATCCGCAGCGAGAGGAGAACCGTTAGAAGGAAAAAAAGGGAATTCTTACATGGCATCATCGTCACCGCTTGATGCGATAAAATCCTGGCCATAGAATTTAGGGCTGGGTCCAACACTTACACAATAACATTATAATATAAGATGGACTGAATCCCAAGCAAGCACTGACTGCCCTGCCAAAGTTAGAAACCTTACTAGAAAAAATGGGTATCTATGAGGCACTTGCTGGTCATTTGGTCATTGCTATGTTGTAACTTTGGTTTCAAATTATAGGTGACGTCACTGGGCAAACGTTCTAGACGATGTTAAGGGGATGGGCAACCGGTGAATTATTCCTCCAACATCTTATTTTTTGTGCATCAATTGCATATTAGTCAGGCTTCTTTTTTATGGGAGGATTTGCATTTACGACATTGTGCAGAGCACTATAAATGGCAATAGATATCTATCACAGGCATCTTTAGAAAACTTTCCATGGGGATTAGAGCAGGACTTTTGTGCTTTTAACATTTTAAAGGCTTTTACATTGAAAATAATTGCTAGAACATTTAAAACTCTTATTTGCTTGCTAATGTTAAGATGCACCTTTTGGGTCTTCGATCATCCACTTATTGTCTTTCTCATATTCTTATGATAGTCTTATATAACATTCCTTATAGACAAAATGCCTTTGTAATTTGACTAAAGCCAAAGGTGAAAACCTTTTGCCATCTTCATTTGAAAAAAACTTTGTGTAATACCCTGCACTCTCAACCATGGAGGTGGTAACTAACATTGAAATGGAGTAATCATTGGACCAAAACCAAAATACAATAAAAACATCCATCTTTAAGAAATGCTTCTCTCTGAAAATCCCTTTCAATTTAAATCTCGAATAAAAAATCCAGTCTTCACAAAGGGTAAATTCGAAGAAAAATCCAGTCTTCACAAAGGGTAAATTCGAAAATAATGTAGTATCCATCTCCCAACAAAGTTGTATTAGCCATCCAACCATTAAATCGTGGAATTTAGAGCATGTCATTAGTGTTTAATGCAATGAGTAGTTTTACATCTCATAGAAAGGTTTGCTATTTTAGACGGTTATTTGAACAGGCTATCAACACAATTGCTACTAAATTGGATTCATATGAAACAATAACCCCATCCAACATTCATCATCTTTCTCTCTCTAGATCAAGAGGTCAATGGATGGTCTCTAAGCTGAGCTATAACACAGTGCCACTATTTCTGCATTGAAAAACGACCTGCAAATAATGTAGCAAAGAAAGGAATACCCTAAACTATTTAATCTATGACATGTCTGCTCTGCACTTAACAATATCTCTTTGTGGAGGGCATTTAAATTGATCAAATGCAACAATATAATATATCTTAAAGCAATTTCAAATCTATGATGCCCTGGAACTTATGTCTAACCGCAACATTTATGCAAATATATATTTTCCTGCAACTTAAACCAAGTTAGTACCATAATTGAGATGTCATAAGCTTGCAACATTTATACAAATATATCTTTTCCTGCAATCTGGGTCTGTCCATCATGCACCTTCAACAAATATATTAAAGTATGCCAATTGAATATTATTATTTCTAAATCGCACCTGCACAATGCTATTTAGATAATTTCCATTCCTAATGCAATGTTCAATGCCCATTCCATGATTAGCTTTGCAGAAGAGAAATGATTGACCTACACAAACCTCGAAACCTATAAAAAATGCTGGTTCATTTTTCGCTAGCTGGCCTGCTATTCTGGAGTCTGTAGACAGTGAAGTAAATGAGTTTTCAACCAGCTTCACAATTTAAACGTGTTCCACAGCATCAGCTACAGAAATGACCTGTATAGTAAATTCATGTTATAATCTAATAGCTAGGAGATAACTTGGGCAACACAATAACCTGAAACTCAAAAGGATATGATTCTTGGTCATATCTAAGACAAAGAACATTAAATACTCGCCATTCTAAGTGCAGTATAATGGATGCAAATGTATTTTTGCATGTCTTGCTTTGTAATCTTCTGAATGTTGTCTGCTGGAACTAAAATTGTGTGCCCCAATGGACAATGTTGAAAAGCAGTTGCATGCAGGTCATCGAAGATCACCTCTTCCATTCGAGCTTCAACCTGGTAGTTAGCTTCATTCCCTTGCCAATGTGAAGCATAATGTCAATCGATTCCAGCTTTGAAAATCGAGGATTTTGATTTTCATTCTTTCTGTTATCAGCTTTCTCAAGTCTTTCTGCATAAACTCTAGAATAATATTTTGCCTGCCTTTGGTAAGACCAAATACCTTAACAATATGAGAAGAGTTGGAAGTCTGCATCTTGAAGAAGCCATTAGATAGCACATATTGCTCGTAATTGACAGAAGAACTATTAGTATCATTGAATTTTTTTAAAGCCACAGGCATCTGATATGAATTTGTTTCATAAACTTGTGCAAACCCAGCTTCCCCTAGCTAATGCTTGCTCTATATATCGCGTTGATCATTAAAGAACATTTTGCTGGAACCGTCCATGGCATTCAACTTGAGATGACCATTTCACTGTTTCTTGCATGACATTATAATCAAGTTCTACTTTTTTCTGAAGAAGATGAAGAAGCTTCTGCTTATGCTCATTTTCATTTGAAGATTTGAGAATATCCTCTAGCAATCGGTTCATTTTGAGCAATTCTTTCTACATCATCAATAATCTCAATAAACTCACCAGAACTTGGCCCAGAGTCTTCGAATGCAGTTGGCCGCAGCATTGGAAATGTAGATGAGCAAGTTTCAACACTCTAAGTAGCTGCTCGGCTACAACTTCCATGTGTTTGGGCAACTGTGATGAAATGGCGCTGGGTTTGGCTGTGAAGCTTGCGCCTTGAAGCAGAGAAATATCATAATCACGTGCCGTAATGTTTGCGTCAACCATATTAGACCTAACAGACGCCACTGCGGCCATCTCCAAACCCCATGCCGCCATAGCTAAAAAGTAGAGCTTCCGATCTAAACAGGGAAAAACTTCGGCCCCTTTCTTTTTCTTATTCATTGTCACCGTTCGATCAAAAAGTCGACGTGGGCCATTGGATCTAGGGCCAAACAAATTCCAACCGCTAGATCTAGGGCTGGATTGAAAACGGACACACATTAAAACATTATAATATAGGATTCTCTATGCACTTAAAATATGTAAGTACTAGTTATGGTGCCGAGCATTGTTGGGCATAGTTTTGGAACCTGTAAACTTCGGCAATGAGAAACCTACTTTCCATATTTGCTTTTATGTGTTCAAGAATTTAATGATGCGATAATCTCTCTAAGGTAAACTTTTTCCACAACATTTACGTAGGATTAGAACACGATTATTGTCTACAAGAAATCCGGCCGTCGCGAACATTTCTCTTTCCCAGCTCCTTTGCATTTGGGTAAGGGAGTTGGTATTGACGTAGTGACTAAGCAAATATATTCCTGCATTGACTCAGTTATAGATATGTATCAGTTTAAAAACAAGCAAGATTTCAACCTATGCTATTGCCCTGAGTTCCGATGTCTATTAAATAGCGGGTATTGGTTCATTCATAGTGATGGTGGTATTCCCCCATCCCACTATCTGCTATCCTCTAATATAGTGCAGGACATTCAACGAGAAACGTAACATCAAGGTCCTGTGTATTGTTGATGGAAAGAGTAGTAGTAATGTTTAAACTAATAATGTTTAAAAAGAAGCTAACGGGTTTGTTAATGTGCTGGTGTTGCCAATTGCTTGTTTTTATAATAAAAATTGAAAACCCCAATTTTGAATGGGTTCCTGAGCTGCAGACTTGACAAATCCAACTTGGGTGTTACATTATTTGCACTATAAGAGAATCACTACTAAACGTCAGAATAATGGTCAGAAGTCAAACATATTATTGACGATTACATTGACGGTTGATCTGACCAACAACTGACGTTTAGCTCTGACGAAGAATCCGACTAATAAACTAACGAATAAGCATCTGGCGAATTTTTTGATGTTTACTCTGACTTAAGTAGCTTGACTAATAAGTTGTCTAATAATGTGACCAATAATGTGACGACTAGCCTGACAAATCGTTTCTGATGATTTTGTTGGCTAATCATCTGACTAATAAGCTGAGTTATGCATGATCATTTGTCTAACTAAATGTTTGACTATTTACTTGTCGCACAAGTTGACGATTAGACTGACTAATTTCTTGACTATTATGCTGACTATAATTTCTATATTCGTTAGAACAATTGTCATGCATAATAATACGTATTGTAGTTGTTGCTATTCCATAGTTCCCTCGATAATCTAGTGATGTAAACGATATATTAAGCATCTAGAATTTCTCATTTATCCAATAGCATCTCTATAAATTAATCCCAAATGTTTTGTAATTTGAAGAGACGCTGTTTCACCAACTCCATTGCAAGGGGGGAATAGGGGTTGGTAGTGAATTTTGTGTTTGTTTAGATGTTGTTCACTACAATTTGTTTCTCCTCACAAATAAGTTCAAACTTAAAAGCAATCAAGAATACATATTGTTCGAGTATAAGGGAATACATTTACTTCAAACAAGGAGCTAGTGTTAGAATTGTCAGCTTATAAGTGGCACTGGGTGATTGCTTTGAGGTCTTCAGTCTACACTAATGTTGTGAAGGTGAATGTTATGCTGTTGACCTAGTGTTGCAAATAAGTTCTCAATGTGGTGAACCATGGAACCATTGGAAAAGTATATTCAAACCATTGAAAACTAAATGCAATGGTTAACGAATGGGCGAATTTCTCAGCTTATGAATGTGGGATAATTGTATACTTCGATCGAGCCCAATATGGAAAGTCGATCAGTCCCTTAACCGCTGGATTGATCGAAAATATATAGAGATAAGAATGCAGAATGATTAGGGTTTGGCTGGGTTGCGGGAGGTCAAGGGTTCAAGTCTCCATAATACACTTTTATTTTGGCACAGATCCAAGCATTGGAGGAGGAGCAAATTCAGCAAGCAAAGATGAAGGCAGGTCTGCAGTGGTTTCGTGATGGAGACCGTTGTACAGGCTTCTTTTTTCGTGCAACTAAGAGGCGTCGCATGACATCAACCATGTCCTCATTGCTTTTGCCGAAGGGTTCGGTTAGCTAACGAACCGACCGGAACTCAATCGAAGATCTGCATAACCACTTCCGGGCGTTTTTTTTGAGAAACATCTTCCCTTTCAATCGAAATGCAAGATCTTTGTTTTATCTAGGATTTCCCCATCATCTCTCGTGAACAGTAGCGAGTCAATAGAGAGGCGTGCTATATGACGGTGATGATTTAGGTTCTGGGTCTTTGAACTGAAAAGAGGCAAATGCCCAGGTTTGGATGGTTTGCCAATTGAGTTCTTCCAGGAGTATTGGGAATGGCTGGAGCGAGATGTGTATGATGCTTTCTGTGACTTTCGGGCGGTCCAACTTTGCTTTGGATAGAATTCTAAACAGTGCCATCTCACTCATCCCCAAGGTCAAGGATCCGCAGACTATTTCAGATTAGTGCCCATCACCTTCTTGTCATCCGTATATAAGATCTTCGCCAAGGCTTTTGCAGAGGGGGTAAAGGACATCTTGGCGAGTCCATCTCAACAACCCAGTCGGGGTTTTCTTCCAAAACGGTGCATTTTGAATAATGTTGCTTTCTTTGCTTACGAGGGAATTTATTGGGCACGTGAGGCAAAACCTTCCATTGTATACCTTAAGCTTGATTTTGCAAAAAGCTTATGGCGGTGTCATTTGGGAATTCATCGCGTCGATGTATGCTAAGACTGGGATTTGGGGAACAATTCACATCGATATTATGAAGTCGCATATCTCTTGCTTTCGGGCGACCGTCTGTTCCATGGTGAGCCGTCACATGCCTTTTCACTTTCGGTGTGGTATTCGCCGGGGATGCCCTTTAGCACCATTGCTTTTCACAATTGTTGCGAGAGGCTTTGTCACGATTGTTTACCATTGCAACGACGGAGGGACTTCTCTATGGTCTTGCAATGGAGGACGACACAAGAGGTTTGCAATCAATATCACGGGGCGACATGTTTTTCTTCCTAGTAAGCTAATGATGAGAATCTTGATGTTGCCAAAATGCTTTTAGATACTTTTCAGCAGCTTAGGTGTTCTTGTGGGGTGGCGTATGTATGTACAGCCTTGTGGACATTGGATAATCCGCCGGGCATGTGTTCACGATTATCCATGGAAATTACTTGCGCATGGACAGGCCATCAAGTTGTTGGGGATTCCAGTTGGCATCCATGTTACTATGGGAGCTGCATGGGAGGAGATCATTAGGGGTTTGGAGAAGCACTTGTTCCGTGGTCCACCGCTAAGTTGTCTCTTTGAATTAGCATTACATGGCCAAGTCAGTCCTTAGTAGTACCCATGTTTATATGGCATCCTTACTGCTGGCACCACAGATCAAAGTGCGTGAGCTCATTGCAATAGTTCGGAACTTTATTTGGGCAGGTACTGGGGAAGGTGCTGTGGTTAAGGTGGCTTGGTCGAAGTGCATCCTTCCAAAATGGGTAGGTGGTCTGGGTATGATGGACTTCTTACTATAGAGCAAAGTGCTTATTTCAAAGTTCATTTGGAGACTCAACCATCATTCAATTAAATTGGGATTATGTCTTGATTTTGGGACAAATTTCATATTGCAAATTTTTTAGTAACTTGATTAAAGTCACTATACGTTAACATATAATCACACACCTTAATATAAATTCACACCTTAACTTCAAATTACAAAATCATATATCATGAAACTCAAGTAGTACACAACTTTTATTAACTGTGATTGATACATAGTAACTGTTTTTCATTTTTCCACCAGCATCCCCAAGGATATGAGAACCTTATTCCTTACATCCTGAGGTATTGTAACTCTCGCTGTTTTACTTGGAATAGTTTTTGGAGTCCACGAGTACAATACGGTTTCAATGTCTAGCCAAAGATCAGGATCACTAGGATTTCTCCTCCACCTCTTTGTCCAACAATCTGAATATCTTTCTTTATCGGTGACATTACTCAAGCGATGTCTTGGACACCACCATTCCACGCCAGCACCTTATTGAAGTTAACATCACCTTCTTCTTTGCAAATATCCGAGATAGTGTATCCCAACCACCTTTGGATAGGTCTCTAGATCTGGCGGGTTTTACTACTACAAATTGGTGGCACTCCACGTCGATTAGAAGGTTCATAACAATCCATGCCTAGATATTTTGGCCTATCCTTCTTAGGACCAACATAGTGTTTATCCAGTTGAGGAGGAGCATATGCCTTCACAATGCTACTAATGGTACCATCATCTTAAATTAACACCCGACTAATGTTTTCCACTTACTTTTAGGAACCACCCTTCTTTCAGCTCTTAGAGGATGTGTCTACCTCATCCAACAAGTTGATCACCTTCTTCCAATAATCTATCAATGCGATTAGTCTCATCTCGAATTAGTTTGCCAATGCTTGATGTAGTCATTGATGCCATCCTTAGTCAATCCCAATTGCTTGACTTCTTGATTTGGTTTTAGAGCTTTTGGATGACCAGGAGGTATCATAGACTTGCCATTTGCATCCCTGTGCCAAATTTCTGCCCCACCTTCTCCACTTCTCCTCTGAAGGTCTCATTTTCCATTGCATGATTGGAATCCCTTCTCTCACCCAAAAAGTGAATTGAAGAGGTCTAGAATGACCTTCCATGTCGAGAGCATAACCATCCACAAAACTCTTCCAATCAGGCACTTCTTCTATGAGAGATCCTATAGGAGATGGATTTGTAAATACATGAAATATTTCCAATAGCCTGGGAAAGTTGGTAACTGTCTGCTGTCTCAATACATGACTATATTTTCCAAACAATGCGTCCACATCCTCATGAGTATGTCCGGGCATTAGGAACCCCAAATTGACTCTTTCAAAAATACCCACAGCTGTTAAGTAGGATAGGAAAGAAAACATCCACCTGTTCTTATTTTGACCAGCACAATTATCTAGTTGCAAGAGGAGCTTTCTGGGCAGATCTCGAGGTTTAGCACGAGATGTTGAAGCTCCAACATGTTCATTAGGTCCATTCCTCCTAAACCTTGCCTTGCTAAACTTTTCAATACTATTAGGGGTTCCATCCAACAATGCACTATGTAGTGCCTGGCTAGCTGTAGGATCCTGGAGGTGACCATTGTAACCCTTCTCATAGTTTCTTAAACACCTCATGATACTCCCAATGTGAAAATTTGGACCATCACTCCACAACTCTAAACTGAAATGGTCATAGTAGGTCTGAGACTGCCCATGCAATATTGCCCCAGTCATTGAAATCTGCAAAGGGTATGATCTTCCACATGACTTAGGAATGTACTTGAATTGTGGAAGACAAGTCTTTTGTTGGTCCATTTTATTATGTATAATACATAGATAGTTATTAGGTTCCATTGCAGATAAGGTCCTCCACATCCAATAAGTTGCTCTACATGATAGTTGATCTGTCATATGGTCCATCATATGTTCCCTTATCTTTGCCCTTAGACTTGGTTGCACAGTCTTATCTAGTGTCTCCTTCAGCTTAGCACATAAATTGCACTTGGCAAAGTTGTTTGAAGTTGCTATGGTCACATGCTTGAAATGCTTATTCCATAGCCTACTAAAACTGGGCTGGGATATAGAGGCCACTCCAAGTTCCCGAAGCAATGCATTTATTTCCTCTAATATGCTCTTCTGGGTACAATGGGATGGCAATCTCTTTTCAACAATAACTCTACCCCGCTTCATCCTTCTTACTCTTATGTGGCATGTTTTTACGCATTGAAATCCACATATCTTTCAAATATTTCCTTTGCGGCTATAGTTCTTGAGGTAGGCCTTACCGGGCCGGTGTTCCCATGCAATGCAATTTTACTACCATTTTCATGTCTCTTTTGCCGGTTATTGCCAAGAAGAGGTTGGAATTCCATGTATAGCCATCCATGCTTTTGAACATATCCACTTTCCATTCAATGGGATTCTTTTCTTCTTTGATCTTTCATCCCGAATTGCATAGCCAAATATGGTGTACATGAAATTCCTCCTGCTATCACACTTATGTTCCCGATATGTAGCTCTTGCTACTACCATCTCCTCTATTGTGAACATTCTAATCTGAGGCCCAACAACATTCACTTCCTAACCTTCATCGTGGCTTGGAAGAACAATCATAATCGACTTGCATCTTTTGGTGGGATAATGTTTGAAAGTTGGAAGTGGCCTCTTGCTACATTTGTGTGAACATTATTGACAATGGTTCTACATCTATAGGAAACATGTAGTTGCCCTCCAGTTGAATACTGTCCCTAGGCCATGCAACAATAGTTGGAACCTCTAGTTGCTTCACACAAGCAAGGCATTCTTGTTTGCCTGAACCCTTTTCCTTCCAATTGTCATATAATTTTGAGATTGCCACACCTAACCTGTCCTCCCCTAATCTTTCATCATTCAACTTTGCATTGATAGGATCTGCTAGAACAATAATCCCTTCTCCTCACTATCTCTTTTGCATGCATGCAGGATCTTGACCTTTTTGTTTTTCCAATCGACCCGAGTATAAAGTACAATTTCCTTTCCTGTATCATCCTTTTCATTTCCTTTGGCACTGCCCTTTCCTTTGGCATCATCCTTTCCTTTGGCATCATCCTTTTCATTTCTGGTCTTTTCCTTTCCTTTGCCATCATCTTTGTCATCTTCATTAGTTGGGAATTTTTCCTTGCCTTGATCAGCATCATTGGGGGCCTTGGGGGATTTAGCATTTTGCATGCCATTGACCTAAAATGCATAAAAACATATAGTAAGTTAGCATATCCAAATAACATCTCCCTAGCATGAGTTAACCTATATATATATATTAACCTATAATAACCTTAAATGTTGTAACCTTAGAAACATTTTTTAAGGTTATTATAGGTTAGCAGTTTTTAAGTTAGAAGTTAATTATAGGTTATTATAGGTTAGAACTTTTAGGGTAGGTTATTATAGGTTAAAAGTTAAGGTTAGAAGAAGTAAGTTTACAACTTTTAAGGTTAGAAGTTCTAAGGTTAAAACTTCTAACCTTAAATAAATATAACCTTTAAACTTCTAAAACTTAAAACTTCTAAATTCTAATTCATAAACTATTAAACTTGTAACTCATAAAACTTAAAACTTAAAACTTAATAACCTTTAAATATAACCTTTAAACTTAAAACTTAAACTTGTAAACTCAAAACTTCTAATTCATAAACCCCTTGTAATAAATTTTCGCGGCAGTTATTATGGCGCGGTACGAATTTTTTAAAGTAGATATTACATTCAGTTTACACTCCCTTTCCAAATTTTCTTTCTCTCTTTCGAACTTCTGGTGAACTTCTGGCGATTTCGTGGGGAACTTCTGGCGATTTCTCTACAATCTCGGCTTCTCGGCGCTTCTCGAGCTTTTCGAGCTTCTCGGCGCTTCTCGAGCGCTTCTCCCCGACTTCCTGAGGCTTCTCGGCTAAAGCTTTTCGGCTTCTGGCTAAAGCTTTTTGGCTTCTGGCTTTTCGGCTAAAGCTTCTGGCTTCTGGCTTTTCGGCTAAAGCATTTCGGTAAGTAATGCTTTCGAGCTTTCTGGCTTTCGAGTTTTCTGGCTCTATGTGGCTTCTACAATCTTCTGCTTTTTCTCAGTGGCTTTTCGGCTTCTACAATCTTCTGCTTTTGGTTGTTCTGCTCAAAGGTTTCTACAAAGCTCTCGGTTTCTATATTAAAGTCTGTATTCAGAGGTTAGTATTTCATGTTCTTTACTTAAAGTCTGTTATCTTATTCTTGTTTTTATTCTAGTATTTGAAAGTTCTGTTCTATCTGCTTTATCTGTTCTTTATCTGTTATATGAGCTTCAGGGTTAATCAAGGGGAGTGCTTACTGGCTTAGACTTTTAGATGCATCAATCCTATACTGCCCTAGCACCTTCATATATAGATCTATTGTTTATAAATACCCTCTGTTGCTTATAAACATGTTCTATTGCTATTTTGATCTTGCTCTATGATCTTGCTCTATCTGCTCTAAATAATGAACCAAAACAATGAACTAAATAATGAACTAAACAAGGAGTATTATTATTATATATCTGCGCTATCTGTTCTTATTCTATCTGCTCTATTCTGCTCTATGAGTTCTTATTCTACTCTATCTGCTCTTAGATTTGCTCTATCTATTCCCCCCGGCCAGATTCTACTTTTACGCATTTTTTTTCTATAGAATGATATGTTAGAATGTGCAAAATCGCGCTTGGCGCATTTCTAGTTTGGCTTCTAATTTCCCACTAGGTTAATCAAATCGCGCCAAGCGCGTTTCTAGTTTGGCCTTTCTATTTCATACGGCTTTATACAAATCGCGCCAGGCGCGTATGAAATAGATCTGTGAAAAATACAATATAGCAAACGCGCCTGGCGCATTTTGGATTTTGTATATTTAGAATCGTTTCCTGGGGAGTGGAATATCATTTGCTAATTAGTTAATTTCTCTGGATTCTAGTGCATTACACATGGCCGCTTCTAGTTCAAATGTACTTCCCCGGGCGACCATCAACGCCCGGACCACTACAAGATACTACTTAATTGTCTTTGTTCAAAACATTCCACGAGAGTTGGACAAGCCCGGTTGATGATCTGTACCGGGGGCCATGGGAATGCTACCATCGCATCACTGGACATATGCGGCTTCTCATGCTCTTAGTAAGGCTCATGCCCACAAATAAATATGAGGATTTGATTAGGAGTATCAAGGATCGATACAACACTCTGATTTGGAGACTCGACATTCGCAGGGACGAAGAGGATGATGTCATATCACAGTGGTCCAGGTGGCACTTTAATCGGTATTGGGCCGATGAAGTGGGCCTATCGCGACATTTTGTAGAGATATGTTGAGCAAGCTATGTTAGTTCGAAAAGAACTCTTCGCCGCTGGCGATTTTTTCACAAAAGGAAAAATGTACATATATTTCTTTTGAATATAAATACAATCTCGCGCCTGGCGCAATTTTGCAGCTTAAACTTTTATGTCACGCTTGATTCATTATGTTTTTTTATTTGCAATGTCGAAAATATTGAACCCTTTGATGCCCTCCAGCTAGTATGACCAACCCCAAGAAACTACACATTTTCCTTAATGTGTAGTTTCATGGGGTTGATAAGACTGGCTAAAGAGCATCAAAGAATTCAAAATTCACAACATCACGCAGATGTTATGATATATTCATTTTTTTTTACTATCCTCGTTATACATACCTTTTGATAATTTAAGATCTATAAAATTATAGCTTCTTTGTATCAGAAGGTCTGTACATACCTTTTTTAGACGTTCTTTTGGCCATGCCACAAATGTGCCCACGCTCTCCCCGATTGTGTCGCCACCAGGATGTCTTCTTGGAAGAGCTTCATCCTCATAGTTGCAATTTATAATGCTAACTTTACAGAAACTGTTTCCAAGAGGGACACCATGGCACTTAGATTCAGGGTCCAGGTCTTCGATTTTACACAATCCAAGTCGACGCTTCAAGTTTGCTGTTAATAGATAGCATTCTTCTCTCACGCTGATAATTGAAAACATTAAAAGAATGAATATAATATGTTTCAAGAACATATAATATGAACAGTCTTCAAGAATATAATATGTTTCAAGAACAGTCTTCAAATCCTACTGATAGCACTCACCATAGTTCGGCCGACATGATAGCGTGTCGATCAGTCGAGGCGGTCGATCAGTCGAGGAGGCGAGTTGATCAGGCGAGAAGGCGGTCGACCGGAAGAAATTGGCGAGTTGATCAGGTTTCTTGAAAAATTTGGTGGCGAATGAATAATTCGGCGTGCCACATAGGCGTTTCTTGAAAATAATAAAAATAAATATTCGTAGATGTGCTTTAATAAAAAAATTAATTTTTTAATTTGAAATGAGTGGGATAAGCGATTAATAAATAGGCGGGATAATTGTAATTTAAAATCGGATAGAAATCTGACGGTTCAGATAATGCACCCATACGTATAAATTTGAATCGCGTCCCATAACATTGCATTCGAACATTGCAGCTATATGGCGTCCGGAGGATCTGGCGCAACGAGAGGTAGAGGCGGAGGGAGAGGCGCAGGTAGAGCCGGGCGATGGGCCAACTCTCGTGAAGTTCTGAACAGTCGGCAAAGCACTCGAGAAGCGGTATTTTTACTATTTCTTCAACGATTTCTACAGTTTACGTTATTTTTAAGTTTTGTCTCTTGTGCGTGTCTTTTTATCATTTTTCTCTCATCTCGTGTTATTTCTATTTTTTATATTGTTTCTGTGTCATTTCTACTGCTTTTACTACCTTGTTTTGTATGTTTTTTGTTCTAATCTTCTCCTCTACTCTGTGTTTTTTTGTTTTTTGTTTTATAAGCTTCTCCTGTATTCTCCAGTTCGTACAATGTAGACTGTTTAATTAGAGTTTCTTGCACTTGTTTGTTTATAGTTTTGTTCTCAGATTCTCCAGTTCTTTCGATAAGTCTTTTTCTAGCCTAGTATGTCTCTTATAATATAGAGCTGTCAGGGGCCTCTCTAAAAATGCGCTTCAATATGATTTATAATATACCTCGATTGTTTTTGGTCATCTCGCTACTTTTCTTGTATACCATTTATGTTTTCTGTAGTAAGGCTTCTATCAAAACGCGCTCGGCGCGATTTCGTTACTCACCATATGATTGTAACTTTCAGGACCTTATAAAAATGTGAAAAGAAAAGCAAAGCCTGCGCAGGGTCAAGCGACATCGGCACCGAAAAAACCAAGAACGGAGGAAGATGTATCAGTTGCAGATTTGGCACACGTCATGACCATGGACGATACGACCGGAATAATAAAGGCTCAGGTAGAGCCTCCGTGTCCAGAAGAAGATCTACCGGAGGGCTCTGAATGGTATGTGGAGATCTTCAAGACTAGCGGAAAGACAGATCTTATTTTCATGTCTAGAGTTAAGGAAACAGATCAAATGAAGAAACAAGGTATTCGATCACATCGCGAAGAACAGGACGATTCATACCGTTCAGATATTTGAAGCGGGTCAGAAAAATAAAAAAGTATTGAAGAAGTTAAATCACTGCAGTGCCAGTTCCTTTAAAGAGACAGCCCTAAGAACGGATGAGGCCGCAGATAACCTCTTCAAATTTGGTTGGTCAGGTGGTGAACCATTGACACCAAAAAAAATATGTGAAGGTCTCTCACCGTGGAGAAGAGCAATCAAGTACAAGTCAGTCGCCTAGTGTGTACCTACAAACTTTAAAAGAGAAGGAAGATAAGTTCTAGAGGCAGGGAAACAACAGACGTTCTAGGCATTACAGATATGACTAGTGATGACGATAAGGCCAGACAGTTAGAGGCCATGAGCAAACTCAAGAAGTATGCTGACAAGTATCCACTGGGCCTTAATTCACGATCCAAATCCATGTCGTGCTTTTCAGGTCCACGGCTATGTTTGTCGGCCAGAAGATATGACAAGCAAAGACGCAATGGAAATAGTCAACAAAGATGATAGAAAACCTGTATAGGTGCCAATGCCGGCAGATGTGGTGCCTTTTGACATGAAGACGAAGAAGGTGTTGATATGGAATAAACTTGAAGATTTAATTGGCAACCTGGATATTCACTTTATGATAATAGATGGCCAGTATTCAGTGGAGGCGCAGAAGGTTTTGATCAGTCAAGCACAAAAAACTAGAAATCAGTTATTCCATAGACTATACTCAGTCAGAAATTGCCGGTTCCTCAGTGGCTCAACAAGAGCAGCAGAATTAGCCGAAATCAGCGCGCTACTGAATGACATGGGAAAGACATTCCTATACAAAAGGTATTTTATTTTCCAATACATAGCTAGTCTGGAACATCCAAACCGCGCCAAGCGCGATTTGCTGCTTTAATGTGCATGTCCTTCAAATCGGCGCCAGCGTTTTAAGATAATCACGATTTAGAAGAACGCGGCGCGATTTCTTCATGTTACATGAAGAAATCGCCAGCGCCGCTTTTCTAAATACGCGGATTAACGGCAAATGCTCGCATGTTTTATGTTGTTATTGCTTTGACGGATTTTACCGAACGCCGCCGGCGCCATTTCTTCATCATGAAGAAATCGCTGAAGGCTGCCAGCTTTGTAAAACCGTGGATTAACGAAAACGCTACCGACATCGCTTTTTATATTGTTATTGCTTTGACGGCCTGTCTATTTTATTTATCTAACGGCCCATATTTTGCAGTCCGTATGTGGAGCAGCTTGGCACGCCAGAACCAATGGATCGAATATGGAAACCAATGCCAACTGGACAAGGGCAATCTAAGAGTGCGAATTCAAATTACTAGAAAGGACAACGCAAAACCATAATCTGGGACAAGAGTAAGGGCACCGGATCAAAGAAGAAAAAGGGGATGCACAAGCTAGCTCGAAGATCAAACGGTGCCAAAGGATGCCTCGCAAGATTGTTTTTCTTCTAACCGTGTATGGGAAAAGTGGAACAATTTTTGGGACCTTCTATCACGGAAAAGAAGTTGCGGATCGTATGGCGGGTTTCCTAGGTATCACGAAAATGAGAAAGGCACAAGGATTGGATGATGCGTAATTACTCTCTCTGTTCTAGATAGGTGCATCGAAAGGAAGTTGTCTACAAGAAAAAACGTCTGCAAGAAAGCACTTGACATCTTCGAAGATGCATGCAAATCGCTAAAAATATGAAAGTCCCAAAAAGGTCATTGGCGAAGAACTGCAAAGGCTCACAGGAGACTTCATGTTATCAGAGATAGGCTTAATGCAAAAGTACAACGTATGTGATGATGACATTAAGAAATACTAGAAACGTGTGCCCGGCGATGCCAGGCATTAGTCGTGGACGTTTGGAATGAGTAGACGTAACAGGGTTTGTAGATGGAACTAAAAGCACTAAATGTATTCATGCCTATAGATGTAAAGGAGTGTAGGCATTAGCTAGAGATAGGTAGAAACAATAGACAACATGGGGTGAAATAGAATGCGTAGACATAATGGAGTCCATCCAATTTAGGGTATTGCTTTAGAATTTTGAAGAAGATTGTAAATCTAATGACTTAAATTAAAAAAATATCTTATGGCGTAAGCCAAACTACCAAAGACGCCAAGACTTTTGACCGGTGTGCTCGTGGTTGCGCCATGTGGCTCCTACCAACCATGGACGATCAAAATTTCCCTTCCCATGCCATTACATGGGAGAAGGTTCCCCTGTGAGGCTCTTCGCGCAGATGCAAAACCCTGGCTCATCCTAGGGGGCTCGCCAACTACTTACCCCGAAAGTAAGGGCCTCCCTAACATAAAACCAAATTCCACTAAGAAAAATAGAATTTGACAAATCCACCATTGAAATTGTCTCCATCTCTAAAAGATACTTAATATGTAGTGATGATGTTATGCTATCTAAAGACATGTCACAAACCCTAACCTAGATTTGTGTGTGATGTCATAGTCAATAGCATTGCATGCTCCATTAGTGGTACATCATTTCAGTTCTTGAGGGTTAATGATGTGATAAATCCTTGAACCAATTCTATACTCTAGACCCTAGAACTCAGAAGCATATGCCCTAACATGTGACTTTTCACACCTTTGACAGATTTATTTAATGTGATCCTAAGCGAAAAAATTTACTTTATTAGAAAAACCAAGTTGATACGACCCTTTACATGAATAGAAAACAAAAGTACGAAAAGTTGCCACTTAGGCCAACGTGTTTCAAAATAAAATTTATATGGATGATTGTCTTCAAAGGGGTGGGGATATGGGCCAAGGACTTTTCGAGGAGAAAAGCAAGTATTACCAGGTTGAGCAAATGTTTGCATACCAAATCCAACACAATATTGTAAAACTTAAAAACAAAAGTAATAAACCCTTATTAATAATTAAGGAAACCCATGATTAAAAGCTCACTATTGCAAATATATTGTGTGTATAGACACGAACACCTCTCTAAGTTGGTAAAAGCTTGATGCAATAACATGTTTAAAATGGCTTTATGTTGAAGAGTAGCTGAAGAATAGTCTTCATCATCACTGCCTTCAACGCCAAATTCTCCAATTATATGTTGAATCTCTCTAGAGATACCCTCTCTGTCATCTGTGATGTTAGGACTCTCCAGATTGACCATGATGAATGTTTGATTATTCTCCTGATCTGCAATATCCAATCCAACAGGAAATCCATTAAACACTCATGCAAGGACAGTCATAAACCATCGTCAGAACAACATAATAAGAAGTAAAAAAATAATAAAAAATAGAAGCAGTAAAATTACTTAAATACTTGCAAGTGCAACACCGTCTGTTTACCCTACGGATAAACTAAGCTCAAAAAGAGGTTTATTCAAAGTCACTTTAACAGTCACCCAAACCAATTTGCTTATGGTTGTTCAACTGGCAGATGCAAGGAATCAACAGTGTCTGAGCTAGCTTTCTCGACCTTTTGATTTTCATAAATAGCTACCTCCAGTCGTCGTGGTGTCACTCACTCTTGATTGCAAGTTTGCATGCTCTAACAAATTGCCAAACATATTCTTTGCCTAATAGCAATGCCTTAACCTGATATCATGGATAACACAATTTGAGTGGTTACAATCTTTACATTTCTGAAAATAACATTTTGACATACAGAAAATAGATCTACCATTATGGCAGCATCGACTGCTGGAACTTGATGCAGAAGGTCACAAAGTGCTCTACGAAGTATAACCTAGAAACCATTGGCTTCATGAATGATGTGTTGCCCGTCTTCCTCATTAATTACAATGTTAGACTAGTAATGGTGCCCAGCGTTGCTGGGCATAAGTTGAGAGCCTGTAAATGCTTTGGGATGCAGTGAGAAAAGCCCTATCCTTTCCCTTTCCCCTTTGCTCTATCCCGCATTTCTTTTTTTTTCTTATTTTCTCTACTTTTTTTTTTCTTTTCTTTTTTTTTTCTCGTCTTTCTCACATGTTTCCTTGTTTTCTCATCCCTTTCCTTCCCCCTTCCCTGTTCCCGATAACCTTTTTCCCTTCCCTTTTGCTCCTTTCTCCACCTTTTCCCTCTTCTCTTTTTTCTTTGCCCTTTTCCCTTCCCCTTTCTCTTTTTTTATGCCTTCTCTTTTCCCCATCCTTTTTCCATGTCTTCCCTTTTTCTCAACCTTTTACTCTTTCGCCCTTTTCCATGTCTATTTTCCCTTCTCTTTTCCTCCTTTTCCCACTCTTTTCCTCCTTTTTTTGTGTGCCATTTTCCCTTCCATTTTTCTTTTCTCCCTCTCGTTTTCCATGCCCTTTTTACCTTCCCTTTTTCCATCTCCTCACCTTTCCCTTTTCCATGTTCCCTTTTTCTCTTCCCCTTTTCCATTTTCCTCATTTCCTTTTTCCCGTGCCTCTCTCTCTTTCCCCCCTTTTCCATTCTTTTTTCTTTTCTATTTCCCTTTTCCCATGCCCTTTTTCCCACCCTTTTCTTCTTTCTATTTTTCCCGTGCTTCCTTTTCCCACCCTTTCCCTCTTCCCGTGCAATCTTCCCTTCTTTCAACCCTTCCTTTTTCTTTTCTCTTTTCCTTTCCTCATGTCCTTTTTCCTTTTCCCTCCCCTCCATCACTCCCCTGCTTCCCTTTCCCTTTCCCTTTTTTCCTGTTTCCTTTTCTTGATGGATTTTTTTCTTTCCGTTTTCTTCCTTTGCCGATCCTTTTCCTGTGCACTTTTTCCCTACCTTTCCTTTTCCTTTTCCCATTTTTCCATGTCTTTTGCACATTTGTTTTATTCTCTTATTTCCTATACCCATTTTCCTCTTTTCCCCACCCTTTCTCTCTTGCCCCTTTTCTTTTCCCTTTTTTCCCTTTCTTCACCATTTTTCTCTTCCCTTTTCTCTCATGCCCTTCCCCCCTTCCCTTTTCTCGTTTCCCTCTTTTTTTTTCCTTGTGACCTTTACCTAGGTTCCCTTTCCCCTTTTTCCCTTTCCTTTTTCTTTCTTCTCACTTTCCCTTTTTCTATGCCCCTTTTCTTTCCCCTCTCCTCATCCTTTTTCTTGTTCCCCCTTGTCCCTTCCCTTTTCCTCATTTTTCCAACCTTTCACTCTTCCCTTTTTCTTGATGCGTTTTTTCCCTTCCCTTTCCCTCTCTTTTTTTTTCCCTTTTCCTATGCCATTTATCCCTTCCTTTTTCCTCTTTCCTCAACGCTTCTCTTTTTCCCCCTTTTCCCATGCTCCTTCCTTTTCCCATGCTTTTTTTCTCCTCCCCTTTTCCATGCTTTTTTTCTCCTTCATTTTCTCCTTTTTTCAACCTTTTCCTCTTTCCTTTTTTTTTTCATGCCCTTTCCATTTACCTTTTCCACTTTATCTCTTCCTCCTTCCCTCGTGCCCTTTTCCCAGCTTCCCTTTCCCTTTTTTGTTTTCCATGCCTTTTTCTCTTCTTTTATCCCCACCCTTTTCCCTTTTCCCCATGCCTTTTTGCCCTTCACATTCTCTCTTTCCACTTCCCTTTTCCTTTTCCCCCTATCGAAGCATGACCAATCATAGTGTTGGTAAGTCGTGCAATAAATCTAGGCCTTCAGATGCATCCAGATGATCTCGGCCATTCAAATTAGGGCTCGATGCACTACGCACTTACGGTATAACATTATCTTATATTATAATGTTATTGTGTAAGTGTTGGACCCAACCCTAATTTGGACGGTCCAGATTTGACGAAACGGATGGTGAGGATGATGCCATGTCACAAAGTTTTAGGGTTGAGAGGAAGGAAAAACGCACGGCCAGGCTCTAGAACAAAAGCTGCTCCTTAACTCATCATATACCCACCAAAGCAAAACACGGGATCTATAATGCGTAATGATGTACTACTTCTTCAATGTGTAATTTTCAAGGTGTCAACAATAAAAATTCAACTGCAGAGTTAATATTGCACTCTCTTCCCATTGTTCATATAACTCTACAAGGTTCCCAACTAATCCCTAGCAACGTTTTGCACTGTTATTATTTCTAGATATTTTGTTATAATAAAAGGTCTTTAAGGTATTTTCAACTTATGCCCAGCAACGCTGGGCACCATTACTAGTAATATAAGATGCACATTTTCAACCTGTCAACTATTGCCTCAGAAAGCCATCTATAGTGCAATTACATGCATCTTATCATCACCGAAGCCTGACACCTATAAAACATATGTTTTCTAGTCTAATAGCAGCAAGCTCATTCTTGTCACCGTCAAACCATTCCACTGTGTTCACTGGTTTTATAAGAAGATGGCAGCCTCGAAATGCAAAGCTGTGGTGCCCTTGGAGCAAAGATGTCAGCTATTTCCTGTCTAGCCTGAAGTAGAGGACCCAGCAAACAGAGGACCCAGCTGGCGAGTAACAGAGCTAAGCTTTTCGCCCAAATCCATAACCTGTCCATCCACCTCTCTGTGCATCGCATCGGTGAAAAGACTAACTGCCTAATCTATAGAAGGACAATCACTCTTCTCTGCAATAAACTGAAAAGTTCAGAAGTTCTATATTACGTGGTTTATAGAGATATGGTAGCCTGAACACACGTGGTTTATATTTACTCCATGGATAGCACCTAAAAAAGCAATGAAAAACTTCACTAAAATTATTTCTAGCATAGAAATTCGTCTCTGTTATCACAGAAGGAACGTTTCTTACCTCGAGTTTCTGTTGACTGATCAGACTCACATATGGGGACTCTGCAAAAGGATCAGATTTATGTGAGCCGAATAAACATGTAAAATCCGAAATAGGATAGCAATCCCAACACCTAGACAAATATGCTGCAAGAACAATACTATAACAATTGCATCAATAATGATGTTCCAAACTACACACATCATCTAAAACTGTTTACAGAATAGTATATAAGAACAATTCAAAAGTTGAAGGCAGATACAGGACATCATAATGACCTCCAAAGCTTTCTTTGATACATTTTAGAAGCACATTTAGGTGCAATAAGCATAGAAAAAAATAGAGAATAGGACAAAATGTCTCCAAAATTTTAAATCAAGTATCTGTGAATAGAGCAACACCAGATACGTACCTACATAGCACGTTCTTGTTGGTTCCAACATTTATCGTTCTAACATCCGGCATTGGAGATCTCTTCTAGTAAGTTTTGGTTCCATTTCCAAATGTTTGACCGGTATCTGATCATTTCAAACATAATTGCACCTGTCCATTAATACTTGTAGATGGATGCTCTAAATTCTGACCATTTCAAACATAATTGCACCTGCCCATTTATACATGTAGGTGGATGCTCTAAATTCCAGCCCAAAATAATTCAAACATGACCAATTAACAAAATCAACATAAGAAACAAAGAGCAAGCCATCAGAGCATTTCATAATTATAGTGAGAGACATCAGGGTATTCTAAAAGGCACCTACTATGTGCTATAATAAATTTGCAGAACTGTGCTACCATGTTGAAGTGAGATCATAAATATGGTGACAGTAGTAAGGCATTCTAAAAGGCACCTTCATACTTGAATTTGAGTTAACTTAGGCACACGTTATTGGAAAACAACTCTATAATCGTTAACTAACTCGCAAAGAATCCACAAATTGTTTAGATAACTCACAAAGTATTCACAAATTGTTCAAGAAATATTCACAAAGAAACTCAAAAACTAACTGTGCAGAAAGTATTCACAAAGAAACTCAAAAACTAACTGTGGTAGAAAGGATTCACAAAGCTCCTATGAAGATTTAGAGCATTTAACAAAAAGATTCAGAGTCGTAGAGGTTTTCAAGAACTCACCTTTGGATTCGTTGCTGAAGAAGTATGGCTGGGAACGTGCTGAAGAAGTTGTTAAAGAGTCATCTGGGAACTCATCTAGTGGAAAACCCATGAAATCTATTTTCCATAGAAAAATCCTTGGATGCTTCAGTTTTCAGGAACCCAAGAACATGATGTTGGCGCCTCAAACAACCGCAAAAGAGCAGCAAAAGGACAGAAGAAAAAACCATTGAACCATTTCAACCCTAAGCATTCCAAAAAACCATTCCGACTCTAAAACCTTTCGTGGATTCATGAATTTACCTTTCACAACGGCTCCAATCTCAGCGTTGCCCTCAAATCTCGGCTTCAAACTCTGCCCTAATACCCAAGCTCTGCCTTGATACTTGATAACTGTGTTAAAATCTTTGTATTCGGTTATGCAATGCCTGTGCAGATAAATATATTGCCCACAACCTCGAACCTCGAATGCACACAGCAGCTTCAGCTCCAAATCCACACAACAACTTGATACCCCTCTTATTTTCTAGAGGCATTGAGAGCGAACCAAATATTGTTTGCTTTTGTTTGCTTTATGATCATGTGAATCCAAAAGGATGCAAGGTTTTACCATTAGATTGTGCTTGCCGCATGTCATCTCCATCTGTATATACATTTTGCACAACCCAACTCTTAGCACCCAGTTATAGCCAGAGCTTCAACATTTACCTCTGTTTCACTCTTCAGATCCAACTTGCACCCCAAAGTACTTTGCTAAAGAAACTGGAAGCTTCTCATCCCTGCAGCATCGCCAATCGCCAAAAACCCATGCCGCATCGCCATAGCCATGCCACAAATACCTCGAACCTCTATTACGAAAATGCAAAACTCCTCTACCGCGTGAATTCGAAATTGGCATTGAATGCGGGCAACAGGCGTCCCGCAGGGGGAGCAAGGGGACGCCGCATGCGGCGTAACATGCGGCGTTCCTGGCACAGAACCCAACCACATCCAAAAATAAAAAAGGAGATGTGTTTTGGTCAAAAGATTTTGTGAAGCAGCAAAAGGCGAAGAATGTGGCAACTCTAAAGGGGATTCACACGAAAGTGGCGTCTGACCTAAAAAGAAAAGTTGCTTTGGTGAAACAGATGCCAGAAGATGAGTCTCCTTTTTTCTATAAGGTGTCCACTGGTTATAAGTGTGCCATACCAGACGTGGGTGATGGACCAACCGACATCACTCTATTTGTTCTTGATAGCCGTGGCACGAGATGGACACAAGATGATTACAGCACCTTCTTCAACACATGCAGTGGTTTTATGACTGAGATGCATTATACTATCGTGACAATTTGCCACTCCGACATGTCCTACGCCTATGCACTAGCTGCTGCAAATGATCTCGAATGCATTAAAGTGATGAGGCAAGCAGTAATGATAGATGAAAACAAAGATAGTGAGTTTAGTACCGAAAGTAAGATCTCACATGTGCTAGTCCTTATGATAGCCATTATGGATGATAAAGAATATGAAAGACTCAAGGGGAAACTAGAAGGTGAGAAGATTGCTTGGCAGTGCTATTGGCTAGATGAACCCCTAGTGAAAGGGACTGCTGATGAGGATATGGACCTTATAGAGGACGAAGAGGAAGAGGAAGAAGAAAACTGGGTCGACCCCGTCCTTAATTCACCAATCAAGTATGAGCTACTGACGGCGCATAAGGGGAGGCTGAATAAGTACGGGTTTTCTTTGGTCCTTTCGAGTTTTCTGATTGAAGCCTTCTGCCCTTTAGAGTCAACGTGTTAGGAGTTTCATGTTGGAGGCTATGTCGGGCGGGAAGCTCTGAAGCTAGCTAGGAAATGCCAAAGTGTGGTCTCTGATGGTCAAGCCAAGGACTTCCTTGATATTTTTTTCGAGAAAGTGCTAGAGGTGGCACCTAGGGGTCCGATAGGTAGTGCAAAAAATAAAGCTTCCACCTCTAAGTCCGAATTACCTCCAGATCTGGCTGCAGAGCGGGAACAAATGAGAAACCAGATGGAGCACATAAAGATGAATCTCGACAACTAGCCGGTTAACTATGCGGCCGAGACCGTGCCTATACTTCCAATCACATTTGAAATTCCGACTGAAGGGGATGTAGAGAACGCAAACCAAGAAGACAAAATCCAAGATGATACAGTGGATTCGGAAAGCTCTAGTCAGGTTAGCATAAAGAGTAATGAAGTATCAACCATAGTTCAAACACTAAGTGATGTGGTTGACACTTCTGGCAGACCGAAGACAACCGAGAGTAAGCTCATCATTGCGGAGGTTGAACAGGAACCAGAAAGGTATGTTCTTCAAACACAAATGAAAATCGCGCCAGGCGCGATTTCAATTTTCTTTTTCCTTGTCTCACAAGTGTGTGCTTTCTTATTACAGACCTAAACCGGTTTCCTCCAAAATTCTGGTGTTCGATTTGAATGGAGTGCTCTGCAAAACGTTAACTAAAGCACAATTCGACCTATCATGGTATGCACAGAAACCATTTGAGACACATACGAAATGGGTATATCCGCGGCCATATCTGAAGGAGATGTTAGACCAAGCTTTCACTTTATTTCGTTGTGCAATTTGGTCGTCGATGGAGAATAGAAATATACAGGAAGTTTTGAGAGTAGTTCCTGAATTACATAGAGATTGGGCATCTGTTTGGGATCAGAGCAAATGTAAGTCATTTAAAAACCCGAAGGATCCGTCAGGTAAAAATATATTTGTGAAGTGCTTGAGCGACATGATGGATGACTTGGGCGTTCAGGAGAAGGAAGACATCATTATAGTTGATGATGACGCTTTGAAGTGTTGCTTCAATCAGTCACAGTCACTAAATCCACCATCCTATCATCCTGATATGGTTACCACAGATGATTTTCTGCTAAGCTTCGATGGTGTCATGCAAGAAATAGCTTCAGAAAAAACGGTCGAAGATATACAAACACTATACCCGCAACTTGATCGGACAGGGGAAATTGACAGGGACCTTGAGAAAATCGTTCTAGAAAGGGAACTCTTTTGATATATATGTATACCGGAAATGCACTTTCCATAAAAGTTTTGAATATGAAATATACTTTACACCAAACACATTCGAATATATTGTGTTCTTATATCAGCATTATTGGTTCTGTGTACGTATTGTTTTTTTATATTATGTGTATGGTTTGCTATACTTGCAATAATTTGTATGTATATACCGTCAATAATTTAGGTGTGTATAAATAGGTATGCATCAAATTGGCAAACCATCGGCTTCGGTCTCCGCCTTCTGCTTGTTATTATGGCACATTCTATTACCTGCAAGATGAACCATGCGGACCTCTGCAGGTGTCGCGAGCTAGAAATAGAACTTCAGGACTGGCTTGATGTCGTTGCTATGAATCCCGTCCGCTTCTATCCTGATCCCTTTGATGTTGTAATCCATCTTATATGGAATCTAGAGCATGGTTTGTTCATGATCGACCGGATCTCAGCACCGCCTGCATCGCCTGTCGACGATGAATCGGATTAGTTTTTTAGGTTTACGTTCCATTATAATGCGTTATTCATGCCAAGAAAATCGCGCCACGCGCGATTTAAACCACGAAAATCTCTATTTTGTAGCAACTTGCTTGCTGTTATTTATTCGTAAAGCACTACAATTTCAATGTTTAGATTTCGTTGTCGTCCGTGATCATGACGGTACGAATTAATAAGCAATTTCCTACTTTTTATATTGCCAACATTCTGTCATAATATGGGTCATTTGCATCGAATATTTGAATGCCTTTGCATTTTGGAATAGACATAATCCCAATTTAATTGAATGATGGTTACTCCTGAATGGTGAGAATGACTCTCCTGGTTCACGCCTTCTTAGACAAGCTCTTGGTCACTGTATCCCTCTAGGCAAGAAGGCTGTCAAACCAGTCCTACCTTGGGCTTTACTTCAGACTCTGCAGCCTTTTCCAAGTGCTTCTCCATTTTTGCGTGGCTTGTTGGCAGCATGGGAGGCAGTCAGACATCTTTTCTGGCCACGCCCCTCTATCCACGCCCTATTGGAGACTCCATGGTGGTGGGCACCACTGCCTCCAGACCCCTCAGCACCTCCATCGGCACCCTCAGTTCATCCCCTTACACAGAGACGATGGGTTCTTGCAGGTGTTGTCTCTATTCAAGCATGGTATGAGGAGGGTCGCCTACTGTCGTGGCCTGAATTTCAGGCAAAGTTCCTACTCTCTCGTTGGGATGTATCTCTATGGGAGAAGGTCGCAGAAAATTTGCCTCTTATAGTGCAAGTTGGTGTTGCTGAAAGGGTGCCATGGGACTGTCATAAAAATATTCACAAAGGCAAGCAATTTGTCAGATCAGTATATCGCCTTCTTTTAGCAGTTCTATAAATTTCTTGCCTTCCTTTGCTTGCTGCAATAGCAGAACTTACAATTGCTCTTAATAGCTAATTTCCTGTTTCTAGGAGTAAAACGTATATATATTATGTAGCTTTTGCATTGGACTGTCTGCACTTTTACCAGGATTTTCAACGTCTGTAAAAATATCCATTTTTATATCTAAAGGAATCTTACTTCAAACACGTGCAATTTGCTTGACATATTATGCTTTGACAAATATAATTGCACACAATATGCTTTGAAAAATACAAAGTCGTATTTAATTAAAGTGGGACTCATTCCATTCCCACTTTTTTTCGGAACTCTGTTATTTTACACAAGAAGGAGCACCCCGACCCGAAAACTGTCCTTAATTCGAATTTTTGTCTGTTACTGTGCATCCAAGCTTTCTCCCAGTTTTTGTCGGATAGCGAGTCGAGTCCCTGTTTTGGGGCTTATTTGTCATTCAAAATAAGAGTTTTTCGCGTGAGGGTGAATTCCTTTACCAAGACATTTTGGCTCTATTTTCTTAGGTGGGTAGACAAGAGATCACAAATTCCAACAAAAATTAAGCAAATTGTTTACTTAATCACCAAAAAATACTAGTTTTGAGATACCTTATATTTATAAATGGGCTCATTAGAATATATATTACAGTGGGTGAAGCGACCATAGTGGTCGTATTATCACAATGATTACACCCTCTTCACACATGAACCACCTAGTGCAAACGGCGCGTGGAGCTCTGTCCAAGTCACGGAGCAACTTACAGACGATAGAAATTTGTATGAGGAGTTCCTTCATAGGCCACGTGCTTGTATGTCCAACTGATGTCACCACCCTCTTCTCGGCATCTTTCTTCAATGAACTGGTCTTTTCATTGCTCCCAAGCATGTACTATCTGGTCGAGATAAGGACTGCAAAAGACAAAATCAAGTTAGTCAAGTGATGCTACAGGCAAAAAATTAAAATAAAACCACGCTTCTTAGGGCCATTTTGAAAATACAGGCTGAGCCTTTCTCGACTTCGAGTCGAGAAAAGGCAAACAAAGAGAAAACGCAGTTTTAGGGGTGAAGGCCTTTCTCAACTCGCGAAATGAGAAAGGCGACTCAAAGCTTAAAACGCGGGTTTTAGGGTCAGGAAGGCCTTTCGACTCGCGAAGTCGAGAAAGGCGCTTAAAGCTTAAAAATCGGGTTTTTCGACCCCTAAAACCTGCGTTTTTTCTTTGACCGCCTCGACTTCAGCGTCGAGAAAGGCGCTCAAAGCCGTAAACGCAGTTTTAGGGATCGAAGGCCTTTCTCGACTCGCGAAATCGAAAAGGCGCTTCAAAGCCGTAAACACGGGTTTTAGGGGTCGAAGGCCTTTCTCGACTCGCCGAGGTCGAAAGGCGACTCAAAGCCAGAAACACAGGTTTTAGGGATCAGAAGGCCTTTTTCGACTCGCGAGTTGAGAAAGGCAGCTCAAAGCGAAAAATGCAAGTTTGAGGGCCTTTCTCGACTCGCGAGTCGAAAAAGGCAGCTTAGAGTAAAAAAAGGGCAATTTCAAAGCTCAGAGTCCGAGAAGGTCGAAAATGAATAACCTTCAAACATCCTATGTATTTTCTATGAAAAAATACCCTCCCCATAAATTTCCTACGTATTTTCTATGAAAAATAGACCCTCCCCATGTATTATCTAATGGACACATATCCAATGGACCCTCCCCCTTTGTAATGGACCATACCATATAGCTATATGAAGAGGGGACCATTGGGCTCATATTTAGCTATGTAAAGAGTAATGCCTAATGCATATGTAAATAGCAACATATGCACCTATAATGCACATTATAACCTACGAGAGCCTATTAGACCTATGCATTAAATCTATTAATATGCATTAGACCTATATATTAATATGTACTTGTCCCCATTTTGTGTCTTGAACCTTAAAAATGGGTTAAACAAGGTGTAAATTATATCATGATCTTCGCAAAGTTAAATTTTTACCTTACAATAAGAATATATGCCTAGAAAACGTGCACCATGGCAACGTAATGTTTAACATGTGAACGTGTAAAATAATCCTATATTATTAGCATTTATTTCACACTTATTTTCAACGTATTATTTCACCCTTTTTTTTCTAATACCCCGCCTTTTCCCGCCCATGCTTGAATTTTAAAATCATTTACACTTTTCAACGTATTATTTTACCCCTTTTTTCTAATACCCCGCCTTTTTTTCCCGCCCATGGTTGAATTTTAAACTTTGGTACGTACCTTTGAGACAGAAGTTCCTTTGTACCACTTGGAAGAAGCTCCCCAACGCCCTTCGGGACTGTAGCTCTTCGAGTGTAGCTCTTCGAGGGCATTCCGCAAAAGCGGGGATGGCAAAGGGAGATTGCGTGCATTCCTCCAAAGGGGGCCCGAACAAACCGCCAAAAACAGGAGGAATCTGTTCCTCAGGTGAGTCGCCTCTCGAATCGATTTGAAGAATCTCAGATGGCGTAAAGAATCTGCATGGCGGTGAGTCGCTCTACGAATCCATTGAAGCATGAAGGCCGCATTCATGACAGATTTTGAAGTCTGCCGCCTCTGTTTCTGACCCTTTTCTTTGCCATTCTTTTTATCAAATCCTTCCCTTTCTGCCATAGCCGGAGCTCCTACATCTTCAGAGCCTTTCGCCCTTCTTTTCTCCACATTTTCTTCCCTAGAAAACTCTGCTTCCTTGTTGAATACGAATCTGTGCCTTCGTGAGTCGTCTCAAATAACTCAACATCCGTCTTGAGAAAAAGAAGTCGGGTGTGCCTTTGCGGACACTGCCAAGAACTAGTTGCCGGATCTTGTAGCTTGAATCTAGAATAAAATAGTCTTCTTGAGAAATGCAGAGCTTCTGTGTCGGAACATTACCTTCACTTTTTGCGCCTATTGCTTCTGTAATGTTCATACAGATGCTCAGTTCGAAAAGCTTTTCAAGATAATGAGCTTCATTTCTTCACGCTCTCAGAAATTTGAAAAATCAAACCGGCGGTTGTTGTGTCGAGATGGGGACGTTGTTGATGTTGAAGGAGATCCGCCGTTAAGCGCCTAATACAATGCGCCTACGATGCAGAGGAAGCAGTAGCCGCCTAAGAAATGAATGGGGGATTTGTACAGGGAAATGGGGAAACTAGTGAATGGGGAGGTCGACCTTGCAATCAGAGCACCCGTTTGGGTATTTTCTGTCTCGAGGACTGAAGAAATACCACTCTTTCTCACCAAACAGAGCCTTATGCGGCAAATCCCATGGATCGAACTTATACAGATCTATCTCTCCAATTATGGCAATTGGGAATGATTTTGATGCAGCTTTGTGGGCCAAATAATGCACCACGAGCTCCTCATCTGTTGGATGGAATCTAAATCCAGGAGGTAGTTGAAGCTCGGATCTGCGGGACTCTGAGATGCAATTCTCTCCATAGCCTTCAGGACAGAAGAGATTCTTGCCGCTCCATAAACGCGAAGCCTTTCCAGACTCCGCCCATACCCGCGGCTTCAAGCGCATCAGATTGGACGGTGACCACCATCAGCCCACTTATGCTGAAGTCGTCCGTTCCCATCCCTAACCACTTCTGCACCATCTGCAGTTTTTATCATCTGCAGTTTCTTGTGTTCCGGTTTTACTCATTCATCTGCATTCGTTCACATTTCCTCACATTTGGGCATCGTGAGAATATATCGAAGCCTTCTCTCACGCCATAGACGGATTATAGAAGGAAGAAAAGGACTATTGAGAAGAAAAGGAAGACGGATTATCGTGCAATTCACTTGGCAGAGTGCTTTCATGGAAGGGGCAATAGAAGGGCTACAAGAAGGGGGCGATTGAAACACAAAGCACAATTCTCATCACGCTGAGCCCATTCTCGCCACGCGGGGCGAGAAAGAAAGAAAGACTAATTAATTATATTTATTTGTATTTATTAAATGATTTATTGAATTTTAATTGTATTACTTATTATATTGTATTTATTATATTTAATTATTTTATTATTTATAATAATCCTTACTTTTAGATTCATCCCCTCTCCCTCTTTTCCCCTCCCCTTGCCATCTCCTCTTTGCCATCTCCTCTTCGACTTTGCCCCTCCCTTGCCCCTCCTCTTGCCCCTTTGCCCCTTTGCCCCCTTGCCCCTTGCCCCTCCTCTTGCCCCCCCTTGCCCCTTACCCACCTCCCTTTGCCCCTCTTTTTTGGCCCCCCTTCCAAACTTCCTCCCTCCCCTTCTTCTAACTTACCCCTTCCATGACTTCTCCCCAACTTCTCCCCTTCCCTCCCCTTCGGTCTCACCCCACTCTAGCTTTTTGTAAACTTTCTCAACTATTTATTTGGAAATGAGTCTCATTTTCAGTCTGAGTCCCAAAATTCGAGATTTGTCCCACTTTAATTAAATACGACTTTACAATTGCACACAATACTGAATTCCGTCTTATCCACAGGTGCCTGCGGGTTAATGCCTTTTGACATCGCTATGATCCTCGCATATCTGCAGTATGTCCGCTCTGTCTTTCGGACATTGAGACTCTTGAGCATTGTCTCTTTGATTGTCCTGAGGTTCAACCAGCGTGGTCCTGGCTACAAGGTTGTTTAACAGTACATTGGACTGCCGATGCATCCTTTTGGCATCCTATCCCAACGCATGGCCTCCAGCTAAACAAAGGGCATTTCATCTTGGTTCCGGTTGGCTCCTATGGTCGATATGGGAGCGTCGCAGACACCACATCTTTCAGGGCATTTATTCATCTGCACACAATGTTATTACGGTGGCCCAGAAAAAGATATTGACAGCCTACGAGTGTTCCTCCCTTGACTCAGAACTGGTGGAACGCATCTGGATTCAGTATGTTCGCATTGATTCTTATCATTAGTCTCTTATTCTGGAGTAAGTACATTGTGCTTCAGGCTCGTGCTCCTGTGGCATCTTTGTGTGCTTACGCAGTTAGATGAGACATGTAAATTTTGTACTTTGTCTCTGATTAATAAACTTTTTGGCTTTCGTCCTTCAAAAAAAAAAAAAAAAAGAGAATGCAGAAGGTTATATATACAGGGTGGAAGCAGAAAAAAGAGATTGAATGGAGAATTTGCCGATCTATAGCCAGTCAAAGAAGCTATAGTAGTTGAGTCAATGTTTTTGCTACAGTAATCGTGATATTCAACTTCTTATGGTTTATAGAGATTATTATGGTTAAGAACTTGAACTGGTGATGTTGCCTCCTTCTTAATTCTTTGAAGGGGATTAGATTATTATTCTTTAAGGTTGAAGCTTGTGTTGACCGGGCCGGTCAACATAAGAAAAAAGGGGGTGTGAAGGAGTATTTGTAACCTAAGGGCCTACATTTATAAGGGCCTTTGGGATGTTTATTATTTTAAATGGCTAAGATAAAGAGGTGAAAATAGAGGGCTAAGATAAAGAGGTGAAAATAGAAGGCTAAGATGAAGGGGCATAAATCAAAGGTTAAGATGAAGAGGCAAAATGGAAGGTTATGATGAAGAGGTTGGAATGGAGGGTGAAGATTATGAGGTGCAAGGTATTTAAGATTTTTGAGGGACACGAGTTCCTCCTCTCCCCCTGATCCAAGATTCTTGAGAGGGTTCAGAGACCTCTCTTGATCATGGATTCAGAGGCCCTCCATGTTTCAGAGGCATGGAGGGCTAATTGCATTGTATTTCCTTCTCTTATTTTTATAGATTGAAGATTATTTTGGGCCCAAGATTTTTCTTTGAATCTCTCTTATTCTTTATCTTGCAGCATCAAATTTGATCCTGATTTTTGCCTTTGAGGCCACTTGTTGGGGATCGTGGGAAAAATCCGCCAACAGAATGGAGGTCCTACTGAGATCTGATGTTTCCCCAGATCATTTTAGTGCTGCAAATTTATTTGGAGCAGTCATTGTTTATAGATTTATTTGGAGCAGTCTTTGTTCATTTCGGGTTGCTTACAGACTTACCTAGGATTCTATTATTTTTTAAGAGGAGAGTCAGTGAATCTTATGTACTTGGAAGACTGTTGATGATGAAGACTGTTGCAGGCTCTCCCTGTTCGTTCTCTCTGCTGGGATAATGCAAGGTTCTGCTTCAATATATTTAAGGAGAGTTCGCTATTGCCAGCTCTCCATGATTTATCTGAAGAAAATTGCTCCACTCCATTTTTATCCCTGATCTCTGCATTGTTGGCTCTGCTCTTACTAGTCGCAAAACTTGCTCTTGCTTCATAGTTTTTTCCAGTGCTCTCCAATCCTTGCCTTTACCACAAAATCCTACATATCTGTTACTCCCATTTCTACTGGCCGTTTGTAACAAGCACTTGCTTGCTAAACCAGTAACAAACAGAAAAAAGAGATGAAGATTTGCCATAGCCATTTTCTTCTGCCGGATTCCTGCCAAGCCTCCGTTTTTTGTTCTAAACCGTCGGACTTGCAGAAAAAAGAGCCATGATTTGTTCAAATTCAGGTTCATCACTAGTAATATTTCTTCTATTTCTCCCTTGTTCATCCCTACCATATGGTAAATCTCCTAACTTTGCTTCTTTTATAAGTCTTTCAACTTGTGTTTTCCTCTTTCTTCTGACTGTTATTTCCTTGTTGTCATGATTGTCATTGTTAATCTGCTGAGAATGATCAAGTTCTTGTTGTACATCTTCTTGTTGCACATCAGCATCTCGGTTAATCCCATCATCTTCTTCAATGTCAAATTTCACACCCTTATATTCAGTGTGTTCCTCCTTAACCATATGCCCCTTTCTTATATCTGTGTTTGTATAATACATTTTCATTGAACAAGACGTCTCTACTAATAGTGATTGCTTTGTTTTCTGGATTATAGATTCTATACCCCTTGGATTCCTCATCATACCCTACTACAAAACCAATCTCAGCCTTATCATCCAATTTTTTCCTCAGTTCTTTGGGTATGTGAGAATATGCTAAGCATCCATATACCTTATACTTGTCAAAATTGACTTTTGTATTAGGATTCCATAACAAACAAGGCAAGTTTCCACCAATGCTAGTGGAGGGCAAATTATTCTGAATTTCCACACTTGTCTTTAATGCTTCTTCCCACAAGTTGCTAGGTAGACCACTCTGCTTCAGCATAGATCTTACAGCATCCAATATTGTTCTGTTTTTCCTTTCTGACACACCATTCTGCTGAGGACTATGTCTGCATGTTAATTGCCTTTTAATGCCATGCTTTAAGCAATATAATCTGAATTTATTAGATAGGTGTTCTCCACCTCTATTTGATCTAATGCATTTTAGTTTATTTCCAGTTTCTCTTTCAGATTCAACTACAAACTGTTTAAATGCTTGTAGTGCTTGAGACTTGGTTGCTAATGCATAAGTTTTGCACTTTCACAGAATCATCCGTAAAAGGTAATGAAGTACCTTTTATTTGTCCTGCTTTTAATATTCAAGGGACCACAAAGATCTGTGTGCACCAGTTCAAGCACTTGAGTTGCTCTGGTTTTTCTTTTGGTGAAAGGCAATCTGTTTAGCTTTCCTAAAGCACATCCTTCACATATAAAATGGTCTGAGTTTTTGCTACAGAATATCCAGCCTTGTTTGATCAAATGCTTGAGATTTTTGCTGTTAGTATGTGCTAGACGATTGTGCCATAATTGTAGCCCTTCTTCTTTGATTGTATTAATGCTCACAACATTATTCATTACAAATAGATTTCCAATTCTGGTAGCTCGAAATTTCAATTCATCTTTGAGGAAAATATTACATGCATTGAGTCAAAAGTGACCTTATAGCCTAGGTCTACCAATTGACTAACTGAAATCAAGTTCTTGATTATCGTAGGCACACAAAACAGATTCTGGATATTTACAATGTCACCATTCAGATCCTCAAGTTGCAGCAACCCCCTACTCTGAATTTTCTGAAGAGCTCCATTACCAACTTGTATATTTTTTGAATTTGCATTTGTAAGATTCTTCAAAAGATCAGTAGATTGCACTACTGATCGTTCAGCTCCACTATCAACTACCATATAATCAGATTTGTCAGATTTAGTTTTGTCAAGAGTAGCAAATTCATTAAATACCTCATCATCTTCATCTTCAGAATTTGCCATGGACTTTTCCTCATGTTCTTCAGTCACAAAAGCTTTTTCATAGCTTCTTACTCTTCCTCTATTGGAAGACCTGCCACCTCTGCTATCAGATCTTCCTCTTCCCCTCCCATAATTTTTTGGAGTTGGGCATTTAGAGGCTACATGACCTCTCCCCCCACATGTGTAGCAGTTAAATTCTTTCTTCAATTTAGGGCATTCATTTTTATAGTGACCTTGCTCATGGCAATGATAGCAAGTCACTTTCTTCTTGACAACTAATACTTCAGGTTCATTAGACTGTTGCCTTAATATTTTCTTTTGTTCCCATTCAGTTCTCAAACAATTTTCTGCTTCCTCTCTTGACCTACAAGTATTTCTAATGAACAAGGTCAAATTTCATTATCCACAGCCCTGGATATTTGCAATACTTGACTTCTGTCTGAGATATGCACAGTTGCTCCAGCAAGGTCTGCTATAAGATTATCAAATCTATCAAAGAACCCTGAGACATCCTCATCTTCTCCTAATTTTAACCCTCTTAGCTCATTTTCAAGCAAATCAATTTGGGAGGATGTTTTATCTTCATAGTGTTTTAGCATATACTTCCACATATCTCGTGGACTCAAACCCCTCAATTTCAACCTAATTGTAGGGCTTACCTTGCAAGATATGATTCCTTGAGCCTCCTTAGCTTTGGTGTACAAGGATTTACCTCCAGAGCTACTGCCCCCTGCTGTGCCTCCTGCACCTGCACTCTGTGAAGTCTGACCTGCACCTGCAGCATTAATAGAGCTTGATGAATTAGAACCAGACCGGGTCAGCACCCCTGCAGTAACATTTCCCTGGGGATCCACTAAATCCCATAAGTCTTCAACTTCCAAGATATGCACTATAGCGTCCTTCCATACTTGGAATCCAGGACCTCCAGCATACACATCTACAGTGTTGAGCAAGCTTCTGCTAGACATAATACTAGCTCTGATACCACTGTTAAGAATTGAAGATCACACACTTAGTAGAATTACAACTCTTTTGAATTATATGTCTAGCAAGATTCTTCTTTACAACTTTTCTTTCAAGCACTAAGGGAGCCAAGATATGGTCACTAATCCCTTATGCATTATCTAGACATATACTTAAAGTGTATAAGCTGTTGGCGGATTTTTCCCACAATCCCCAACAAGTGGCCTCAAAGGCAAAAATCAGGATCAAAATTGATGCTGCAAGATAAAAAATGAGAGAGATTCAAAGAAAAAACTTGGGCCCAAAATAATCTTCAATCTATAAAAATAAGAGAAGGAAATACAATGCAACTAGCCCTCCATGCCTCTGAAACATGGAGGGCCTCTGAATCCATGATCAAGAGAGGTCTCTGAACCCTCTCAAGAATCTTGGATCAGGGGGAGAGGAGGAACTCGTGTCCCTCAAAAATCTTAAATACCTTGCACCCCATAATCTTCACCCTCCATTCCAACCTCTTCATCATAACCTTCCATTTTGCCTCTTCATCTTAACCTTTGATTTATGCCCCTTCATCTTAGCCTTCTATTTTCACCTCTTTATCTTAGCCCTCTATTTTCACCTCTTTATCTTAGCCTCAGCTTTTCGGCTTCTGGCTTTTCGGCTAAAGCTTCTGGCTTCTGGCTTTTCGGCTAAAGCATTTCGGTAAGTAATGCTTTCAAGCTTTCTGGCTTTCGAGTTTTCTGGCTCTATGTGGCTTCTACAATCTTCTGCTTTTTCTCAGTGGCTTTTCGGCTTCTACAATCTTCTGCTTTTGGTTGTTCTGCTCAAAGGTTTCTACAAAGCTCTCGGTTTCTATATTAAAGTCTGTATTCAGAGGTTAGTATTTCATGTTCTTTACTTAAAGTCTGTTATCTTATTCTTGTTTTTATTCTAGTATTTGAAAGTTCTGTTCTATCTGCTTTATCTGTTCTTTATCTGTTATATGAGCTTCAGCGTTAATCAAGGGGAGTGCTTACTGGCTTAGACTTTTAGATGCATCAATCCTATACTGCCCTAGCACCTTCATATATAGATCTATTGTTTATAAATACCCTTTGTTGCTTATAAACATGTTCTATTGCTATTTTGATCTTGCTCTATGATCTTGCTCTATGATCTTGCTCTATCTGCTCTAAATAATGAACCAAAACAATGAACTAAATAATGAACTAAACAAGGAGTATTATTATTATATATCTGCGCTATCTGTTCTTATTCTATCTGCTCTATTCTGCTCTATGAGTTCTTATTCTGCTCTATCTGCTCTTAGATTTGCTCTATCTATTCCCCTGGCTTCGTATTCTACTTTTCTGCATTTTTTTTTTCTATAGAATGATATGTTAGAATGTGCAAAATCGCGCTTGGCGCATTTCTAGTTTGGCTTCTAATTTCCCACTAGGTTAATCAAATCGCACCAGGCGCGTTTCTAGTTTGGCCTTTCTATTTCATACGGCTTTATACAAATCGCGCCAGGCGCGTATGAAATAGATCTGTGAAAAATACAATATAGCAAACGCGCCTGGCGCATTTTGGATTTTGTATATTTAGAATCGTTTCCTGGGGAGTGGAATATCATTTGCTAATTAGTTAATTTCTCGCGTTCTAGTGCATTACACATGGCCGCTTCTAGTTCAAATGTACTTCCCCTGGACGACCATCAACGCTGGACCCTGTACAAGATACTACTTAATTGTGCTGTTCAAAACATTCACAGAGAGTTGGACAAGCCAGTTGACAGTCTGTACCAGGGGCCATGGGAATGCTACCATCACATAACTGGACATATGCGGCTTCTCATGCTCTTAGTAAGGCTCATGCCCACAAATAAATATGAGGATTTGATTAGGAGTATCAAGGATCGATACAACACTCTGATTTGGAGACTCGACATTCGCAGGGACGAAGAGGATGATGTCATATCACAGTGGTCCAGGTGGCACTTTAATCGGTATTGGGCCGATGAAGTGGGCCTATGCGACATTTTGTAGAGATATGTTGAGCAAGCTATGTTAGTTCAGAAAGAACTCGCGCCTGGCGCATTTTCACAAAAGGAAAAATGTACATATATTTCTTTTGAATATAAATACAATCTCGCGCCTGGCGCAATTTTGCAGCTTAAACTTTTATGTCACGCTTGATTCATTATGTTTTTTTATTTGCAATGTCGAAAATATTGAACCCTTTGATGCCCTCCAGCCAGTATGACCAACCCCAAGAAACTACACATTTTCCTTAATGTGTAGTTTCATGGGGTTGATAAGACTGGCTAAAGAGCATCAAAGAATTCAAAATTCACAACATCACGCAGATGTTATGATATATTCATTTTTTTTTACTATCCTCGTTATACATACCTTTTGATAATTTAAGATCTATAAAATTATAGCTTCTTTGTATCAGAAGGTCCGTACATACCTTTTTTAGACGTTCTTTTGGCCATGCCACAAATGTGCCCACGCTCTCCCCGATTGTGTCGCCACCAGGATGTCTTCTTGGAAGAGCTTCATCCTCATAGTTGCAATTTATAATGCTAACTTTACAGAAACTGTTTCCAAGAGGGACACCATGGCACTTAGATTCAGGGTCCAGGTCTTCGATTTTACACAATCCAAGTCGACGTTTCAAGTTTGCTGTTAATAGATAGCATTCTTCTCCCACGCTGATAATTGAAAACATTAAAAGAATGAATATAATATGTTTCAAGAACATATAATATGAACAGTCTTCAAGAATATAATATGTTTCAAGAACAGTCTTCAAATCCTACTGATAGCACTCACCATAGTTCGATCAGTCGAGGCGGTCGATCAGTCGAGGAGGCGAGTTGATCAGGCGAGAAGGCGGTCGACCGGAAGAAATCGGCGAGTTGATCAGGTTTCTTGAAAAATTTGGTGGCGAATGAATAATTCGGCGTGCCACATAGGCGTTTCTTGAAAATAATAAAAATAAATATTCGTGGATGTGCTTTAATAAGAAAATTAATTTTTTAATTTGAAATGAGCGGGATAAACGGTTAATAAATAGGTGGGATAATTGTAATTTAAAATCGGATAGCAATCTGACGGTTCAGATAATGCACCCATACGTATAAATTTGAATCGCGTCCCATAACATTGCATTCGAACATTGCAGCTATATGGCGTCCGGAGGATCCGCGCCTTATCGAGAGGTAGAGGCGGAGGAGAGGCCTTGAGTAGAGCCGGGCGATGGGCCAACACTCGGGAAGTTCTGAGCAATTCGGCGACAAAGACGGGGAAGCGGTATTTACTATTTCTTCCACGATTTCTACAGGTTTACGTGTTATTTTTTAAGTTTTGTCTATTGTCATGCGGTCTTTTTTTATCATTTTTCTACTGTCTCTGTGTTATTTCTATTTTTTATATTGTTTCTGTGTCATTTCTACTGCTTTTACTACCTTGTTTTGTATGTTTTTTGTTCTAATCTTCTCCTCTACTCTGTGTTTTTTTGTTTTTTGTTTTATAAGCTTCTCTTGTATTCTCCAGTTCGTACAATGTAGACTGTTTAATTAGAGTTTCTTGCACTTGTTTGTTTATAGTTTTGTTCTGTATTCTCCAGTTCTTTCGATAAGTCTTTTTTTCTAGCCTAGTATGTCTCTTATAATATAGAGCGTCTATAGGGCCTCTCTAAAAAATGCGCTCGGCGCGATTTATAATATAGAGCATCATGAACCCCTGATTGTTTTTGGCTGTCTCTGCTACTTTTCTTGTATACCATTTATGTTTTCTGTAGTAAGGCTTCTATCAAAACGCGCTCGTCGCGATTTCGTTACTCACCATATGATTGTAACTTTCAGGACCTTATAAAAATGTGAAAAGAAAAGCAAAGCAAAGCTTGCTTGGGTCAAGCGACATCGGCACCGAAAAAAACCAAGAACGGAGGAAGATGTATCGATTCGCAGATTTGGCACACGTCGTGACCATGGGCCGATCTGACCGAATAATAAAGGCTCGTAGAGCCTCCGTGTCCGAAGAAGATCTACCGAGGGCTCGAATGGTATGTGGAGATCTTCAAGACTAGCGGAAAAGACGATCTTATTTTCATGTCTAGAGTTAAGGAAACAGATCAAATGAAGAAACAAGGTATTACGATCACATCACGAAGAACAGGGGCGATTCATACTTTATTCCGTATTACTTGAAGCGGGTCGAGAAAAAAATAAAAAGTATTGAAGAAGTTAAATCAACTGCGGTGCAGTTCCTTTAAAGAGACAGACCCTAAGAATCGGATGAGGCCCTTGAGATAACCTCTTCAAATTTGGTTGGTCGGGTGGTGAACCATTGACACCAAAAAATATGTGAAGGTCTCTCACCGGTAGAAAGAGCAATCAAGATACAAAGGCCGTCGGCTAGTGTGTACCTACAAGCTTTAAAAGAGAAGGAAGATGCAAGTTCTAGAGGCGGGGAAACAACAGACGTTCTAGGCATTACGGATATGACTAGTGATGACGATAAGGCCGAGACGGTTAGAGGCCATGAGCAAACTCAAGAAGTATCTTGCGACAAGTATCCATTGGGCCTTAACTTCGCATCCGGTCCATGTCGACCGAGGCTTTTGAGTCCACGAAGGCTATGTTTGTCGTGAGAAGATACGACAAGCGACGCAATGGAAATAGTCAACAAAGATGATAGAAAACCGTGGCGGTGCCAATGCCTAGCAGATGTGGTGCCTTTTGATATGAAGACGAAGAAGGTGTTGATATGGAATAAACTTGAAGATTTAATTGGCAACCTGGATATTCACTTTATGATAATAGATGGCCAGTATTCAGTGGAGGCGTAGAAGGTTTTGATCAGTCAAGCACAAAAAACTAGAAATCAGTTATTCCATAGACTATACTCAGTCAGAAATTGCCGGTTCCTCAGTGGCTCAACAAGAGCAGCAGAATTAGCCGAAATTAGCGCGCTACTGAATGACATGGGAAAGACATTCCTATACAAAAGGTATTTTATTTTCCAATACATAGCTAGTCTGGAACATCCAAACCGCGCCAAACGCGATTTGCTGCTTGAATGTGCATGTCCTTCAAATCGCGCCAGGCGCGTTTTCGTTAATCACGTATTTAGAAGAAACGCGCCTGGCGCGATTTCTTCATATCGTTAATCACGTATTTAGAAGAAACGCGCCTGGCGCGATTTCTTCATATGAAGAAATCGCGCCCGGGCGTTTCTTCAAATACGATTAACGCAAAACGCTAACACGCTTTATGTTGTTATTTGTTTTGACGGATTTACCAGAAACGCGCCTGGCGTGATTTCTTCATCATGAAGAAATCGCGCTAGGCGCGTTTCTTGTAAAACCGTGATTAACGAAAACGCGCCTGGCACGTTTTATATTGTTATTGCTTTGACGGCCTGTCTATTTTATTTATCTAACGGCCCATATTTTGCAGTCCGTATGTGGAGCAGTTGCGGCACGCTCGTAACCAATGGATCGAATATGGAAAACCAATGCCGACCCGGACAAAGGGCAATCTAAGAGTGCGAATTCAAATTACTAGAAAGGACACTGTGCCAAACCATAATACAGGACAAGAGTAAGGGCACCAGATCAAAGAAGAAAAAAGGGGATGCACAAGCTAGCTCAGAAGATCAAACGGTGCCAAAGGATGCCTGCAAGATTGTTTTTTCTTCTAACCAGGTATGGGAAAAGTGGAACGAATTTTGGGACGCCTATACGGAAAAGAAGTTGCCAGATTCGTATGGCAGGTTTCCTCCGCAAGATACGTCTATTTTTTATATAGGTATCACAGAAATGAGAAAGGCACAAGGATTGGATGATGCAGAATTACTCTCTGTTCTAGATAGGTGCATCAGAAAGGAAGTTGTCTACAAGAAAACGTCTGCAGCAAAGCACTTGACATCTTTCGAAGATGCATGCAAATCGCTAAAAAATATGAAAGTCCTGAAAAAGGCTGTTGGCGAAGAACTGCAAAGGCTCACAGGAGACTTCATGTTATCAGAGATAGGCTTAATGCAAAAGTACAACGTATGTGATGATGACATTAAGAAATACTAGAAACGTGTGCCTGGCGATGCCAGGCATTAGTCGTGGACGTTTGGAATGAGTAGACGTAACAGGGTTTGTAGATGGAACTAAAAGCACTAAATGTATTCATGCCTATAGATGTAAAGGAGTGTAGGCATTAGCTAGAGATAGGTAGAAACAATAGACAACATGGGGTGAAATAGAATGCGTAGACATAATGGAGTCCATCCAATTTAGGGTATTGCTTTAGAATTTTGAAGAAGATTGTAAATCTAATGACTTAAATTAAAAAAATATCTTATGGCGTAAGCCAAACTACCAAAGACGTCAGCACTTTTGACTGGTGTGCCTGTGGTTGCGCCATGTGGCTCCTACCAACCATGGACGACTGAAAATTTCCCTTCCCATGCCATTACATGGGAGAAGGTTCCCCCAGGAGGCTCTTACGCAGGATGCAAAACTGGCTCATCCTGGGGGCTCGCCAACTACTTACCCCGAGTAAGGGCCTCCCTAACATAAAACCAAATTCCACTAAGAAAAATAGAATTTGACAAATCCACCATTGAAATTGTCTCCATCTCTAAAAGATACTTAATATGTAGTGATGATGTTATGCTATCTAAAGACATGTCCCAAACCCTAACCTAGATTTGTGTGTGATGTCATAGTCAATAGCATTGCATGCTCCATTAGTGGTACATCATTTCAGTTCTTCGAGGTTAATGATGTGATAAATCCTTGAACCAATTCTATACTCTAGACCCTAGAACTGTAAAGCATATGCCCTAACATGTGACTTTTCACACCTTTGACAGATTTATAATGTGATCCTAAGCGAAAAAATTTACTTTATTAGAAAAACCAAGTTGATACGACCCTTTACATGAATAGAAAACAAAAGTACGAAAAGTTGCCACTTAGGCCAACGTGTTTCAAAATAAAATTTATATGGATGATTGTCTTCAAAGGGGTGGGGATATGGGCCAAGGACTTTTCGAGGAGAAAAGCAAGTATTACCAGGTTGAGCAAATGTTTGCATACCAAATCCAACACAATATTGTAAAACTTAAAAACAAAAGTAATAAACCCTTATTAATAATTAAGGAAACCCATGATTAAAAGCTCACTATTGCAAATATATTATGTGTATAGACACGAACACCTCTCTAAGTTGGTAAAAGCTTGATGCAATAACATGTTTAAAATGGCTTTATGTTGAAGAGTAGCTGAAGAATAGTCTTCATCATCACTGCCTTCAACGCCAAATTCTCCAATTATATGTTGAATCTCTCTAGAGATACCCTCTCTGTCATCTGTGATGTTAGGACTCTCCAGATTGACCATGATGAATGTTTGATTATTCTCCTGATCTGCAATATCCAATCCAACAGGAAATCCATTAAACACTCATGCAAGGACAGTCATAAACCATCGTCAGAACAACATAATAAGAAGTAAAAAAATAATAAAAAATAGAAGCAGTAAAATTACTTAAATACTTGCAAGTGCAACACCGTCTGTTTACCCTACGGATAAACTAAGCTCAAAAAGAGATTTATTCAAAGTCACTTTAACAGTCACCCAAACCAATTTGCTTATGGTTGTTCAACTGGCAGATGCAAGGAATCAACAGTGTCTGAGCTAGCTTTCTCGACCTTTTGATTTTCATAAATAGCTACCTCCAGTCGTCGTGGTGTCACTCACTCTTGATTGCAAGTTTGCATGCTCTAACAAATTGCCAAACATATTCTTTGCCTAATAGCAATGCCTTAACCTGATATCATGGATAACACAATTTGAGTGGTTACAATCTTTACATTTCTGAAAATAACATTTTGACATACAGAAAATAGATCTACCATTATGGCAGCATCGACTGCTGGAACTTGATGCAGAAGGTCACAAAGTGCTCTACGAAGTATAACCTAGAGACCATTGGCTTCATGAATGATGTGTTGCCCGTCTTCCTCATTAATTACAATGTTAGATGCACATTTTCAACCTGTCAACTATTGCCTCAGAAAGCCATCTATAGTGCAATCACATGCATCTTATCATCACCGAAGCCTGACACCTATAAAACATATGTTTTCTAGTCTAATAGCAGCAAGCTCATTCTTGTCACCGTCAAACCATTCCACTGTGTTCACTGGTTTTATAAGAAGATGGCAGCCTCGAAATGCAAAGCTGTGGTGCCCTTGGAGCAAAGATGTCAGCTATTTCCTGTCTAGCCTGAAGTAGAGGACCCAGCAAACAGAGGACCCAGCTGGCGAGTAACAGAGCTAAGCTTTTCGCCCAAATCCATAACCTCCATCCACCTCTCTGTGCATCGCATCGGTGAAAAGACTAACTGCCTAATCTATAGAAGGACAATCACTCTTCTCCGCAATAAACTGAAAAGTTCAGAAGTTCTATATTACGTGGTTTATAGAGATATGGTAGCCTGAACACACGTGGTTTATATTTACTCCATGGATAGCACCTAAAAAAGCAATGAAAAACTTCACTAAAATTATTTCTAGCATAGAAATTAGCCTCTACATTATCCGCGGAAGGAACGTTTCTTACCTCGAGTTTCTGTTGACTGATCAGACTCACATATGGGGACTCTGCAAAAGGATCAGATTTATGTAAGCCGAATAAACATGTAAAATCCGAAATAGGATAGCAATCCCAACACCTAGACAAATATGCTGCAAGAACAATACTATAACAATTTCATCAATAATGATGTTCCAAACTACACACATCATCTAAAACTGTTTACAGAATAGTATATAAGAACAATTCAAAAGTTGAAGGCAGATACAGGACATCATAACGACCTCCAAAGCTTTCTTTGATACATTTTAGAAGCACATTTAGGTGCAATAAGCATAGAAAAAATTAGAGAATAGGACAAAATGTCTCCAAAATTTTAAATCAAGTATCTGTGAATAGAGCAACACCAGATACGTACCTACATAGCACGTTCTTGTTGGTTCCAACATTTATCGTTCTAACATTCGGCATTGGAGATCTCTTCTAGTAAGTTTTGGTTCCATTTCCAAATGTTTGACCGGTATCTGATCATTTCAAACATAATTGCACCTGTCCATTAATACTTGTAGATGGATGCTCTAAATTCTGACCATTTCAAACATAATTGCACCTGCCCATTTATACATGTAGGTGGATGCTCTAAATTCCAGCCCAAAATAATTCAAACATGACCAATTAACAAAAGCAACATAAGAAACAAAGAGCAAGCCATCAGAGCATTTCATAATTATAGTGAGAGACATCAGGGTATTCTAAAAGGCACCTACTATGTGCTATAATAAATTTGCAGAACTGTGCTACCATGTTGAAGTGAGATCATAAATATGGTGACAGCAGTAAGGCATTCTAAAAGGCACCTTCATACTTGAATTTGAGTTAACTTAGGCACACGTTATTGGAAAACAACTCTATAACCGTTAACTAACTCGCAAAGAATCCACAAATTGTTTATATAACTCACAAAGTATTCACAAATTGTTCAAGAAATATTCACAAAGAAACTCAAAAACTAACTGTGCAGAAAGTATTCACAAAGAAACTCAAAAACTAACTGTGGTAGAAAGGATTCACAAAGCTCCTATGAAGATTTAGAGCATTTAACAAAAAGATTCAGAGTCGTAGAGCTTTTCAAGAACTCACCTTTGGATTCGTTGCTGAAGAAGTATGGCTGGGAACGTGCTGAAGAAGTTGTTAAAGAGTCATCTGGGAACTCATCTAGTGGAAACCCCATGAAATCTATTTTCCATAGAAAAATCCTTGGATGCTTCAGTTTTCAGGAACCCAAGAACATGATGTTGGCGCCTCAAACAACCGCAAAAGAGCAGCAAAAGGGACGGAAGAAAAACCATTGAACCATTTCAACCCTAAGCATTCCAAAAAACCATTCCGACTCTAAAACCTTTCGTGGATTCATGAATTTACCTTTCACAACGGCTCCAATCTCAGCGTTGCCCTCAAATCTCGGCTTCAAACTCTGCCCTAATACCCAAGCTCTGCCTTGATACTTGATAACTGTGTTAAAATCTTTGTATTCGGTTATGCAATGCCTGTGCAGATAAATATATTGCCCACAACCTCGAACCTCGAATGCACCACAAAGCGACTTCACTCCAAATCCACACAACAACTTGATACCCCTCTTATTTTCTAGAGGCATTGAGAGCTTAACCAAATATTGTTTGCTTTTGTTTGCTTTATGATCATGTGAATCCAAAAGGATGCAAGGTTTTACCATTAGATTGTGCTTGCCGCATGTCATCTCCATCTGTATATACATTTTGCACAACCCAACTCTTAGCACCCAGTTATAGCCAGAGATTCAACATTTACCTCTGTTTCACTCTTCAGATCCAACTTGCACCCCAAAGTACTTTGCTAAAGAAACTGGAAGCTTCTCATCCCTGCAGCATCGCCAATCGCCAAAAACCCATGCCGCATCGCCATAGCCATGCCACAAATACCTCGAACCTCTATTACGAAAATGCAAAACTCCTCTACCGCGTGAATTCGAAATTGGCATTGAATGCGGGCAACAGGTGTCCCGCAGGGGGAGCAAGGGGACGCCGCATGCGGCGTAACATGCGGCATTCCTGGCACAGAACCCAACCACATCCAAAAATAAAAAAGAAGATGTGTTTTGGTCAAAAGATTTTGTGAAGCAGCAAAAGGCGAAGAATGTGGCAACTCTAAAGGGGATTCACACGAAAGTGGCGTCTGACCTAAAAAGAAAAGTTGCTTTGGTGAAACAGATGCCAGAAGATGAGTCTCCTTTTTTCTATAAGGTGTCCACTGGTTATAAGTGTGCCATACCAGACGTGGGTGATGGGCCAACCGACATCACTCTATTTGTTCTTGATAGCCGTGGCACGAGATGGACACAAGATGATTACAGCACCTTCTTCAACACATGCAGTGCTTTTACGACTGAGATGCATTATACTATCGTGACAATTTGCCACTCCGACATGTCCTACGCCTATGCACTAGCTGCTGCAAATGATCTCGAATGCATTAAAGTGATGAGGCAAGCAGTAATGATAGATGAAAACAAAGATAGTGAGTTTAGTACCGAAAGTAAAATCTCACATGTGCTAGTCCTTAAGATAGCCATTATGGATGATAAAGAATATGAAAGACTCAAGGGGAAACTAGAAGGTGAGAAGATTGCTTGGCAGTGCTATCGGCTAGATGAACCCCTAGTGAAGAATGTTTTTTTATATCGAATCCAATGCTGAAGACAAAGGGAAAGGGACTGCTGATGAGGATGTGGACCTTATAGAGGACGAAGAGGAAGAGGAAGAAGAAAACTGGGTCGACCCTGTCCTTAATTCACCAATCAAGTATGAGCTACTGACGGCGCATAAGGGGAGGCTGAATAAGTATGGGTTTTCTTTGGCCCTTTCGAGTTTTCTGATTGAAGCCTTCTGCCCTTTAGAGTCAACGTGTTGGGAGTTTCATGTTGGAGGCTATAACCATCATTCAATTAAATTGGGATTATGTCTATTCCAAAATCGCGCCGTATAAGCTATTTATTGACCATTATATTGAATTAACCACACTTTTGCACTGAGTTCATTTTCGGGCTAGGAAGATGCATTTTATGTTGAAATGCAAGGGCATCCAAATATTCGGTCCAAATGACCCATATTATGAAAGAATGTTGGCAATATAAAAAGTAGGAAATTGCTTATTAATTCATACAATCACCGACGACAACGAAATCTAAACATTGAAATTGTAGTGTTTTACGAATAAATAACAGCAAGCAAGTTGCTACAGAACAGAGATTTTCAAGGGTCAAATCGCGCGTGGCGCGATTTTATTCCCATAAATAACGTATTATAGTGGAACATAAACTTTAAAAACTAATCCAATCATCGTCGGCCGGTGACTTGCGGTAGTCTTGAGATCCTTTCGATCATGAACAAACCATGCTCGGATTCCATATAAGATGGATTACAACATCAAAGGGATCGGGATAGAAGCGGGCCGGGATTCATAGCAACGACATCAAGCCGATCCACGAAGTTCTATTTCTAGCTCAGCGGCACTGCAGAGGTCTGCGTGGTTCATCTGGCGGTAATAGAATGTGCCATAATAACAAGCGAGAAGGCGGAAGCCCGGCCCAGATGGTTTGCCAATTTCATGCATACGTATTTATAGACACCTAAATTATTGGCGGTATATACATACAAATTATTGCAAGTATAGCAAACCATACACATAATATAAAAAAGAACAATACGTTACCTAACCAATAATGCTGATATAAGAACACAATATATATTCGAAAGAGTTTGGTGTAAAGTATATTTCATATTCAAAACTTTTTGGAAAGTGTATTTCCTGTATACATATATATATATATCAAAAAAGTTCCCTTTCTAGAACGATCTTCTCTAGGTCCCTGTCAATTTCCCCTGTCCGATTAAGTTGCGGGTATAGTGTTTGTATCTCTTGACCTTTTTCCTGTAGCTATTTAGTGCAAGATCTTTGACAAAACGAGCGGGAAGTCATCTTTGTCAAAATCTTCAGGATGATAGGATGGTGGATTTAGTGACTGTGACTGATTGAAGCAACACTTCAAGGCGTCATCATCAACTATAATGATGTCTTCCTTCTCCTGAACGCCCAAGTCATCCATCATGTCGCTCAAGCATTTCACAAATATTTTTTTTTGTGAGGGATCCTTTGGGTTATTGAATGACTTACATTTGCTCGATCCCAAACGGATGCTCAATCTCTATGTAACTTCGGGAACTACTCTCAAAACTTCCTGTATATTTCTATTCTCCATCGGCGACCAAATTGCTGCGAAAAAAAAAGAAAGCTTGGTCTAACATCTCCTTCAGATCTGACGCGGATATACCCATTTTTTATATGTCTCAAATGGTTTTACGTGCATACCATGATAAAGGAAATTGTGCTTTAGGTAACGTTTTCGCGAGCACTCCATTCAAATCGAACACCCAGAATTTTGGAGGAAACCTGGATTAGGTCTCTGTAATAATAAAGCACACACTTGTGAGACAAGGAAAAGAAAATTGAAATCGCTTGGCGCGATTTTCAATTGTTGGAATAATTGAAATCGGCGCTGGCGCGATTTTCAATTGTTTGAAGAATTGAAATCGCGCCGGCGATTTTTCATTTCTGTTTGAATAACATACCTTTACGGTTCTGTTCAACATCCGCAATGATGAGCTTACTCTACGTCTTGATGCGCGGAAGTGTCGACCACATCACTTAGTGTTTGAACTATGGTTGATACTTCATTACTCTTTATGCTAACCCGACTCGAGCTTTCGAATCCATTTGTATCATCTAGGATTTTGTCTTCTTCGTTTGCGTTACCTACATCCACTTACGCCGGATTTTCCAATGTGATTGGAATGATAGGCACGCTCTCGGCCGCATAGTTAAAATTTGTTTGCTTGTCGATATTCTTCTTTATGCCCTCTAGATGCTTTCTCATTTCTTCCCGCTCTGCGGCCCGGATCTGCGGGTAAGCCGGACTTAGAGCTGGAAGCTTTATTTTTGCACTACCTAAGCGGACCCCTAGGTGCCACCTCTAGCACTTTCTCGAAAAAAATATCGAGGAAGTCCTTGGCTTGACCATCAGAGACCACACTTTGGCATTTCCTAGCTAGCTTCAGAGCTTCCCGCCCGACATAACCTCCAACATGATCTAGTTTGCTCCTCTGTGCGAGCTTGTGCATCCCCTTTTTTCTTCTTTGATCTAGTGCCCTTGTTCTTGTCCTGTATTATGGTTTGGCACAGTGTCCTTTCTAGTAATTTGAATTCGGCACTCTTAGATTGCCCTTGTCTAGTCGGCATTGGTTTTCCATATTCGATCCATTGGTTCTGGCGTGCGCAAGCTGCTCCCACATACGGACTTGCAAAATATGGGCGTTAGATAAAAAAATAAACAGTCGTGAAAGTAACAATATAAACGCCAAAGCGCCCGGCGGCGTTTTAATTAATCGTATTTACAAAAGCGGCGCTGGCGATTTCTTCATGATGAAGAATTCGCGCCAGGCGCGTTTCTTGTAAATCCGTCACACAAATAACAACATAAAAGCAGCGCCCGGTAGCGTTTTGCTAATCACGTATTTAGAAAATCGCGACCATATGAAGAAATCGGCGCCCGGTAGCGTTTTCTTGTAAATACGTGATTAAAACGCTACCGGCGCTGGCCTTGAACGCTATATGTGTGGAACATAAAATACCTTTTGTATAGGAATGTCTTTCCCATGTCATTCGATGGCCAGCTGATTTTGGCTAATTCTGGCTGGCTGTTGTGGAGCCACCGAGGAATCGGCAATTTACGGTTGAATCTGATCTATAGAATAACCCGATTTCCGGTTTTTGTGCTTGATGATCAAAACCTTCGCCTCCTCAATCTTTGGCCATCTATTATCATGAAGTGAATATCGAGGTTGCCGGTTAAATCTTCAAGTTTATTCCATATCAACACCTTCTTCGTCTTCATATCAAAAGGCACCACATCTGCCCGCATTGGCACCGTCACGGGTTTTCTATCATCTTTGTTGACTATTTCCATTCGCGTCTTTGCTTGTCAAATCTTCTGGCCGACAAACATAGCCTTCGTGGACCTGAAAAGCCCATCGACATGGATAGGATCGCGAAGCTAAGGCCCGATGGATACTTGTCGGCATATTTCTTGAGTTTGCTCATGGCCTCTAAGCTGCCTCGCCTTGTCATCATCACTAGTCATATCCGTAATGCCTAGAGCGTCACGGTGTTTCCCTGGCTCTAGAACTTGCATCTTCCTTCTCTTTTAAAGCTTGTAGGTGCGGACTAGGCGACGGCCTTGTCTTGATTGCTCTTCTCCACGGTGAGAGACCTTCACATATTTTTATTGGTGTCAATAGATCACCACGACCCACCAAATTTGAAGAGGTTATCTGCGGCCTCATCCGTTCTTAGGGCGGATCTCTTTAAAGGAACTAGCAATCTGCGATAATTTAACTTCTTCAATACTTTTTATTTTTTCGACCCGCTTCAAGTAATGCAGACGGTAAAGAATCGTCCCCGTTCTTCGCATGTGATCAGAATACCTTGTTTCTTCATTTGATCTGTTTCCTTAACTCTAGACATGAAAATCAGATCTGTCTTTCCGCTAGTCTTGAAGATCTCCACATACCATTCAGAGCCCTCTGGTAGATCTTCTTCTGGACATGGAGGCTCTACCTGAGCCTTCATTATTTCGGTCGTATCGTCAATGGTCTAGCGTGTGCCAAATCTGCAATGATACATCTTCATCCGTTCTTGGTTTTTTCGTGCGGATGTCCGGACCTGCCGCGAGGCTTTGCTTTACGCTTGTTCAGACCTCCAGGCTTGGGATTTGTGCTTTGGGCTGTCGCCCACCTCTACCAGCGCCTCGGCCATGCCGAATCCTCTAGACGCCATAGAACCGCAAAGTCGCGGATAGTATGAGGCCCGGGGTTTTGGTTTAAACTTATATGTATGCGTTCATAATCTAGGCCGTCAGATTTACAACCGTAAATTCAAATTCGCGTCCTTTTAAATTTATACCGCCTTAATTAACCGTCCGTCCCGCTCATTTACAAATTTAAATTGTGTTTTTCTTTTTAGTGCAATTTCAAGATAACAATTAATTATTAATTTCAAGAAACGCATATGTGGCAATCTACTACCACCTAATCGGCCACCTACTATCAGAGCGCCCAAGATCATTCCTAGTATCAGAGCGCCCAAGAACAATCGACTATCAGAGCGCCCAAGATCCGTTCGATCCCATTCGATCGATCGAGCCGCCTTCAATCCATTCGATCGAGCCGCCTTCAATTCCCATTCGATGTCTCCACTGAACTATGGTGAATTCAATGCATTCTCTTGTTCTCAATTTTTCGTCCTCTATTTTTTACAATGCATTCGGTTCTTTATCGATTAATGGGAGAAGAATGCTATCTTTTAACAAAGAACTTGAAGCGTAGAGTAGGATTGTGTAAAATCGAAGATTTGAATCCAAGTTCTATGTGTCATGGTGTTCCTCTTGGAAACAGTTTACGTAAGATTTCTATTCTAAACGCAATTATGAAGATGAGGCTCTTCCAAGAAGACATCCGGTGGCGATCTGATTGGTGAAAGCGTGGGCACATTTGTAGCATGGCCAAAAGAACGTCGAAAAAAGGTATGTATATTTGGATATTCAAAAAAAAAAAAGAATATATCATATCATCTCTGCGTGATGTTGTGAACTTTGAATTACGTGATGGTCTTTAGCCAGTCTTATCAACCCCATGAAACTACACATTAATAAAAATATGTAGTTTCTTGGGGTTGGTCCTCTTGGGCTGGAGGGCATCCGCGAGGATTCAATGTTTTCGACATTGCATATAAAAAAAAATAAACTAATGACGAGAAAAGTATAGTGCAAAATTGCGCCGGTAGCGAGTTTGTATTCATATTCAAAAAAAGATCCCTACATTTCTTCTTACGCAAAAATCGCCCGGTAGCGAATTCTTTCTATCTCTACAATATGTCGACAGGCCCACTTCATCTGCCCCAATCCCATAAAGAAGTCCCACCTGAACCACCACGATATGACAGGGATCCTCATCTTTCCCGAGGATGTCGAGTCTCAAAACCGAGTGTTGTATCGATCCCGATACTATAAATCAAATCCTTGTACTTATTTGTTGGCATGAGCCTTACTAAGAGCATGAGGAGTCCGATATGTCCATAGATGCGATGGAAGTGTACCCATGGCCCCCGATCTGGTACGTGCCTAATGGATTCTCCAACTCTCTTTGAACGTTTTGAACAGCACACTCAAGTAATATCTTGTCACGGGGTCCGAGTTGATGGTCGTCCGAGGGAACTAAACCGCCCGGTGTATTTGAACCAGGCCAGTGTCCATGCATAAGGAAAAATCCATGGCACTAGAACGCGAGAAAAGTAATTAGCACAGATCTATTTCACACGCGCCTGGCGCGATTTGTATAGAGCCGTATGAAATTGAAATGCCAAACTAAAAACGCGCCTGGCGCGATTTGATTAACCTAGTGGAAAACGTAACCCAAAAATAGAAATGCGCCAAGCGCGATTTCTCCCATTCCAACATATTATTCTAACAAAATGCATAATGCAGAATGCAGAATGCAGAATGCAGAATGCAGAATGCAGAATTCAAAATATAAAGCCAGTTAGAGCAGATATATAATAATAATACTCCTTGTTTAGTTCAATATTTAGTTCATTGTTTTAGTTCATTATTTAGAACAGATAGAGGAAGAGCTAGTGAAGATCTATGATCTATGATCTATGATCTAGATCATAGAGCAAGATCATAGATCAGATATGAAATAGAACAGATAGAGGAAGAGCTAGTGAAATAGAATAACTTCATTATTTTAGATCATTAATTAGAACAGATAGAGGAAGAGCTAGTGAAATAGAATAAGAGCAGAGGAATCGGCAAGATCACAGATAATTCAAGGTAGGGCACTTTAGGACTGATGCATGTAAAAGTAAATAACATGCTTTATGGAAAATAACTACTTTATGTAAATAACAGTAAATACTAACCCGAGAAACCTTAAGAAGTGATTCGAGAAGCCTTAAGAAGCCGAGAAAAAGCAATAGCAGCTAATTTGGAGAAAAAGCAATAGCAGCCGAGAAGCTTTAACACAAAAAACCAAAGTTATTCAAAGTCAGAGAGATTGTAGAGAGCCGAAAAGCCAAAAAAACCAGAAAACCTTGTATAGAGCCTACAAACCTTGTATAGAACCTTGTATTGAGCCGAAAAAGCATATAGAAGCCGAAAAGCATATAGAAGCCGAGTTTAAAGCAGAAAAGCCGAGTTTATAGAAGCCGAAAAGTCGAGAAGCAATTAGAAGAGAAGCAGAGAAGCAGACGAGATTGAAGCAAACGAGATTGAAGTCGAGAAAAGCGCCAGAAAAGCCGATTGCATGCAGAGATGCTCGAAAGCGCCAGAAAAGCCGATTGCGCCAGAAGAGAAGATCGAAAGAGAGACCGAAAAGTTGGAAAGGGATTGTAAACTGGAAATAATAACTGCTTTAAAAATTAGCACCACCATAATAATCACAAAATTTATTACAAGGGTTATAAGTTATAAGATTTATAAGGTTAATAGTTTTAAGGTTAATAGATTTAAGGTTAATAGTTTTAAGGTTAATAGTTTTAAGGTTTATAAGTTAAGGTTAATATTTTTAAGTTCATAAATAAGGTTATAAGTTTAAAAGTTTATGAATTTGAATTTAGAAGTTGTTTCTAAGGTTACAACATTTAAGGTTATTATAAGTTAATATATTATAGGTTCACTTATTATTATTATAGATTAAGTTATTATAGGTTATTAAGGTTATTATTAAAGTTAACTTTCATTTAAGAACATGTTAGGAAGATGTTATTTGGATATGCTAACTTACTATAGGTTTTTATGCATTTTAGGTCAATGGCATGCAAAATGCTAAATCCCCAAGGGCCCAACTAATGAAGATGACAAAGATGATGGGAAAAGAAAGGAAAAAGACCAGAAAATGAAAAGGATGAAGATGACAAAGATGATGGCAAAGGAAAGGAAAAGACCTCAAATGAAAAGGATGATGCCAAAGGAAAGGAAATTGTACTTTATACTCGGGTCGATTGGAAAAACAAGAAGGTCAAGATCCTGCATGCATGCAACAGAGAGGCAGTAGGAGAAGGGATTATTGTTCTAGCAGATCCTATCAATGCAGTGAATGATGAAAGATTAGGGGAGGACAGGTTAGGTGTGGCAATCTCAAAATTATATGACAATTGGAAGGAAAAGGGTTCAGGCAAACAAGAATGCCTAGCTTGTGTGAAGCAACTAGAGGTTCCAACTATTGTTGCATGGCCTAGGGACAGTATTCAACTGGAGGGGAACTACACGTTTCCTATAGATGTAGAACCATTGTCAACAATGTTCACCGCAGGTGTAGCAAGAGGCCACTTCCAACTTTCAAACATTATCCCACCAAAAGATGCAAGTCGATTATGATTGTTCTCCACGAAGCTATGATGAAGGTTAGAGGAGGTGAATGTTGTTGGGCTTCTTGTGTTAGAATGTTCACAATAGAGGAGTTGGTGGGAGCAAGAGCTACATATCAGGAACATAAGTGTGATAGCAGGAGGAATTTCATGTACACCATATTTGGCTATGCAATTCAGGATGAAAGATCAAAGAAGAAAAGATTCCCATTGAATGGAAAGTGGATATGTTCAAAAGCATGGATGGCTATACATGGAATTCCAACCTCTTCTTGGCACAACGGCAAAAGAGACATGAAAATGGTAGTAAAATTGCATTGCATGGGAACACCGGCACGGTAAGGCCTACCTCAAGAACTATAGCCGCAAAGGAAATATTTGAAAGATATGTGGATTTCAATGCAGAAAAACATGCCACATAAGAGTAAGAAGGATGAACGGGGTAGAGTTATTGTTGAAAAGAGATTGCCATCCCATTGTACCCGGAAAGAGCATATTAGAGGAAATAAATGCATTGCTTCGAAACTTGGAGTGGCCTCTATATCCCAGCCAGGTTTTAGTAGGCTATGGAATAAGCATTTCAAGCATGTGATGTGACCATAGCAACTTCAAACAACTTTGCCAAGTGCAATTTATGTGCTAAGCTGAAGGAGACACTAGATAAGACCAGGCAACCAAGTCTAAGGGCAAAGATAAGGGAACATATGAAGGACCATATGACGGATCAACTATCATGTAGATCAACTTATTGGATGTGGAGGACCTTATCTCGCAATGGAACCTAATAACTATCTATGTATTATACATGATAAAATGGACCAACAGAAGACTTGTCTTCCACAATTCAAGTACATTCCTAAGTCATGTGGAAGATCATACCCTTTGCAGATTTCAATGATCGGGGCAATATTGCATGGGCGCCTCCTCGGACCTATTATGGCCATTTCAGGTTTAGAGTTGTGGAGTGATGGTCCGATTTTCACATTGGGAGTATCATGAGGTGTTTAAGAAACTATGAGAAGGGTTACAATGGTCACCTACTGTGATCCTACAGACTAGCCGGGCACTACATAGTGCATTGTTGGATGGAACCCCTAATAGTATTGAAAAGTTTAGCAAGGCAAGATTTAGGAGGAATGGACCTAATGAACATGTTGGAGCTTCAACATCTCGCTAAACCTCGAGATCTGCCCCGAAAGCTCCTCTTGCAACTAGATAATTGTCTTTGGTCAAAATAAGAATAGGTGGATGTTTTCTTTCCTATCCTACTTAACAGGCTGTGGGTATTTTTGAAAAGAGTCAATTTGGGGTTCCTAATGCCCGGACATACTCATGAGGATGTGGATGCATTGTTTGGAAAATATAGTCATGTATTGAGGCAATGAGGCAGTTACCAACTTTCCCAAGCTATTGGAAATATTTCATGGATGTACAAATCCATCTCCTATAGGATCTATCATAGAAGAAGTGCCCGATTGGAAGAGTTTTGTGGATGGTTATGCTCTCGACATGGAAGGTCATTCTAGACCTCTTCAATTCACTTTTTGGGTGAGAGAGAGGGATTCCAATCATGCAATGGAAAATGAGACCTTCAGAGGAGAAGTGGAGAGGTGGGGCAGAAATTTGGCGCAGGGATGCAAATGGCAAGCCTATGATACCTCCCCGGTCAACCAAAAGCTCTAAAACCAATCAAGAAGTCAAGCAATTGGGCTTGACTAAGGATGGCATCAATGACTACATCAAGCATTGGCAAACTAATTCGGATGAGACTAATCGTGCATTGATAGATTATTGGAAGAAGGTGATCAACTTGTTGGATGAGGTAGACACATCCTCGGAAACAAATTTGGGAAGGGTGGTTCCCTAAAAAGTAAGTGGAAAACATTAGCCGGTGTCTTGGCGAAGATGATGGTACCATTAGTAGCATTGTGAAAGGCATATGCTCCTCCTCAATCGATAAACACTATGTTGGTCCTAAGAAGGATAGGCCAAAATATCTAGGCATGGATTGTTATGAACCTTCTCATGGCGTGGAGTGCCACCAATTTGTAGTAGTAAAACCAGCAGATCTAGAGACCTATCCAAAGTGGTTGGGATGGACTATCTCGGATATTTGCAAAGAAGAAGGTGATGTTAACTTCAATAAGGTGCTTGCGGGAATGGTGGTGTCCAAAGACATCGGTTGAGTAATGTCACCGATAAAGAAAGATATTGATTGTTGGACAAAGAGGTGGAGGAGAAATCCTAGTGATCCTGATCTTTGGCTAGACATTGAAACCGTATTGTACTCATGGACTCCAAAAACTATTCCTAGTAAAACAGCGAGAGTTACAATACCTCAGGATGTAAGGAATAAGGTTCTCATATCCTTGGGGATGTTGGTGGAAAAATGATAAACAGTTACTATGTATCAATCACTTTTAATAAAAGTTGTGTACTACTTGAGTTTCATGATATATGATTTTGTAATTTGAAGTTAAGGTGTGAATTTATATTCCCGTGTGTGATTATATGTTAACGTCTATTCTAGTCTAAGGGCAACAAAGTTACTAAAAAAGTGAATTTAACAAAGTTACTAAAAAAGTGCAATATAAAATTTATCCCAAAATTAAGACATAATCCCAATTTAATTGAATGATGGTTGCTATGTCGGGCGGGAAGCTCTGAAGCTAGCTAGAAAATGCCAAAGTGTGGTCTCTGATGGTCAAGCCAAGGACTTCCTTGATATTTTTTTCGAGAAAGTGCTAGAGGTGGCACCTAGGGGTCCGATAGGTAGTGCAAAAAATAAAGCTTCCACCTCTAAGTTCGAATTACCTCCAGATCTGGCTGCAGAGCGGGAACAAATGAGAAAGCAGATGGAGCACATAAAGATGAATCTCGACAACCAGCCGGTTAACTATGCGGCCGAGACCGTGCCTATACTTCCAATCACATTTGAAATTCCGACTAAAGGGGATGTAGAGAACGCAAACCAAGAAGACAAAATCCAAGATGATACAGTGGATTCGGAAAGCTCTAGTCAGGTTAGCATAAAGAGTAATGAAGTATCAACCATAGTTCAAACACTAAGTGATGTGGTTGACACTTCTGGCAGACCGAAGACAACCGAGAGTAAGCTCATCATTGCGGAGGTTGAACAGGAACCAGAAAGGTATGTTCTTCAAACACAAATGAAAATTGCGCCAGGCGCGATTTCAATTTTCTTTTTCCTTGTCTCACAAGTGTGTGCTTTCTTATTACAGACCTAAACCAGTTTCCTCCAAAATTCTGGTGTTCGATTTGAATGGAGTGCTCTGCAAAACGTTAACTAAAGCACAATTCGACCTATCATGGTATGCACGTAAACCATTTGAGACACGCATTTAAATGGGTATATCCGACCATATCGGAAGGAGATGTTAGACCAAGCTTTCACTTTATTTCATTGTGCAATTTGGTCGTCGATGGAGAATAGAAATATCTGAGGAAGTTTTGAGAGTAGTTCCTGAATTACATAGAGATTGGGCATCCGTTTGGGATCGAGCAAATGTAAGTCATTTAAAACCCCGAAGGATCCGGCTGTAAAAATATATTTGTGAAGTGCTTGAGCGACATGATGGATGACTTGGGCGCTCGAGGAGAAGACATCATTATAGTTGATGATGACGCTTTGAAGTGTTGCTTCAATCAGTCCACGATCACTAAATCCACCATCCTATCATCCCCGATATGGTTACCACGGATGATTTTACGCTAAGCTTCATTGGTGTCATGCAAGAAATAGCTTCAGAAAAAACGGTCGAAGATATACAAACACTATACCCGCAACTTGATCGGACAGGGGAAATTGACAGGGACCTTGAGAAAATCGTTCTAGAAAGGGAACTCTTTTGATATATATGTATACCGGAAATGCACTTTCCATAAAAGTTTTGAATATGAAATATACTTTACACCAAACACATTCGAATATATTGTGTTCTTATATCAAGATTATTGGTTACGTAATGCGTATTGTTTTTTATATTATGTGTATGGTTTGCTATACTTGCAATAATTTGTATGTATATACCGATCAATAATTTAGGTGTGTATAAATAGATATGCATCAAATTGGCAAACCATCGGCTTTTGGGTCTCCATATACGCTTGTTATTATGGCACATTCTATTACCTGCAAGATGAACCATGCGGACCTCTGCAGGTGTCGCGAGCTAGAAATAGAACTTCAGGACTGGCTTGATGTCGTTGCTATGAATCCCGTCCGCTTCTATCCTGATCCCTTTGATGTTGTAATCCATCTTATATGGAATCCAGAGCATGGTTTGTTCATGATCGACAGGATCTCAGCACCGCCTGCATCGCCTGTCGACGATGAATCGGATTAGTTTTTTAGGTTTACTTTCCATTATAACGCGTTATTCATGCCAAGAAAATCGCGCCACGCGCGATTTAAACCACGAAAATCTCTGTTTTGTAACTTGCTTGCTGTTATTTATTCGTAAAGCACTACAATTTCAATGTTTAGATTTCGTTGTCGTCCGTGATCATGACGGTACGAATTAATAAGCAATTTCCTACTTTTTATATTGCCAACATTCTGTCATAATATGGGTCATTTGCATCGAATATTTGAATGCCTTTGCATTTTGGAATTAGACATAATCCCAATTTAATTGAATGATGGTTACTCCTGAATGGTGAGAATGACTCTCCTGGTTCACGCCTTCTTAGACAAGCTCTTGGTCACTGTATCCCTCTAGGCAAGAAGGCTGTCAAACCAGTCCTACCTTGGGCTTTACTTCAGACTCTGCAGCCTTTTCCAAGTGCTTCTCCATTTTTGCGTGGCTTGTTGGCAGCATGGGAGGCAGTCAGACATCTTTTCTGGCCACGCCCCTCTATCCACGCCCTATTGGAGACTCCATGGTGGTGGGCACCACTGCCTCCAGACCCCTCAGCACCTCCATCGGCACCCTCAGTTCATCCCCTTACACAGAGACGATGGGTTCTTGCAGGTGTTGTCTCTATTCAAGCATGGTATGAGGAGGGTCGCCTACTGTGAATTTCAGGCAAAGTTCCTGCTCTCTCGTTGGGATGTATCTCTATGGGAGAAGGTCACAGAAAATTTGCCTCTTATAGTGCAAGTTGGTGTTGCTGAAAGGGTGCCATGGGATTGTCATAAAAATATTCACAAAGGCAAGCAATTTGTCAGATCAGTATATCGCCTTCTTTTAGCAGATCTATAAATTTCTTGCCTTCCTTTGCTTGCTGCAATAGCAGAACTTACAATTGCTCTTAATAGCTAATTTCCTGTTTCTAGGAGTAAAAAGTATATATATTATGTAGCTTTTGCATTGGACTGTCTGCACTTTTACCAGGATTTTCAACGTCTGTAAAAATATCCATTTTTATATCTAAAGGAATCTTACTTCAAACACGTGCAATTTGCTTGACATATTATGCTTTGACAAATATAATTGCACACAATATGCTTTGAAAAATACAATTGCACACAATACTGAATTCCGTCTTATCCACAGGTGCCTGCGGGTTAATGCCTTTTGACATCGCTATGATCCTCGCATATCTGCAGTATGTCCGCTCTGTCTTTCGGACATTGAGACTCTTGAGCATTGTCTCTTTGATTGTCCTGAGGTTCAACCAGCGTGGTCCTCGGCTACAAGGTTGTTTAACAAGACATTGACATTGGATTTTAGATGCATCCTTTTGGCATCCTATCCCAACGCATGGCCTCCAAATAAACAAAGGGCATTTCATCTTGGTTCGGTTGGCTCCTATGGTCGATATGGGAGCGCGTCGCGCATTCCCACATCTTCGGGGCATTTATTCATCCGCACCACGGTGTTATTACGGTGGGCCCGAAAAAAGATATTGACAGCTACGAGTGTTCCTCCCTTGACTCAGAACTGGTGGAACGCATCTGGATTCAGTATGTTCGCATTGATTCTTATCATTAGTCTCTTATTCTGGAGTAAGTACATTGTGCTTCAGGCTCGTGCTCCTGTGGCATCTTTGTGTGCTTATGCAGTTAGATGAGACATGTAAATTTTGTACTTTGTCTCTGATTAATAAACTTTTTGGCTTTCGTCCTTAAAAAAAAAAAAAAAAGAGAGAATGCAGAAGGTTATATATACAGGGTGGAAGCAGAAAAAAGAGATTGAATGGAGAATTTGCCGATCTATAGCCAGTCAAAGAAGCTAAGATGAAGGGGCATAAATCAAAGGTTAAGATGAAGAGGCAAAATGGAAGGTTATGATGAAGAGGTTGGAATGGAGGGTGAAGATTATGAGGTGCAAGGTATTTAAGATTTTTGAGGGACACGAGTTCCTCCTCTCCCCCTGATCCAAGATTCTTGAGAGGGTTCAGAGACCTCTCTTGATCATGGATTCAGAGGCCCTCCATGTTTTAGAGGCATGGAGGGCTAATTGCATTGTATTTCCTTCTCTTATTTTTATAGATTGAAGATTATTTTGGGCCCAAGATTTTTCTTTGAATCTCTCTTATTCTTTATCTTGCAGCATCAAATTTGATCCTAATTTTTGCCTTTGAGGCCACTTGTTGGGGATTGTGGGAAAATTCCGCCAACAGAATGGAGGTCCTACTGAGATCTGATGTTTCCCCAGATCATTTTAGTGCTGCAAATTTATTTGGAGCAGTCATTGTTTATAGATTTATTTGGAGCGGTCTTTGTTCATTTCGGTTGCTTCTGGACTTACCTAGGATTCTATTATTTTTTAGGAGGAGAGTCGATGAATCTTATGTACTTGGAAGACTGTTGATGATGAAGACCTGCATGTGCTCTCTCCGTTTCTTCTCTCTCATTGGGATAATGCAAGGTTCTGCTTCAATATATTTAAGGAGAGTTCGCTATTGCCAGCTCTCCATGATTTATCTGAAGAAAATTGCTCCACTCCATTTTTATCCCTGATCTCTGCACTGTTGGCTCTGCTCTTACTAGTCGAAAAACTTGCTCTTGCTTCATAGTTTTTCCATTGCTCTCAATCCTTGCCTTTACCACAAAATCCTACATATCCGCATCTCCCATTTCTACTGGCCGTTTGTAACAAGCACTTGCTTGCTAAACCAGTAACAAACAGAAAAAAGAGATGAAGATTTGCCATAGCCATTTTCTTCTGCCGGATTCCTGCCAAGCCTCTGTTTTTTGTTCTAAACCGTCGGACTTGCAGAAAAAAGAGCCATGATTTGTTCAAATTCAGGTTCATCACTAGTAATATTTCTTCTATTTCTCCCTTGTTCATCCCTACCATATGGTAAATCTCCTAACTTTGCTTCTTTTATAAGTCTTTCAACTTGTGTTTTCCTCTTTCTTCTGACTGTTATTTCCTTGTTGTCATGATTGTCATTGTTAATCTGCTGAGAATGATCAAGTTCCTGTTGTACATCTTCTTGTTGCACATCAGCATCTCGGTTAATCCCATCATCTTCTTCAATGTCAAATTTCACACCCTTATATTCAGTGTGTTCCTCCTTAACCTTATGCCCCTTTCTTATATCTGTGTTTGTATAATACATTTTCATTGAACAAGACGTCTCTACTAATAGTGATTGCTTTGTTTTCTGGATTATAGATTCTATATCCCTTGGATTCCTCATCATACCCTACTACAAAACCAATCTCAGCCTTATCATCCAATTTTTTCCTCAGTTCTTTGGGTATGTGAGAATATGCTAAGCATCCATATACCTTATACTTGTCAAAATTGACTTTTGTATTAGGATTCCATAACAAACAAGGCAAGTTTCCACCAATGCTAGTGGAGGGCAAATTATTCTGAATTTCCACACTTGTCTTTAATGCTTCTTCCCACAAGTTGCTAGGTAGACCACTCTGCTTCAGCATAGATCTTACAGCATCCAATATTGTTCTGTTTTTCCTTTCTGACACACCATTCTGCTGAGGACTATGTCTGCATGTTAATTGCCTTTTAATGCCATGCTTTAAACAATATAATCTGAATTTATTAGATAGGTGTTCTCCACCTCTATCTGATCTAATGCATTTTAGTTTATTTCCAGTTTCTCTTTCAGATTCAACTACAAACTGTTTAAATGCTTGTAGTGCTTGAGACTTGGTTGCTAATGCATAAGTTTTGCACTTTCTGCTGTAATCATCCGTAAAGGTAATGAAGTACCTTTTATTTGTCCTACTTTTAATATTCAAGGGACCACAAAGATCTGTGTGCACCAGTTCAAGCACTTGAGTTGCTCTGGTTTTTCTTTTGGTGAAAGGCAATCTGTTTAGCTTTCCTAAAGCACATCCTTCACATATAAAATGGTCTGAGTTTTTGCTACAGAATATCCAGCCTTGTTTGATCAAATGCTTGAGATTTTTGCTGTTAGTATGTGCTAGACGATTGTGCCATAATTGTAGCCCTTCTTCTTTGATTGTATTAATGCTCACAACATTATTCATTGCAAATAGATTTCCAATTCTGGTAGCTCGAAATTTCAATTCATCTTTGAGGAAAATATTACATGCATTGAGTCAAAAGTGACCTTATAGCCTAGGTCTACCAATTGACTAACTGAAATCAAGTTCTTGATTATCGTGTACACAAAAACACATTCTGGATATTTACAATGTCACCATTCAGATCCTCAAGCTGCAGCAACCCCCTACTCTGAATTTTCTGAAGAGCTCCATTACCAACTTGTATATTTCTTGAATTTGCATTTGTAAGATTCTTCAAAAGATCAGTAGATTGCACTACTGATCGTTCAGCTCCACTATCAACTACCATATAATCAGATTTGTCAGATTTAGTTTTGTCAAGAGTAGCAAATTCATTAAATACCTCATCATCTTCATCTTCAGAATTTGCCATGGACTTTTCCTCATGTTCTTCAGTCACAAAAGCTTTTTCATAGCTTCTTCCTCTTCCTCTATTGGAAGACCTGCCACCTCTGCTATCAGATCTTCCTCTTCCCCTCCCATAATTTTTTGGAGTTGGGCATTTAGAGGCTACATGACCTCTCCCCCCACATGTGTAGCAGTTAAATTCTTTCTTCAATTTAGGGCATTCATTTTTATAGTGACCTTGCTCATGGCAATGATAGCAAGTCACTTTCTTCTTGACAACTAATACTTCAGGTTCATTAGACTGTTGCCTTAATATTTTCTTTTGTTCCCATTCAGTTCTCAAACAATTTTCTGCTTCCTCTCTTGACCTACAAGTATTTCTAATGAACAAGGTCAAATTTTCATTATCCACAGCCCTGGATATTTGCAATACTTGACTTCTGTCTGAGATATGCACAGTTGCTTCAGCAAGGTCTGCTATAAGATTATCAAATCTATCAAAGAACCCTGAGACATCCTCATCTTCTCCTAATTTTAACCCTCTTAGCTCATTTTCAAGCAAATCAATTTGGGAGGATGTTTTATCTTCATAGTGTTTTAGCATATACTTCCACATATCTCGTGGACTCAAACCCCTCAATTTCAACCTAATTGTAGGGCTTACCTTGCAAGATATGATTCCTTGAGCCTCCTTAGCTTTGGTGTACAAGGATTTACCTCCAGAGCTACTGCCCCCTGCTGTGCCTCCTGCACCTGCACTCTGTGAAGTCTGACCTGCACCTGCAGCATTAATAGAGCTTGATGAATTAGAACCAGACCGGGTCAGCACCCCTGCAGTAACATTTCCCTGGGGATCCACTAAATCCCATAAGTCTTCAACTTCCAAGATATGCACTATAGCGTCCTTCCATACTTGGAATCCAGGACCTCCAGCATACACATCTACAGTGTTGAGCAAGCTTGTTCCAAATCTGCTAGACATAATACTAGCTCTGATACCACTGTTAAGAATTGAAGATCACACACTTAGTAGAATTACAACTCTTTTGAATTATATGTCTAGCAAGATTCTTCTTTACAACTTTTCTTTCAAGCACTAAGGGAGCCAAGATATGGTCACTAATCCCTTATGCATTATCTAGACATATACTTAAAGTGTACAAGCTGTTGGCGGATTTTTCCCACAATCCCCAACAAGTGGCCTCAAAGGCAAAAATCAGGATCAAAATTGATGCTGCAAGATAAAAAATGAGAGAGATTCAAAGAAAAATCTTGGGCCCAAAATAATCTTCAATCTATAAAAATAAGAGAAGGAAATACAATGCAACTAGCCCTCCATGCCTCTGAAACATGGAGGGCCTCTGAATCCATGATCAAGAGAGGTCTCTGAACCCTCTCAAGAAGCTTGGATCAGGGGGAGAGGAGGAACTCGTGTCCCTCAAAAATCTTAAATACCTTGCACCTCATAATCTTCACCCTCCATTCCAACCTCTTCATCATAACCTTCCATTTTGCCTCTTCATCTTAACCTTTGATTTATGCCCCTTCATCTTAGCCTTCTATTTTCACCTCTTTATCTTAGCCCTCTATTTTCACCTCTTTATCTTAGCCATTTAAAATAATAAACATCCCAAAGGCCCTTATAAATCTAGGCCCTTAGGTTACAAATACTCCTTCACGCCCCCTTTTTTCTTATGTTGACCGGGTGCCAAAATCCCGGTCAACATCTCGCCCAAACAAAAAATGGGCCGGTCCCCTCGGCCCAAATGCTTCAAATTCTTTTTTTCCATTTGAGTACAATGATTTGGAGGTTTTAGGGTGTACTCCAACACCATAGAATAATAATAAAACTTTGGAGGTTTTAGGGTGTACTCCAACACCATAGAATAATAATAATATTTGGAGGGTGTACTCCAACACCATATAGTAATAATAATATTTGGAGGTTTTAGGGTGTACTCCAACACCATAGAATGATAATAAAACTTGGAGGTTCTAGGGTGTACTCCAACACCAAAATATAACTTGTAGTGTGTACATAAGCATACATCTATACTATGTAACAACACCATAATGATATGTGCCATGAGAAAGATATAGAAGAGTAATGATAAGTTTGGCCTTGGGGTACGGTTTAAATGCATGGGGCAATGGTCTTAGAGATATGGGCACGCCCAAACAAAATGTGTGAAGGTGCAAATTATATCAAGAATGCAAAGCAAGGAATGTAATAAGTTAAGATATAAACGTGGGGCCATTTAAGGGCAAGCAACAAAATATAGCATGTGGCCATAAACGTGACAAAAAGTTGGTAAGAAAAGGTAAATATGGCAAAAAGTGGTAAAAGGTGTTTAAGCAAATGTGTCAAGAAACTAATAAAAAGGGTGGTTTAAAAAAACAAATACAAAGAAGGATAGATAGGAAAAACAAAATAAAACAACGTGCTGCGCACGAAGGGTTGCCCTCCGGTGGCCCGAGAGTGTGTTTTCATGTTTCTTGTTGTCTTTTCATTTTCATGGTTCTTGTTCGGTCATTTCTTATGTCGGGGCTTATTAATGGTTTGAACAGGGAATTTTATTATGAATTGTACATGGACCAAGAAGAATGAGAATGAGAATGATTTTTTATCGTCCACTGAGGCCAATCAGCCTATGGGACCCATAAGGAGCGCAACAAACTTATTACTGTCCGGGTTAAAAAACCCCCGCCCCGAAGGGTTTTCGAGGGAAAAACCGTGGCAGTAATAAGAATGCTGTCAAATTGTACAAGTATACATCAATGTATATATACATGTCAAGTGTGTGCCCGAGGACATAGCTGATCTCGCATGTCCATAACCTCCTGAAGGTATGATCCCAGCACCCGTACGGATGCTGTGCTCAATATCACATGTAACGGCTGGCCAGGGCCCGACCAACCTCGGCATAGCGTCCGAATTTGATCATATCTTTGGGCAACTTTGAAGGGTATGAGATTCATCTTCAATGACTCCCATTTGGCAAATTGATGCTGAGGCTTTCCCCGGCGTGGCTCACCAATCCATCCGCCCGCCTCAATTCAAGATGATGTGCCCTCGCTGAATGGAGGCAATGAGTCTGCGCCTTTTCATGGGCAAGTGGGTGCGCAGGTAGCATTGCGGGCCTCGCTCCAATGTGGGATTTATGTGGCGCCGGTAGTGTCTTTGTCTTGACATGTTCAAGGGCATTGGCATCCCAAAGCTTCTTTGAGGAAGCAAGCGTCAAGATATTGCCTCAAGCTATGGCGATCCGCCTCTGTTGCACATGCATGCACCTCGTGCTCCGCACATTCCATCTAGCCAACCATTGAGCTCTCTTTTTCCCTCCAAAGGGCCTTGAGACAGCCATGCCCCCGTGCCATGATATAAGCTAGTTTAGGGAGATGAGCATCGGCCCATATTGACCACCTTCAAAATAGACAATGTGGCAATCAAGGGCCAGCCTCAAGAAGAGGCAAGAATCCTGTCTCTAGAGAATTTGATATGGGACTGTGGACTTCACCCCTAGTGCTCGTACTAAGAAGGCTTTACGACCTCGCCCAAGTCATTCCAAGTAGCAAGTGATACTACTGGTCCCCATACTTCCACCCCGTATAAAAGGACAGGCTCTACTAAGACCTTGAACAGGTGTGATTGATGGGCCCAATCATACAACTCCGCTCTATGACTATTGTTTTGCATTGCATATAGTGCCTTCCGGCCGGCCGTCACTTTAGCGTATGGATGTGTCCCAAAGCATAGTAGAAGGAAACTCCACTCCCAAATACTTGTATGTGGATGCAACTTCCACATTCTGGCCTTGGTAACTGAAGGAGGGGATCCTCGGCTGACGTGAAGATGATATGAAAACCACCTTAGTCTTGGCCAGTTGACGCATATATCGGGCCGCTAAGGATCAATGTGTCCACGGCATCGAGATGTCGCTGCATGTCCGCTGGTGTGTAAGCTAGGAGGTCCACATCATCAAGATATATTAACCTGTCGATGATCCGATAGAGAATGTGAGCTCCATCGCCCCCATTATTAGCAAGCCGCCTCTCCAATTGATCAATGTAAAGCCCAAACAATGTTGGGGAGAGAGGGCATCCCCGACGAAACCCTCGATACTACTATCAAATGGTTGGCTTGTCTCGCCGCAAACCGACCAACATCTTTCATATAGCTTCGTACATCGTGATTTACGCAAATCTGGCTGAAACCCCAAATTGCCTGCGGTCTTGCCCATAGTTTTTCCCCGAGGCACATTGTCAAACGCCCAAAAATCCACAAAGAAACAATATAGATCCCGGCGGGTTCCCTCCGGTCTTCAATCGAGTTCGCGAACGTGAAGATGTGGTCAATGGTTGAGTGCCGGGTCTGAATCTGCCTGGTGAGGGCCGCACCTCTGTTGCCTCTGCCCGGCTTCGTCAAACTGCTGCTCGAGAATCCCGCAAGCGGTTTTGCAAACACCGAATCGACCATGATTGTTCGATGGTGGGCCGGGCGCGCTTGGGTCACCCGCCTTATAGATGGGAACAACTCGCTATTGGTCCACCGCGGTGGAAGCCTTTCTGTAATGCCTTGTTGAACAAAGGCGGTCAGCTCTGTTGCCTCTGCCCATTTCGTCCAATCACGCCGAGAATCCCGACAGCGGTTTTGCAAACACCGAACTACCGGCCATGATTGTTCGGTGATTAGGTACGGGCGGTGTGGGTCACCTGCCTTATAGATGGGAACAACTCTGCTATTGGTCCACTGCAGCGGGAAGCCTTCCTGTAATGCCTTGTTGAACAAGGCGGTCAGCAGGAAGAGGCTTGCAAAGCTCAGTGCCTAGACCAATTGTGATTGACAAGATTATGTTATGTCTAAAACATATTAGCCATTCATGAATAATGCTTTATATTAGTAATAAAATTGTACACGGCCTGTATGAATACATACTTCTTTTTTCTTAGTGAATGCACACAAATATTAAGAATAGAATACCCAATGGTAAAAAAGAACCAATTCGTGCTTTGGTAATATAACAATCCCGTTCCCGTTTCGCATATGCGCGTTTAAGTGCTTTGCTAATGTATTAATTCCATTTCTAATATGTGCGTTTAAGTTGGTTGGTGTCAATTAATTTTGGGTACAAAACATCAGGAAATTTAACAACATGCCAAATGCCATTGTTACAATATAATGCCATTGTTACAATAAGTTGTATCCTATACAGCAAGAAGTAGGAACTTGTGTACACGCCACTTGAGCCTTTGCAATCAAATAACATATTACATGACCAATTGTAGCATTCAAGACATCCAATCGCAACCTTCACATCAAATAACATATTACATGACCAATTGTAGCATTCAAGTCATCCAATCGCAACCTTCACATTCATTACAAAACCAAGAACCAAGGGGGGCCCAAATACCAAGAACGAAATTGAACCCACAACCTGATGGCCCATGACATTGGGATTAGACCCCTTAATCCATTAAGTCAAGGAGAACTTGTGGTAAAAAATGCCAACCACTAGGGAGATAAAAAGGAAAAAATGGCTAGGGGGGACTCATACATCCACCTTGGCCACAAATACATGTCAACACCCCGTAGGGCCAAAAAAAACAATTTTATGTAGAAACCTAACCTTGAATACATAGGAAACCTTACTTTAAAAGTTATCACCACAATAAACGGCTGAGATAAAGCTTCAACGGGAAAATTGCAGGGTAGGTAGGCACGTGTGGCATTGAGCTGTCAGTTTCCACTTACCTCATATACTTCTGAAAAGAAAGGGAAGAAAGGGGAGGACGAATGGCCGACCTTTATGCGAATCCCTCATCCTACGGAAAAAAAAAATTGCGGGGTAGGCACGTGTGGCATTGAGCTGTCAGTTTCCACCTACCTCATACTTGCGATGAAAAAGAAAGGGAGGACGGTGCCGGCTGGCCCGACGAACCGACCTAATCCCCCAATCCTGATCTAGGTAAGGTTCGAGCTAGGGGCCTTACGAAAATTCATTGACCTTATCTGAAATGCCATGGCCATGGCGACCACTTCCGCTCCGGTGATGCAAAACTGGAGTTTCAGCTATGGCGCTGTTTCCGACCACGAATCCGCTCCATGCAGACTGCATTTTTGCATGTGCCAATGCATGCCTGCTTTCCTATAAATCATAGATTTCCAATTTGGCTTGGATTACCAACTGCGGGTGATGGAGTTCGGCGCTTGCATAAAAGGTAAAAACACTCTTCTATTAATCATATCGTATGAAGATCTCTGACTACAGCTCTCTATAAAACAGGTAATCAACCTTTTGCAGCTGAACATACTCTAGATTGTTTCGCACAGGCTGAACAGGACCTTGTTGAAGAGCACTAAATCATTCCTGCTATCATTTTCAGAGAAGTCCAGAGCTTTTCCTGGAAGTCAAGCATCGGAAGCCCAATCTAAACCATGATCACCTTGGACTCAACAATTAATGTATCTCTGTAATTTTATGCCTGCAGATCCTTTTTTTTTTTAATACCCTGTTTGGCTGAGCAAACAGTTGTTTTCCTTCTGATGACCATCTCTAATAAGTCGTATTTAATTAAAGTGGGACAAATCTCGAATTTTGGGAATTTTGGGAATTTTTCTCGAATCTCAGGGGGAGGGAGATGGGGCACACCTTGATAAGGAGAAGGGTAGGAGGAGAAGGAGGGAGGGGCCAAGTTGGAAGAAGAGGGGAAGGCGCTAAGTTGGAAGAAGAGGAGGGGAGAGGAGAGAAGGGGAGGGGAGAGAAGGGGAGAGGAGAGGAGCGGAGGGAAGAAAAGAGCAAAAGGGGCAAAAGAGGAGAGGTTGGGGCAAAGGGGGGCAAGGGTCTCCCCCCAACCTTTCCAAAATAATGGTTAAAAAAGAGGAGAGAGAGGGGCAAGGGGGCAAGAGGAGGGGGAAGAGGAGAAGGGGAAAGGGGGAGAGTGGGGAAGGGGAAAGCCAAAACCAACAAGGGGAATGTATCCCCTTAAGATTAAAAAAGATTAATATTAAAATATAATTAAAAATATAAAATATTTTAATTAATTAAATAAAAAAATATAAACCTTTCTTTTCTCGACTAGTGAGTCGGGATGGCGGGCATACAGTAGAAGCAGGCTTTAGGCCGGCCTATGCAATGCATGGTCGGTGATGAGACTTGGTGTCGGGCAAGCCATCGAAGTCAAAAGCTTCGCCATGAGGTCCCCCTTTTACACCAGGAGGAGCAAGTCCAAGGGCTGGCCGTTGATGCACATATTTAGATCCGCGCTCTATTAATCCTGCATTGCCCAGCTTTCTGTGTTTCTTCTGCGTTTCGTGGTGACAAGCACACAATGGCGCTCCGCTTCCATTTGGCTTTGCTAGCTCCGGCGTTTTTTCCCCTTCAGAATGTTTTGTAATTTTGGCAAAACAGAGCTCGAGGGAAGCCTGGCATTCACGGTACAGAGCTCAAGCCACATACAATCATTCCTACAATGATTTTTTTTCAGAAGATTCATAAGACTTGACGAGCATTATGCCGGATTTGAATGCAAAGTCTATCAGTTTTTGTTTCTGTGCTTTCTCATAAGCCGAATTTTAGCTCCTATCCGCTGTTTATCTATCCGCTATTTATGCAAGATCGTAGTTCAACTACTCTGCAATGCTAAGGAAAGGTAATCGACAATCAGACTTCAATTTCTCATGCCAGAAATGGTAAACACGGCATAGCATAACAGTGCAGCAGGGTCCACGGTGCTTCAAAAATTTTCCAGAAACTAGCTATTGCAGAAGACTGGTAGAATCTTTCGTTTCTAAAGTGCTTTTTGAGCTTTGGTTTTTTTTTCCCAAAGGCATTCCGTCAGCTTATGATAAAGGATGCAGGTAACTGCAGATCCGCACAAGGAAATGCAGTAGAAGGAGCAGAGACTGGGCAAATTTAGCAGAGCAGATTTGAAAATTTGCTGCACATGCAAGGGCCGATCCAATCCTTCAAAAAATAACGGAGCATTTACATTCTTGAGCATGAATCCGTCGGAGATGATCCAGAAAGCTAGATGCAAGGAAGAAAAGATCTATGTCACGGTAAAATTTAGACTTTTGAGCTCCAAGGAAATAGCCCACAAGGATGTTTAATTTTGTCGCTCTTTCTGCACTCACCGGCAGAGCTTGTCATCCGCTCTCTTATAACAGAGAAGAATGCCGGAAGCAAATAAGATTGGGGCTTAAATGAAGGTCGTGGAGAGGCGGATCGGTGCGGCGCGGCTTAGTCCGGCGGAATTTCTAACTCTGCAGGCCCAAGAACCTGCTTTAATCCGACATTTTTCTAGCTTCTAGATTCGGCAGGCATGCTCATCTGCGGGCGATCATTCTCACCTTTCGGTAGGGCGATCATTCTCACCTTTCGGGCATGCTCTAAATAATTCCTTCTCGTGTTTCTGATCTCCCTGTTTCTGATCTCCCTTTCACATTTTTCAATCAGACTCTGCACTGCCACAACAGATCGGGCAGTTTTGCCAACGATAGATCTTATGCAACGCAACAGATGAAAGGAAATGGTTATTGGATAGCACATCTCCGCTTCCATGCCATAGCCGGGGATCTTGAGAGTTCGCCATAGCCAGCCACGATTTAAAAGTAAAGTGTACCAAATTTCTTCTTCTAAAAGGTGCGTTACCAAATCTCCCCCCTTTTCAATTTCAAATTTGAAAATTCCCCTTTTTAATTTCAAATTTCGAAAATGTCCCCCTTTTCAATTTCAAATTTCGAACTTAAGAGGTGGGAGAAAAAAAAAAGAGCCAAATATTGAGAGAAAAAAAAGCGGAATAATAGTGTGTACTCAAAAAAAAAAATACTTGATCTGGATATATACGGTTATTTTTCTAAGGTTAATGGAAAAAATAGCGAGGTGGTACGCACCAAATTTTAAATTTCTAGGATACCATTAATTGGGCTATAATTTTATTAGTGTCGTCCATATAAATATTTGAATTTTTGTCGCAAATTGATAGCATGGTTGTGTGCTTGTATAATCATATTTTACACCTTATGTTGACCTTAGAGGTGCTAGGCATATAATTCTTATGTCTAAGATAAAAAGTTGGCATATACAAGATAATAGTATACTTTAAATTAGTTCACTTTATTTCAAAGGAAATGATGCATGGCTATACTATATATTGCTTTGCATGGACCATGTGCTAGTATGCTATACTATACTATATAACTATATATTGCTTTGTATGGACCTTGTGCTAGTATGCTAATGCGTGCATTATGAAATTGTAGTATAAAGTACTAATGTGTGCTAATTAAGGTGTGCTAGTTAATAACCATTTAGGACATTGTCCTAAATCTCTTTTTTTTCAAAGGTATGTACAAAATTTTTTTTTTTCAAAGGTATGTACTAATGTTTTTATACTAGCACACATTAGTATTAGCACCCCTAAAACCTGAGTTTTTCGCTTTGAGCTGCCTTTCTCGACTCATGGAAGTCGAGAAAGGCCTTCACCCCTAAAACTGCGTTTTTTCTCACCGGCTTTGAAACTGCCTTTCTCGACTCGCGAGTCGAGAAAGGCCCTATGACCCCTAAAAACTGCGTTTTTCGCTTTGAGCCTCCTTTCTCGACTCGCGAGTCGAGAAAGGCCCTATGACCCATAAAAACTGCGTTTTTCGCTTTGAGCCTCCTTTCTCGACTCGCGAGTCGAGAAAGGCCCTATGACCCCTAAAACTTGTGTTTTTCACTTTGGTGCCTTTCTCGACTTCGGCGAAGTCGAGAAAGGCCCTCAGCTTTGTTTTTCCAAAAATGGCCCTAAGAACTGTGTTTTATTTTATTTTTTTAGCATGTAGCATCACTTGACTAACTTGATTTTGTCTTTTGCAGTCCTTATCTCGACCAGATAGTACATGCTTGGGAGCAATGAAAAGACCAGTTCATTGAAGAAAGATGCCGAGAAGAGGGTGGTGACATCAGTTGGACATACAAGCACGTGGCCTATGAAGGAACTCCTCATACAAATTTCTATCGTCTGTAAGTTGCTCCGTGACTTGGACAGAGCTCCACGCGCCGTTTGCAGTAGGTTGGTTCATGTGTGAAGAGGGTGTTTTCATTGTGATAATACGACCACTATGGTCTCTTCACCCACTGTAATGTATATTGTAATGAGCCCATTTATAAATATAAGGCATCTCAAAACTAGTATTTTTTGGTGATTAAGTAAACAATTTGCTTAATTTTTGTTGGAATTTATGATCTCTTGTCTACCCACCTAAGAAAATAGAGCCAAAAAGTCTTGGTAAAGGAATTCACCCTCACGCGAATAACTCTTATTTTGAATGACAAATAAGCCCCAAAACAGGGACTCGACTCGATATCCAAGAAAACTGGGAGAAAGCTTGGATGCACAGTTTCAGACAAAATTTCGAATTAAGGACAGTTTTCGGGTCGGGTTGCTCCTTTATGTGTAAAATAACAGGGTTCCGAAAAAAGGTGGGAATGGAATGAGTCCCACTTTAATTAAATACGACTTTAATGCTGCTAACTTCAAGCTGAACTCTGTTATTGAGTCTGTTTACTTCAATCGGGGATCCATGGAGCTTAAGGATTTCTTCAAGATTTCACGACCCCATTCGCCGGAATACCTTTCGAGCCTACTTGAATCAAATTTTAAAGCAAAAAATTCCTAGAAGTCCGACAAGAACCCTTAACCAGCTACAGCCTGAGCCAGCTTCTCTCTGCCATGCCGGTTAACCGGTTGGACGATCCTGGATTTAGAACGCAAACGACCGCCAGTTTACAGGGTACAATCCGTTTTTAGCAGTCAACAATATATTCTGAGTATATTCCAGCATATACTCAGGATATGCTACAACCCCATACAAATGAGGATTTGCCCCCCTAGGGGCAACCCAAAAAGTGGCGAAGGACAAAACAAAGGAAAAGGGCAAAAGGATGAGCGTGGAAAAAAAATGAAAGAAAATTTTTTTGGGCGGCAGCGAACAGGAAGCTATGGCGGCATGGCGGCGGACGGAATGGAGCTTCTCTTTTCTTTACTTTCATCCTTTGATTTCTTTTCTTTACAGGTCCGGCAGCAGCTTGACTCATGGATTCAGCAATAGAAGGACAGCTGTGGCTATGGCAGCGGCTATGGTGGCTTCTTGCTTCTCTTCTCCCTCCTTCCCACTTCTTCCCATCGAAGATCTACCACAGAATTTTGAAGAAGTTCAGCAGAGTGCAAATAAAAGCAAATGGTTAGCAGCAATGAATGAAGAGCTAAATTCATTTACAGAAACAAAGACATATGATCTAGTTGACATTGATAGCAGTAAAAATGTAATTGGAAGGAAATGGTTATTCAGAATCAAAGAAAATCCTGATGGCAGCAAAAGATATAAAGCTAGATTCGTAGCACAAGGGTATACTAAAAAAAAGGGCAAAGATTATGAAGAGATTATGAACCTCACAAGTATTAGAATTTTGCTGGCTATGGCTAATGCAATGAACATGGAAATACATCATATGGATGTTAAAACAGCCTTTCTAAATGCTACTTTAGAGGAGGAAGCATACATGAGACAAGCTCCTGGATTTGAGCAGGGAGAAAATAAGATTTGGAAATTGCATAGGGCAGTTTATGGATTAAAACAATCCCCTAGGGAATGGTACCTCTGTATGAATCATTTTTTGCAAGAACATGGATTTGAAAAATTAAAGAATGATGGAAATCTTTATAGATTCCAACAGGGAGAAGAAGTTTGCATTATAGCACTTTATGTTGATGATTGCATAATGGTTGCAAACACCATGAATATTCTTAATGAAGCAAAAAGGATTTTGAAAAACAGGTTCCAAATGTCAGATTTAGGAGAACTCAAGAAATTCTTGGGTATAGAAGTCATCAGAGATAGGGATCAGAAATATATCAAGTTGTATCAGAAGACTCATATTGATAATATGGTGAGAAGATTTAATTTAGAAGATGCTAAAGTAGTAAAGATACCTATGGCACCTGGACATGCACTTACAGCAAATTCACAAGACATGCCGAGTACAAACATGGAGAAAACACCATACATGGCTTTAGTTGGATGCCTATTGTATCTGGCAAATAACACCAGACTTGACATTGCCTATGCAGTTAACATCTTGAGTAGAAGATGTCACAACCCTACAAAGAATCATTGGGAAGCAGGCAAAAGAGTGCTGAAATATCTCAAGGGAACATCCACTCAAGGTATATGTTATACTTCAGAAAAGTTAAAACTAACTGCCTATAGTGATGCAGATTGGGGAGGTAATCTAAGCACTAGAAGGTCAACATCAGGATATGTCATATTTTTATGGAACAATGCAATAACTTGGAGATGCAAGAAACAAGCAGCTATAGCAATGAGCTCTGCAGAAGCAGAGTATGCTGCTTCTTCATTGATAGCCAAAGAATTAGTTTGGTTAACGAGATTATTGCAAGAATTAAATTGTGACAGGATGAAGCCACTGAAATCATGACAGACAGTCAAAGTTGCATAGCGATAGTAAAAAACCCTGTTCATCATGATAGAACCAAGCACATAGAGCTAAATATTCATTTCATACGGGATTTGGCAGTGCAAGGGATTACTCAAATGAGATATGTTGATACTAACAGTCAAATAGCAGACGTCTTCACTAAGGCACTTGCAGAAGTTAAATTCAGTAAATTTAAAGAGCAATTAAATGTGCTAGACTTATAAGCTGAAGGAGGAATGTTAGAATTGTCAGCTTATAACTGGGTGATTGCTTTGAGGTCTTCAGTCTACACTAATGTTGTGAAGGTGAATGTTATGCTGTTGACCTAGTGTTGCAAATAAGTTCTCAATGTGGTGAATCATGGAACCATTGGAAAAGTATATTCAAACCATTGAAAACTAAATGCAATGGTTAACGAATGGGCGAATTTCTCAGCTTATGAATGTGGGATATATGTATACTTCGATCGAGCTCAATATGGAAAGTCGATCAGTCCCTTAACCGCCGGATTGATCCAAAATATATAGAGATAAGAATGCGGAAGATTATATATACAGGGTGGAAGCAGAAACCAGAGATTGAGTGCAGAATTTGCCAATCTATAGCCAGTCAAAGAAGCTACAGTAGTTGAGTCAATGTTTTTGCTACAGTAATCGTGATATTCAACTTCCTATGGTTTATAGAGATTATTATGGTTAAGAACTTGAACTGGTGATGTTGCCTCCTTCTTAATTCTTTGAAGGGGATTAGATTATTATTCTTTAAGGTTGAAGCTTGTACACTTTAAGTATATGTCTAGATAATGCATAAGGGATTAGTGACCATATCTTGGCTCCCTTAGCGCTTGAAAGAAAAGTTGTAAAGAAGAATCTTGCAAGACATATAATTCAAAAGAGTTGTAATTCTACTAAGTGTGTGATCTTCAATTCTTAACAGCTAGACGTGGTTTACAGACTAGTTTTATGATGCCCAAAACTAATCAATGTACATGACATGGCTGTAGTTGGCATAGTGATTATTATGACATCTTTGTGGAATGAACAACAAAAAATATTGACCCAAAGTCCTTGGACCTCACTTTTGACATATCCATGTAAGAGTTGCCCTGGGGGTACACCTAATCTAAAGTCTATATGGCATATGTGTGCATAGGGTTAAGAGAAATTATCTCTTATACAAAAATTTTCTAAGAAAATACTAGTAAACGTGTGCCCGGCATTGCCGCGCTAATATCCCGGTTTGTGTTTGTACTTGGCCTTCAATGTCCATATATGTGTGCAGCATTTGAGACCACCACAAGTTTGATGCTTGATATATTTTTGTGAATATTTTTTTAACCACTATTGTAAATGGCCTACAATGATGACAACACTATTCTTCAAGAAATGCTCATAATCTCATTACGTAAAATAAAGCATCAATATAACTTGCCAATCTTGATCCACAATTATTCCTAACAATATTGAGCATAAATTGTTTATTTGATGGACTTGCCACAATGATGGAAGAAATGTCGGTGTAGGCCATTCAATGTATACCTACATTGTAAATGGTTGTATGTTACAATGCTACAATGCAGTGATGATTGTATTGTGTCAAACATGTTTAAACACATCACATAGATTATTGAAAAATATGTTAATGTTAATGCATAAGGCACTTGTGTGTCTATGGGGGAATTTTAAACATTGAAGTGCCTAGGGGTTTAAAATATTGAAGCCACATGTATGGGTTACACCACCAACAACAATTGCATCTATTCATTTAAAGTGGCATTTCAAGTTTCCTCCATAGTTTATTGATTGATGTTGGCACAAAGGCAAAAAACCTAGGCATCTTTCCTCACACATCTTATATCTTCTTGAAAACGGATGTTAAAGGCAGATGCATAATCTAGAAGCTGCAGCTGAAAGAAACAGCCTTGCTCTAAATGGATTCTAAAAGGTCTGATTATTGAGCTTCAGCAAGATATGCTAAATGTGATTGTCTAAAATGTCTACTCTGAAACAAAAGTATATTACCTTACGGCAAGGAAGTTATAGAGGCTTAAATATACTGGGTTTCAAGCCACTTTACAAAACATGCAACTCATATATCTTAATGCAGGAAAACATGATGCCTCATCTTAGTTCTTGTATGATGCAGAATCGCGAAGATGACATTGGGTTGTATATTAAAATGACCAAAGCAATGGGCCTGCCAAATAGAATGCCAAAGTAAGTTAGTGTCTAGTGGCAATTTAAGGGCAAAGTGTGATACAACTCTTATTTACCTGTTCCATATGTTCTTTTGAGATGTTCAAAGTTGTTCAGCTCATAGTTTACATCAATGCCTATTGATGCAAACCATGAAAAGTCATACAACTTAGCGAAAATTCATTTAAGAAGATCAATACATTCTAATACACATAGTTGAATGCACAAAGAACTTTCATAGATTACTAACTCTAATTGATACAATTCCTGTGGAAAAACTTGGAGTACAAATAACAAATCAAAGATTTTAGAAAGTTTTGAGAAGCCTAATCTGCATAATGGAATGAGCAAGGATCTCTGCTCCAGTCTAGCAGCAAAATAGCAAACCTTGTAAGATGCATAGAAAGCGAACTCAAACCAAACAGAAAGAGGAATCATTTAATCTAAAAATCCAGCTTTTAATCAGGCGTAGTTACCCAAAGCCAGCATTGCCAACGATTTGTTTGCAGCTTTATATAACAATAGATGTACCTTGCTCCTATCTACTTATTCAATAGATTCCTATCACAGTAGAAGCAAGAAGGAAGTTATGTTATATAGATAAACTGGAATATAAGATAAAAAAACATCCAGGAAATTGCTACCCACTGCCATATATCCCTTGGCTTAGGTCAACAATCTTGGTCAACGCTGTAGGATCTTGGCCAGTATATCAGGCATTGACTAGAAGATTAGAATCCATTTCTGCAATTTCATGAGCAGCCACACTGATAATGCTATCCAGGCCAATATCCCATTTGGAGGATTCATAGGTTTGGTACTCCCATGTAACTTGAAACTGCAAATGGATATGCACATAGCTGGGGACATTGTGTTCCAGACTGACCTATCCAAGCATATGATAAAGTGTATCCAACTACAGATAAATAACTGAAATAATGAAAACCACATATAGCCCCTCTTGAGTAGTTAGAATTATGTATATGCTAAGCCTAGTACATTTATATGCTAAACTTGGTACCACATTCAACAAAATAATATTGTTGGCAAGAAACAGGGCCCTGACAATTTCCAGCGAAAATAGCTCTAAAAAATATCCATAGCTCTAAAAAATAGCGGTTTATCCATAGAGTACAATTTCCAGCGAAAATAGCGGACAATACGTGATAATCATGTACATTTTTTCCAACATGTAGAATAGCTAAAAATTGGGGGAGCTGTCAAGAAGAAAATGGATTTGGGATGGTAATACAAAACCTGCGGCTTGTGCTCTCAAAAGATTATGGCTTATGTTGATATGGAAGGGGAAAAAGAACCTACTACATGAAAATATGCTGATTTCCTTACTCTGCTGAGGATGTGTTGCAAATGGACCCCGCAGAGATGGTTTGGCCAAGGGCGTCAGATGACGACCCGGTGACCGCGGTATGGCCGGCGGTTCTTTATTCTTTGGCCGATATCTTTGACACGGTCATTTGCAATGGGCTGGCACGATGGTCGATCCTCCGCCGCTTCACTTGTAGACGGGGAGAACCGTGGGGCCGCACCAAAGTGGTGGATTACGTGCTAGCAGACGAGCAATGCCTACACTTGATCACTCGCCTTTTGTAATGTCCGGGGCAGTGGCCGGACGAGGAAGTAGACTCACCATCAGCCCCTCTCTTGCGGATAGATTGGTAGGCCAACCGAGCACCCATTGCCCCAACACCCCATGTACCACCAGGTTGCGTCCGGACTATGATCATCGGCGGCGGTCTATGCGAGGATGCTTGAGCATGAGCCTGCCGGAGTGCTTTGCTCCCCACACTTCAACAGCCCGAGGCGGCCCGGTGAACCGGCTTCTTCGAGGGGTAGGGGCCGATGCTTTGGGAGAGGCCGCTCGGCGATCCACGGGGGGCTGCAACCACCTTCCCCGCAATCAGGGTTCGATGGCGAATGTCGGGGAGCTGAAACGATGGCTCCGCCAAGTCTTTGGACCCCACCATTCACCCGCAGAGCCGTCCATCAATGCCGCTCCTTCCTCAAGACCAAGAAAGCCAGGTACCTTGCGAGCTCAAAGAATGATGTTTGGTCTTCTAGACCCAGCCACCCTAAGCGCCTTACGGAGAAAGGTCTTGAGTAAGCCCGCACCCACGGAAATATTACCCCGGAACAATGGGTGAGATACTTGCGGCCCGGTATGACCCAATGGGAAGCCGGGCACCGGTACCTCCATGAGGCGGGCCCTAGCGGTCATTACCGAAGGGGATGTCATAATGGGCCTGCAACGTCTCGCTAATCCGGGGAAGGCGGCCAGATTTGGATGGTATGCGGTGCGAGCTTCTCAAGTGGGCGGGCCCCCAATGGTGCCGGTTCTCACAAAGACTCTTCAACGGGGCATTGCAAGAAGGCTTCCCCCCGCCTTTGGACTACCGGTAGAGTTGTGCCCATATACAAAGCGGGGACCCCCATAGCCCGACCAACTATCGTACCATTATGGTCGGGTTACGTCTTTGCCAAGTTGCTTGGCCGGGATTCTTGAGCGATTGACACTTTGGGCGAGGATGGAGAAGTGCGGGCTCTCCAGCAGGGCTTCCGCCCGGCATTCTACTATTGACCATATCTTCACTCTGCGAACACTCATAGAGGATAGCCTTGAATCGGCCTTGAGAATGCATCTTTGTTGCTTTGTGGATTTCGCAGGCTTTTGACCACGGTGCCTCGGGATAAGTTGTGGGACAGATTGAGACGACTAGGGACTCCGTCGACTTGCGAGAATGCTATATACAAACTATCTGAGGCTTGCTCCGGTCGTCTCCACCTTGTCGGGGAGCCCGTTGTTAGTAGCATTGGGTGCGCCCGGGGCTGCCCTCTATCCCCGGCGGCGCTTTGGCTTGTACATTGACCAGCTAGAAGAATGGCTAGGCGGCGAGGGGAGGCGCCGTTGATGCACCACATAATCCGGCAACTCATATATCTGATGATGTTGACCGCTGCGCATATACCCCCCTGCAGGACATGCAGCGCCACACGATGCTTTGGACACTTTCTCGCCAATTCACCGACATGAGAGTTAACTTGGCCAAGACAAAGGTGTCTTCTTTGGTCCCATCATCCCGGCACCCACGCCTTCCCTCATTCACTTACCGAGGCGGCAGGTAGTGGAGGTGGCTCGGTCTTATAAGTATTTGGGCATTGAGTTTTCTACTACCACACACCGGGATGCATCCATCGGGTTATGGGTCACTGCAGGTGAAAAGCCCTATATGCAATGCAAAACAACAATCCTGGCGGTCATGCATGGTCACCGGGCACACTTGTTCGAGGGCCTTGGTTGAACCGGTCCTCCTCTATGGGGCGAAGTGTGGGGGTCGGTGATATCCCTCACCACTTGGAACGATCTAGAGCAGTCTGAGTAAGGCCTTCTTGGCCCGGGCAATCGGGAGTGAAATCCACGGTCCCATATCGATCTTGCTCGAGAGAGACAGGCTTCCTTCCATTCTGAGAGGGTCGCTTTGGAACGTCACATTATTTACTTCCGGAAGGTGGTGGCTATGGATGAAGCCCGGCTGCCCAACCTTGCTTTGGCGGTGGCGATGGACCCTTGGCGACTCAAAGCTGGGCGGAAAGACAAGCAAGCCTAGTGGTTCTCGCTATGGAATGTGCGGCACGGATGTGGACCGGTGCATACACATCAAGGAACGCTACGCCTTGAAGCGTACTTGGATGCTTGCTTCATGGCCAAGCTTTGGGATCAGAGGCCTTGTCACATGTCAAGGTGGCAAATTATCGACAAGCGGGTTAATCCCATGCTCACGAGGGGCCCACACCACTACACAGCACCCCATCTACCCATGAAAAAAAAGCCCGGGGTGATTGCTTCCATTCGCCGCAGTGCACACCACCTCCGCATTGAGGCGGGGAGATGGATTCGAGGGCAGCGTGAGGGCGAGTCCGTCGATCTTTGTCAACGAGCCATTGAGGATGAAAGTCCACCGCCGGGCTTTGTCCGTGTCATTTGCATATCCGGGCTCGGTATGCTTTCGGTTAGTTGTGCCCCATCGCCTTGCATGAGCTAATGAGACCGCGGCCTCTGTAGGCTTGTTGGGATCGTTACCTCCGGGAGGTAATGGATCTGTGCGGACTTCGGTTATGCCCCCGTCCGGCATTAACCTCACCGTACTTGTGATTATGTATATAATCGTGCGGTATGTCGGCATCCTTATTGCTACTAAGGTTTTTCCCCCAAAAACCCTTCGGGGCGGGGGTTTTTTAATCCTGGTAGTAATACGCCTGCTGCTCTCTCTTTGTACTTGGATCCCATAGGCCACTTGGTCTCCGTGGACGATAAAATCATATTCTATTCTATTCTATTCTATTCTATTCTGCAAAAAATAGTAGTCTATCAAAAAATAGAAGCATAACATCAAAGAAATAAGATTTTGTGCACCTTTAGTGGCATATAGCATTTTTGAGAAGCTCATAATGACAAACATTATACAGTCTGCTTTGAATATGTAGCAAAATAACAGGGGGTTCCAGGGGGATTTGTTAAGAATTCCTGAAACCATAGACCATATATCCCTAAAACAATTGAATGGATTGTTATAAAAAAAAACATATATTCAAGTTAAAAAATAATCACATTAGCTTAGTAAGTATATTGGTTAAAGTAGTCTTATTAGGACATTGAATTATTTTGGTAGAGGTTCGAGCCCTCGTATTTCATATTCTAAAATCTTAGGCAAAGCCATATAGAGGTTCAATATTCCCTCAAAACCTTAGGCGAAATCGTATTTCATATTTCAAAATCATAAGCGCCTCCAATCATAAATGACTATAAGCGAAACGAGAGGTGGATACGATCTCGGTCGTAGGATCGACGAATCCGACGACTGTGGTAGTCCAGGGTGCACCTCGTTTAGAATATGTAGAAGAACAACGACGCAGCAAAAAATACCAAAGTTCTAAAATATTGGACCAAACAACATGCAAAACATGCATATGCAAATGTATCAAATACCAAACAAATGGAAGCAGAGAGTAAATAGAAATGCACCAAACATAACTTGGAAAGCGGAGCAAACCATGCATACCTTAATACCAGATGTAACTTTTGCAAAGGGCTTCAATATCAAGATGAAGCCATCTGGAGAAGAATACTACCACTGCAAAGAAAGAAAGAAAGCTAAGGACAAAATGCAGCTTCAAAAAACGTATTAGTACATTGAACTAAAAAGAAAATAAAAAACAAAGAAATCCCAGTGTTCAGACAACACCATTTTTTTTTTCACCTAAAACAGGCCTCCAAAGTCATAGAAGATTCACTGGTGCTTGAGAGAGTAGATGTGCAGTGACCGTTTTGTATCTTTAAAATAAGAAATTACATTAATTACAACTGAGTAAATGCATGGAGCCGATATATGCAAAAGCAAGCTGGGGGCTTCATACCTGAAGCCTTTAGGCAATATATTTATAGAAGAGAAAAGGCATGCATCCTGAAGATCTGCCATCACTAGCCTTGCAAGTTCTGCAGCACCTATATGGAATGAGAAGAGTTCGGATGGATAAGAAAATTCAAACTCTATAACATATCTAGAACAATCAAAATCTTAATAAGAACAATAATAGTATGAAGCATAACTCAGATTGATTCAAACCTGAGAAAGCAAGTCGGCCCTGGACAAAGCAATCTCTGGCAATGCTGGGGGCTCTGGCTCTGCTCGCCTCTTAACCTGCTCTGCAACCACGACCTGCTTTTTTTTTTTGTCATTTCGGCATCAAGATCTTGAAAACTAATGTTATAGCAAAGAAACTAATGTTATAATCTACTTATGCTCTGCTCTAAAATCTCGGCTCCAACCTCTACCGTGATTACTAACAGCACCAAGCTCGGGCTCCACCAGAAATCCCTCTTCTTTTTTAGCGTGAACCTTACGGTTTGTATTCACCCAGCCGGCCATCATCGAAGCGAGAAATTTTCGTACGTTTAAATTTTGTATGATTGGAAGGGGCAAAGAGGAAGCCGAATTTTAATATTCCGATTCCAAAATTTCGCTTTTTGGCCGGATTTTGCGTGTCTACAGGTGGCCGGAAAAAAGAGGACATCCACCCCCAAAAACTTTTTAAACACCTCAAGGTAGCACAAGAAGTATGATTATGTATTCTACATGGGTGGTTTTGCTTAGGGGTAAAAGCATGTTAGGGTGTACCACTTTTGGAACCTGCAAAAGTACATACACTAGGTACTTCAGAACTGGGTACTTTCTCATTTTTATTTTCATTAAAACTAGTACAAAGGTCCAAAATAAAAGTCAAGGACGCATTAATATTCAAAGTTAAGATAAAGATAATGCTACTGGAGACCAAAATATATATAAAAGTTCTAGAATGTACCTTTTATTGAGATATTACACAAGTACCCAGTACCCAGTCCTGGGTACCTTTTTAGGTACTTTTTTGGTCACTAAATAATACTTTTTAAGGGACACCCTAACATGCTTTTACCCTTAGTGGACCATCTCGTCCTCTAGGTTTTGATTCCCATGTCACAGGTCCCTTGTATATATCTTGATATTCCTTAATAATAGATTGTCGTCCTTCAAAAAAAAAAAAAACTTTTTAAATAAGTAGATACCTCATATTTCATATACTTCTACTATATTTCTTATATACATATACAAGTCCCTTATTATTTAAGGACTATATGAGACCGATTGTGTATTGCATCAGTGATCTTTGTTAGATTTATATCATTGAAATTCTGCAAAAGGTATGATGACAACGAAGCAACGATAAAGAAGTAATAATACGATGGCATGGCAGGCAACCATATTATAGTTCGACCAACACAAGGCCCCCAAAATTGAATCATTGGTTTATTAGTGAAAACCAAATCTTTAAATCAGTACGAGTTTGTGGGCCAAAAAGTTTACAAACCATATCTAGTTGTGCAATATGGTTCATGAATATAATTCTATGACGTGATAAACAAGTATTACTTTTTAACATTGTAATAGAATATGATAGTTGTAGTTGGTCTTTATAACAACTTAAAATATATGATATCTAATAATGCTTAGTATATCAAGTTTAGTGGCATGATATTTGATCGTGTCTATCTTCCTTAGTATATGCACATGGTAATATTAAGTGCCTACATTAACGTCTTAAAATATATGATAAGTACTATTGCTTAATATCTCTAGTTTAGTGGAGTGATATTTGGATGGCATCTAATTTTATGATTTTTTATAGTGATTACAATGTGGAAAAGTAGTTGCTTTCGATTTGACCTGTTTTTGTTTTTGCATGTGCACATGGTAAGTTGACGATATAATATAGTTATTTTACTATGACACCATGACGTGGTAAATGTTATCGGTTTAGACTGGATTGATAGGGATCAATACACCACAATGTGATAAATATTGCCTGTTTAAATTTGGTTGATTGCAATTAATTACAGTAACACCACAATGTGGTAATGTCATTGGTTTAAATTTGCTAATATTGCATATATCAAATAGTGGTTCATGTGCCAAGTTTAAGACTGCAATGCAATTGAACAATATGGGAATTGAATCCATAATTTTTACCATGTGCTTTTCGATGACTCCGATCAAACAAGTACTCAAATTGAGCAATTCAGAAGCAAAATTGCGTTATGAAGGCGCATATCTAGTGCACTTAAAACAGGAAGAGAGGAGCATTACCTACAATAATAACCTTGGAATAACACAGGTGCGGATCACATATAAGAAAAGTGCTACCTTTAAAGTGAAAGCAAAGTCTAATAGTTAGCATTCTAAAATGCAAATAGAAGGAACTGCCATGTAATCATGCAAACAATGAGGATCCAAGCTTGAAATCTTTCTGCAACAAATCAAGAACTCAAAGAAATAAATCAAAGAAACAACAAAAACACTCGAAGAACCAAGCATAAACTTTAGTGAGCCGCTTCTAAAAATGAATGAAATAAGGCTGCAATACAGTAATCTGGACAAATAAATTTCATTCTATGATTTCTAAAGTATTTGTAAGGTTGCAAAGCTTCATTCTTCAGCATCTACTTTACAAACCAGGCTATAATAGGCTACAATACCACACAAAGGTACACGGATCAATAGCACTTGGAAACAAATTGCATACAAGAAGAAATTCATATGCCACAGCCTTACTATTTTCACACATAAATGACGAAGAAACTGGACATATGCACCAACTTCACCATCTGATCCAAAACCCTCTCTGACACTATCTCCAAAGATTTTTTTCGCAGTCCTTCATACTGACCTCCAAAAGAATAAGTGTCAAGAGCTGGACCCCTGCAGCAAGCCTTTTCTTAATGGCAACTTTCTAGCCACTGACCTTTTCTCGAAACAAAGGATCGATTTGGAGAAACCAATGCCCTATTGTTAGCAAATAAAAAAAATAAAAAAATGAATGTTCTCACCAGACTGGCGGCAATGAGACCCCGGATATTAGCATGCCACAACTAGGCCTGAAGAGATAGAAGTCGGCTCTCCTGCTGTGGTAAAGATGTATCTTCTGAATGATTGCAACAAGCACATGGATTGATTGGGGCAAAATCCGTAAGGAAGAAAGGAATTTTTGTATTCAATCAAACAAAAAATAAAAAGAATACTATCTCTTACCTTGTTTGGAATCCATATCCACAGTCGAAGATCCTACCCTGTGTGGATTTCATATCCACAGTCGAAGATCCAACGGAAGCGAACCAAACAGAAAAAAAAAAAAAAAAAAAGAAGAAGAAGAGGAGATCGCACCTTGAATCAATATAGAGCAGATCGCATCGAAAAATGTAGCAAAGCTTACTCAGAGATGCTATGGCATCTAATGAGAGCGGGAAGAGCTCTCAGCTGTCCACCGGCACTTTAGAAAAATAGAGGGAAAACGAAACAATAGGGTTAGGGTTTGCCCTTTGGTTTTGAAACATATGGTGCGATTCTCGAACACATGGCATTTGATTGCAATCTCAATATTCGTTGGGTTTGCTTCAAGTTCTAATAATCAAATTTCCAAAGCAAACAACCAAAACTTTGCTTCCGAAGATCTACATGCATTCCTAAAGAAAATGAAAGATGCTAGGTTGAACAAACGCATCCATTTAGAAAGGAGAAAGTAAACATTGTCTTGGCAAGCCGGTGAGGTAGGGGCTAGTCATAATGGTCCATGTCAATCAACATGTTGTATAAGAAGCAAAACACCATTGCTTATGGATTCTAAGGGAGGGTCACCAATAGTAATTTCTAACAAGTAATTGGGTGCCCATGATTCTAAACATTCTATTTTCATTACAACTAACATGATATATTCCCTAACATTTCAAATATTAGGCCATTCCAAAATTGCCATTGAAACACTCTTGTAATGTATTTTTTGACGCATTGTTATTGTTGAAAAGTGTGTGTTAAGAATTGATTTTGTTGGATATATAATGATGCAAGGACAAAGGATACATGCGCTTTTTTTTCAAAGGACACCAACTCTACCAAGACTACACCCTTTCCTAAAATTCTAACCTATCCACATAGCACCTCCACCTCATCCAAATTTTGGGTGGTATAGGCCTCTACTGCTAGATCTTCATTTTCACATGTCGAGGACCAAGGAAATTAGAAAAGGAAAGAAAATGGGACGCACAGATTGGTTGTGGTGCTCGGCTATATTGGCAGTTCACTGGGCGAAGGTGTCTCCCTCAATTTCCTTCCCTGTTTCCATTCTTATTTCTCCAAGTGTTCACATGACTGTGGGGCAAGCCCTCCTTTTTTTATATCCTATTGGAGGTTCTAGTCTGCTAACTTAGGGCTGGGGCTAGAATTCTTAGATCGACCCTCCTGACTGGACTTGTCCCAGAAAGAGATGAATTAGAGCTCTTGCCCTATGGAACAGGTCCCCACATCTTTTCTGAATATCGAGAAAAAGATGATTCCAAACCTAACTTTCCCCAATTTGAAGAATCTCTATCATATTTATCCCTCCTATTAAGCCAATGAGTCGTGACTCATCTAATCAGTTTAAAACAATAATAAACTTCATCCAAATAATGTCGCAACTCTTCTTGACGAAGACCACATCGTTTCGTGTTTCCAAATAATCCACAAAGCAATTTGAAGAACTATTCAGGTAATTGCAGAATTGCAAGTACTAAAGAACTAAGCAGTGGTGGTAAAGGGCCTAGCATCTAGGATTTTCTTCCTATTGCCATCTTGAGTAAGCCAATTTCAAACCTGTTGAATTACTGAGCAAGTAAAATTATCAATAATTGTTTCATCGTGTGCACAGCAAAGTGAGCACAACAAGGTTTAAAATGAAACGCACTTATTTAAGAAGTGCGTTTGAAAGATTCCTTTATAAAAATTGAAAACTTGAAAAAAACAGACAAAATAGGGAGCAAAATAGATTGTTGAGCAATTAGCATTAGAAATACCCCAAAAAAAACAACATTTTTGAAGCCTTTTCATTTTTAAAAGAGGGCAAAAAAAAAAAATGGTTGTTTTGAGGAGAGAGACATTAAAGTTGAAAACTCAATAAGTATTTATTGTTGAAAATAGAAGGAAATATAGTTTGTCTTTTTGCAAGCTTAATATAAGTACTAAGAAAATCAAACATAGGAAAGAGAAAGAGTGTGAAATCATAAAGCAAGAAAGAGTTGTTCTAATTAAGCGTTGTTGAAGAGACAAAGCTTTCAGTTTAAAAATCTTCATCAAATTATATTGAAATTCTTAGCACAAAGTTTACAATGAAAGTTAATTTATAATACTGTCTGTATAAATTTATACGGGAGGTGGCTCTTCCCAGTCCACAGGACTCTCGTACCCCTTAGGGTCTGTCTCTTGCGAGGGTATAATAGCAGAGACGCCTGCTTCTGATTCCAATGATACAGGTACAGTCTGTTTCTCAGGCTCAGGCACCACAGGCTCCAGGTCGACAAACTCCACCTCCTCATCTCTTCTTCCCGTAAGTGGAGGCTGGATTTCTGTGTATGTGCCTTTAACATCGCCAGCACCGTTCTTTGCTCCCAGTTCCTCGTTTTCATCAGGAAAGGATTCACAAGAGCTTATCCTTGTCCTGACGAAACTTAGTTTGTCCGGGTCTATGTCGACAGAGACAATATTGCGCCCCTGCTTAAGGGCGCAAACTGCTGTGGTGCCTGAGCCAGAAAATGCATCTAGAATCCAGTCTCCCGGGCGAGAAAACCACTGTATTAAGTTATTAATTAGCCGCTGTGGCTTCTGGTAATGGGATACCACAGCGCCTTGTCGCTGTGGGTCTCTTAATTTTTGTAGAACAGCCGGAAACTGAAAGGCGTTGCAGGGTGGACTCTTCTCATTCTGCGTATTGAAATGAACCATGGTTTTTTTGGTGTCCGCGCTGTAAAAACCTATATGGAAATGTTCAAAGCAGCTTACTAAGCGCGGACCACCACCATGTCCTTTGACATTTGTTTTTAGCCTGCCAAACAAAAAAGCAATTAAAAATTGGTAGAAAGAAAACGAACAAAATAAGTTAGTTCAGTGGTGTGGCTGTATAAATTTATACCACCATTGCCTTGCTGTATAAACTTATACCACGGTGCCGTGCCGTATAAATTTATACGAAGGTTGCCTTGGTGTATAAATTTATACCACGAGGCGACTGAGGTATAAATTTATACCGTGGTGTTACAGTAAATAGAAAAGCAATAAATTCAAAGCTTACCATACGCAGTTTTCGAAGCCCGCGTTACAGACAGCTCCCAATGGCTTAAGCACCGACATCGTCTGCAGGTCGGAATGAAAAATGATGACCCTCCAGTTTGCAGATGTCGTGATTTCCTTCAGGCCGTCCAAAAAAGCACGGACTTGCACGTGCGTGAAGGCCTCCTCGTCGAAAGTGCTATCCTTAATTTTGAACCCGTATGGAATGTCTGCAATACACAATGTAAAATTTTGCTTGTCCAAAAGAGTTCCCAGCCTCGTGCAATCCCCATGAACAACCCTGTACAAGCAGTCCTGACCGAATGTTGTAAATCGTTCATAACTAGTGTCAAAACTGCTTGTGCCGACTTCTTTTCCCTGCTCAATTGCCTTCAGTCTCTGCCTCTCCTCCTTGGCCCTACGAACCAGGTTTAAAAATCCTGTCGGTAGCCCTTTCTTCTTGTTCTGTAAGAAAACTGTGAGACAAAGGCACGAAAACAAAAAGTATTTTCTGAAAAACTTACCCAGCCACTGAAGTTAACAGCGTGCTCTCTGATAATACTATCTGTAGTAGAAGTTGGATACAAAACCTTACACTCCTCCCAGTCCTCCAGGTTTAGTTGCTTCATTAACTCTGCCTGGCAGGTGACAATGTCTTTCTGACTACAGAGGAAAAAATGTTGTCAGACAAAATTAGGAAAAAAAGAACACGACATGGGAAATGTGGCTTACGTCTTAGCTTCTTTGGCCATTTCGTCTAGAGTGAATTCCTTGGCCATAACTTTTTCTAATAGTCTTACAAAAATTTCTTTGCTTTTTAAACCCTATAGCTGCGTCCAGGGTACAATGCTCATGTTTTTTTGTTTTGCTTCACCACCTTTTTTTGGCTTTTTTTCCGGCAGAGCTAGATTGTTCTTTCAGCTCACCATCTTCGAACATGCAAAATATTCTTTCTTGAAGATCCCACACCTGTGAATGATCGAACACAAGTAGTTTAGTGTTGAATGGCGTACAAGTGTTTGTTGCGCAGTGTACTGTCTAATTAACCAAGGAAGACCAGCCACGGTATAAATTTATACCGTGCCTGGACGCGCTATAAATTTATACCATGGCGAGTCACGGTTTGAATTTAAACTGTGCCTGGCCACGGTATAAATTTATACCGTGCCTGGGCACGGTATAAATTTATACCGTAACCTCCGAGCGGTATAAATTTATACCGTGCCCAGGCACGGTTTAAATTCAAACCGTGACTTGCCATGGTATAAATTTATACCGCGACCAGGCACGGTATAAATTTATACCGTGGCTGGTCTTCCTTGGTTGGTACGAATATACAATGTTCGGTGTTAATACACAAATTAAGCTATGCTAAGCATACTACAGAGGACTAAATTAAAGCTTTTACTTACTTGACCATCTCTGAAAGCAAGCTGGAAGTAATTGTCGTACTGCTTCACAGCCATTATGGGCTTCTTGTCTGAATCATAGCTGAGGCAGCACTCTGTGACACAAGCTTCTCGAAGTTCTTGGAGTTTGTTTTTTTGTTTTTTGAAGTCCTCCCCATGCATTTGTTTGAACTCTACGTATTCCCTGTGCATGAAGCGGATCTTGTCTATCAGGCTCATTTTTAGTCTGAAGTCATTGTCGAGATTATGACTCACGGCAATGACCTTTGCTTCTTCGTCTGTGACTCCCACGTAGATATGTGCTTCTACGGTCTTCCAAACTTCATTACGGGTTTCTTCTTTTGAAAGTTCCTTCCGTGCTTTATAACTATGTGTGCCTCCAAGCACATAATATGTGTAATCTTCGAAGTCAGCCTTTTTGTAATCTTTCAGTTGGTTGCACTGACTCCTGTCCACCATTGTTCTAGTGGCGACACATGGGCATGAGGATTTCTTTTCATTCTTTGCTTCAGTATAGCCACATGTGCCGCGTACAACTTCCGGACCTGAAGCACTCTGACCCCATCTTCATTTTTAGGCGGCCTTTTTATGGTGCTCAATGTCAAAGAAATAGTTTGTTTGAGCAGTTTAGTTTCATTAACCCGTTTTAGAATAGCACTTGACTTGTCTGCGGGCTTCACAACAATATCTGCTTCTAGGAGCCTTCTGAAGAGCTTCTGCTGACTCCTCTATAGTCAAGGACTTTTGTGGTTCTAGATTTTTTTTTGGTAGGAGGCTGTGTATCTACTACCAGGGAGTGCTTCCTACCCTTTCCCTTTGTTACCACTGGTTCCTCCTCTTCCTCTTCCTCTTCTTCTTCTACTTCCTCGTCCTTCTCTTCCTCTTCGTTAGAAATGGGGTACCATAGACCCTTGACCAACACTTTTTGTTCACAAAGCACTACTGACATCAAAATGTCTACTATATCCTGTAATCCAGGGTCAAGTTAGGAGAATGACGGTATAAATTTATACGTAAAGCCACTAAGAATAACTTACATAGCCGCCCTTGTAATTTTCAGATATGTAGTCATGCACGTCTTTGGGTTTGCACATGCTTATTCTAAGCATTTTACTATTAATAAAGAACATAGAAGACTTCCCCTTTGTCATGCATGCACTTCATTAAAATTTCATCATCGTTCTCTGTAGCAACAATGTTTACAATTTCGCCGGCAGGGTAATAATCGTCAGACTTGTACTTGCCCTTCCCTGACAGATTACACAAGTACAGGTACGCCTCCGTTGGTTTGCTTTCTCTTGCGCCCCTGTGGACGTACCACGTCTGGTCTTTCAGTTCATATGTCTGTGGGTCTAGTGGTGCTGCCTTTGATGATTGGCTTCTCAGTGTAAACTTGATCTTGGGGCTGAAAAAAGCGTAAGAAAACCCATTTTTACGCAAGAAACAGAACCTTTTTCGACTTTTTGAAACACAAAGACAGTAAAAACAGAGGCTAAAAAGGCATAAAATCCACACTAAATTAACACTTTATTTGTGTCATTTAAGCTTAAAACACAACAATATTACTAAAATATTAAGGTTCGGGACCATTCTTTAAGCACTAGACACCAAGATTCCGAAATGGTTTTGAAGCAAAGATAAATTTATAAGCCAGAGCACGGCGGTATAAATTTATACCGCCCAATACCGGTCGGTATAAATTTATACGCTTCGAGCACAAGCGGTATAAATTTATACTGTTCCAGAAGACATTCGGTATAAATTTATACCACAAGTGTTCTGGAATGGTATAAATTTATACCTCTCGTGCTCCAGCGGTATAAATTTATACCGCTCCAGAACACTTGCGGTATAAATTTATACCGACTGTGTTCTGGAACGGTATAAATTTATACCGCTCGTGGTCGAGGCGTATAAATTTATACCGATCCAGAGCCATATTGGTATAAATTTATACCGTGGGCGCTTACACTCTAACAGATTAAAACAAAAGAGAAACTAGAATAGTACGGATAGTAGACTTACGTGGCCATGACAGTATGGACTCGCGTATAGACGTTCCGGAGAGCAAATAAGGGGGGGTATATAAGCGCTTTATGAAGCGCCTTCGACTCAGCTGCGTATATAGAAAATAGGGTGGCGGTAGCGGGCTTAAGTACCTCTGCTAAGTCTTGGTTTAGGTATAAGCTTCTCCATAAAGTTTTCAATACAAGTGTAATGCGTGAGTTTTTTGTATAAATTTATACCGTTTCTGTTCTATGTTGCCCTCCTCTGTATAAATTTATACCATCTCTGTATAAATTTATACAGTCTGCCGCCTTAAGTTTTTCTTCCCTGTATAAATTTATACCATCTCTGTGTAAATTCATACCGTCTGTTCTTCTGTCGTATAAATTTATACAGTGTGACGCTAACTTTCTGAGTATGGCTCGAGAGAAAAGAACTGCAGAGCCTCCAACTCCTGTTCGCAGGCTTCCTCCTGCAATGACTTTCACACCTCCTCAACAGACACCAGGAAGTAGCCACGAATATTCTACCTCCGACATTCAAACCCCCAGCTCTGTTGAGTTTACTCCAGCACGACCACCTCGGCTTCCACCACCAGTTCAATTTACTCCACCACACCCTGCTCCTGAACGTCGTTTGCCCCCACCAATGCGTTTTACTCCACCACAGGCTAGAGAGCTCAGACTACCTCCTCCAGTTCATTTTAGTACGTCGCCCATAGTCCACCGTAGGCTCCCTCCCCGGAGGCAAATCACGCCAACTCCATCCATTTCGCTAAATGGTACTACAACAAGTGGGGCGGTCGGCGACACGCGCAACTCCCCGTGTTCTCGACGACACTTCAGGGCTGGTCAACTACGTCACCAACCTCGATTACTTTTTCCCGAGAGAGAGGAAAGCACCTCCCCGGGGACTTGCCCACACCAAACCTCTCAGCATCTACAAGTACACCTCATGTTGATCTCTCTGACGAAGAAACACCTCATGTTGATCTCTCAGACGAGGACCTACCAAAGCCACAAGACTCCATGTTCGAATTCAAAGCCCCTGCAAGTAAGAATTTTAAGCGTAACTTACACAAGAAAGCATGTAGAACCGTTAGAAGAAAGAAACTCATGGACGAGGCTCACTTGAGGGCAATACATACAAAGCACTGTTGTTCTCAACGTTGTTTGCTTAAGATTGGACTAAAGGAATTGGGGCTGAACCATCATTCAATTAAATTGGGATTATGTCTGTTCCAAAATTGCGCCATATAAGCGTTATTTTTAGGGCATCTAGTGTTTTTTCAATTCTATTTTGGCGTTTACAAAGTGTAGTGTATGTTGTATATATGGTTATTTTTTCATGTTTACTTTAAATAAGGTACTTATTTGCTTAAAATTACAATACATAAAAATAATATTGCTCCAATATTCACATCTTTTTAACAAACTTAAATCTAGAGTGATGGTATTTAGGCCAATAAAACTGGAATATCTATACAATAATAAATGAGATGTCCTACAAAATACTTTAAAATAGACAATTTTGTTAAGTGACCTTCCTCCAAAATAATTTTAAATCGACAATTTTGGTAAGTAACGTTAACCAACGTTCCTACAAAATGCTTTAAAATAGACAATTTTGGTAAGTGATGTCAGTGTTAAATCGCGCCTGGCGCGATTTTTCAAGCTGTGTGCAAACTACAGGGAATTCCAAATCCCTGTTTCTTCACCCTTTCCAGCAGAGTGCAGATAATCCTACAGAACATCGTAGGGCTTTTGCCTTTCATCTTAGAGCGTACTAACATCTTAGGCTTTTGCCTTTCATTCATCCTGTAAGTAGAAGTAAACCCATGCTCTGTTTATAAAAGTGAAGAAGCATCTCTATTTTACCATATCTTACGCTTCAATGCTAAACACGCTTCAATACTAAATTTGCGCTTACAGTCTGCATGGGATCATATATACTTACAGCACGAAATCAGTATAAAATGGCACTTAGGGCCTGGAAGTAGTATGGAAGCTATTGGATGCCCCGGGGGGTTCACCTATACTATAGGTGGATATGCCATCTGCGTTACTCATGTAACCCAAAAACCTATTGTATACGACACATTTATATCAAAAACCCCTTGTAATACGACTAGGCAATGGTAAGGAAATGCAACCCATATCATACATTTACATGCCAAAAATGCATTACAAAGTAGTCCTTTCCTTATATATACGTTCCTTGAATCTGCAAATCTGCAATAATGAACCAAAGCAATCAATATTTTACAACTAGAAAACCCTAAACCAAGAACTCTTGAATGAACTCTTTACCACAAAACGTAGTTTGATTCCATTTTCTTGGTGATGCAAAAAAGTCCAAATTTATTTTTCGTCCTTTTAACAAAACTCATCAACATCTAGCAATTTAAAAATGAATCCTCTGAGCCTAGAGCCCTAGTCATATGATACGAAGATCAAACTGGCCTCCCCACAATGCTTATCGTATCCGTACGGCTTTCAAAACCAAATTCCTTATTTTTTTGTAAGTATACGATACGACTAAACTAATAAAAAAACCCATATAGTTCACGCAGATGGTTCATACGACATATACTTGGTGCACCCCCCTTGTTGGATGCTCGCTTTAACCCCTTGTTTTGAACCACAATTTACAGTGCTATTCACTGCAGTTGAATGCTTTGAAACTAATTCGGCACTTTGAATCACTGCCAGCAAAACTTGCATCGGGGAAGGAGGAAGAAGAAATGTTAAGAAGAGCTTCAATTGCTTTCGAGAATGGAAGCTAAGGGAGGCACAGAGCAAATGCATCTCCTCTGAGCTACCTCACAGCGACCCCCTTTCTTACCTCCATACCCTGTTCAGCAAGCTCGATACCTGTACCTAGTTATGTCAGCCAGAACTCTTGCATCAAGCAAGCCCAGCATCGTCTTCTTCTTCAAACTCTGCAGATTTTGAGTTTAGCAAAGCCTTTTGGGCGCCGGAATCAGGCTACAAAGCAATTACAGATGAGTTATTTTACAACGGCCAGCTCCTGCCGCTTCATATACCCAAATCCATTTGATAAAACCGAAGATCGATTCCAAAAAATGGCCCAAATCGGCCAGGAAGAGGAGAAAATCGATGCTTTTTCGTTTGCAGGGCCATGCAATGTGTTCAAACAGGAAAATCCCTGCAGTCCAGATTTCTGTCCATGAATCTGAAGCAGAGCCAGAGCCGGAAGCAGAGCTTTGCCGCTTTTGGGGCCGCTCCGCTATTAGGGCAACGCCATCATAAAAGTGAAATGCAAAGAGAAAATGAAATGCAATGAAAATGCAAAGAGAAATGCAAAGAGAAAATTGGGGGGAATTTTTGTGGGGGAGACGGGAGACGAGTTTTAAGAAAAGCCAAAACGCAAGGAGAAAATTTTTTGGGGGGAATTTTTTTAAGCGTGGGCGGGAAACGCGTTTTCTAAAACAAGAAAATTTTTGTAAAACCCACGCAAATCCCCCGTATTCAAACATTCCAAAAATTATGACATAATCCGAAATTAAATGAATGATGGTTGCTGATTCGTGATAGTTACAGTTCAATGACTCTGCTAGACCAAAGGGGCTACTTAGCCTTCAATATTAGGCCAGATTATGGTGAGAAGTTTACTTACACAGCTGGTGGCCACACCGCCTGGTCAAACGGCCTTCAAATTGATTCATGCTTTAGGCGTGACGACTTGACCGCTGAAGAAAAGGCTTGACAAGAATCCGGGCATTAATGACTCCGCCATTCGGGGAGGTATATCCAGAATTCATGCCCTTCAATGTGTTTCCTGGATGGAAGCTTTCTTTAAGGAGGCTTGCGAGAAACTCCCTAACAGCCCCATGTACCACTTGAGTGACAACTTCCGCGAACGTGAAGTCTATAATTATTATAAGCACATGTGTGTTGAGGCCGAGAACGCCATGTCGCTACTCTTACTTCACCGTGCTCTCGAAAAAAAAGTTTTCTCATGTCCATTCCTAGAAAGCACCGGATGTCATTTTGTGCTACATGCTCGAATTAAAAGCTCGAGACAAAATGCAAGGACACTTCACACTAAAAAGTAAGCTTCCAGGCGTGTTCTTGCCTAGTTCTACTTAAAAGTAGGTTCTTTCCTAAACATATTTTCATTTCAGATGCATTGAAGGAGAAACTGAACAAGCACAGACAACAACAATCTTTGGAAAGGAGAAAATTGACAAAACATAGGAAGAAAGCACTGGAACAACCACTCAACTACATATCGGTTGTTATTGATGGAATGGACCAGAAGAAGACCACCCTACCACATTTTGTCAATGTGCCTAAGGATCTTCTTGAAGAAGATTGCATACATCTGCATGTTGTTGGTGCTATGGTATTTAATGGAAAACTATCTTGCAAGGCATTTTTGAATTATCCAAACATTCATCCTGATCCAAATCTCACTATCACAATATTGAATAAGCTTCTTTCCAATCTAGAACATATACCACCGGTTCTATATCTTCAGCTAGACAACACGACAAGGGAAAATAAGAATCAGGCGTTGTTTGCTTACTGTGCTATGCTAGTAGAGAAACAAATCTTCAAGAAGGTGAAGATTGGTTTCCTGCTTGTTGGTCATACACACGATCAAATTGATCGATGCTCGATGGGTTCTCTAAACGTCTTGCTTTCGAAAAAAAAGCTCTCAACCTACCAAAGAATGATTGAGGTTATCCAAGATTCCTACAATCCTCGTCCAGACATCGAGTTATTGGAAGAAACTTATGATTTCTAAGATTGGATTTTTCGGAGAGATCAACTGGGTCACTTGAAGATGGCAAGGCCATCTTACAAGGAAAGAAATATGCCACATCCTTGCAGTGGCAGCCAGCAGCAGGTATTCAATTCATTCGCACCATCCCCAATACTAGTTCCATGCTCTCTGCAGAGCAAATGCCTCTAAAAAGCTTGAAAGAAATCACAAAGAGTAAAAAGGAGGGAAGAGCATTTGACTCAAACAAATCATCTTCTTTTTTATTTTGGGATTGCATTGGGTTCCGTGCCAAAGGGAACGCCGCATCTTACGCCGCATGCGGCGTTCCCTCTTCCAGCTTGCAGCTCCCCTTGCGGGACGCGGGCTGGCAGCATTGATTGCTAGGTTTTGAACTGGCGGAGCTTTTGAATGTTTGCCTATCTTTCCCTTTTATGAATCTTACGACGATACGATTTTGTAAACGCCTGAGGGTAGTGGATCACGATCTTTTCCTTCAATCATGCTTATGCGTAAGGCTCTTCTTTCAATCATTCTTCTACATATTCAAAAGCGGAAGCAACGGTTTCATCTGGCAATATTATTGGTTTTTTGGTACGTTTTTCCTCCGGTAATGGGAAAGGGCGAGCATTTCTTTTTACTCAGTGTCGGTCTAGCGAAATGGCTCGGAGCAAGTCTCCTCTCTTTCAGCAAGCCCAGTGATCCTGGAGAAGGATTTTCTGGGTTTTTTTTTCGGATCTGCCCAGTGATCCTGGAGAAGGGTTTTGTTTCTGGGTTTTTTTTTTCCGGATCTGTGCCCACTATCACAGCGGCCATGCCATTTCCTTACATGGCTTCTTGGACTGCAAATGAACCCACAAGTAGTTTTCTTTGTCTGGAGATCACTTGCAGACGCCTTCCTTGACACTGAGTTGTTCGATGGTTTACCGAGATGTTTTGATTGCTTCTGTTAACTTAACATTCTCTGTTGGTCTGATTCATGTTGTCGGCCCTTGATAAAGAGACATGAAGCTCCAGATTTCAGCTATGGTGGCACATGCTTCTCCCTCTCACTGGTCTGATAGATTGCATACAGCTTTTGTATTTTGGAGTCCCTGCTTTTTTCGCTAAATTCCCTTCCACATTTTGGATTGTAAATGTAACAGCTCTCAGGTCGGCATTGCTGTGATGATGGGCAGGTCAGATAACAGACAGAAGCTAAAATCATGGGGCGGTGATACCCTCCGCAGGCCGTGATTAAGGCAATGGGGTTAGTCTTTCTTTAGGGATTTCCCAGTTTTTGCCACAAGCAGGTCAGTATGTTTCCTCTTCCAGCTCCATCGTGGGTTTGAAGGTAATTTTTAACTTCTCTCTCATTTTTTTCAGCTCAAGAGCATTCGGCTAAACAAAGAAATGCCAAGGTAAATTTTTTCTTCATCCTCTGTTTTTTTTAACGTTTGTTTTGAGGTTTCATTCCAGAGTGCAGTAAGCGAGTTCGGCAAAGGATATTTCATATATGATGCCCTTCCTTCAACGGCCATTTCTTCAAAGATAGCTCAAAAATGCGGCCCCTTTCCTTCAACGCCCATTTCTTCAAAACCTTTTACAGCATAAAAATCTCGCCGATGAAGAAACGAAATGCAGATATTCTTTGTTTGTTTCGTTTGTTTTGTTTCATCTGCCATATTGGAATCACTTCTGCCAGAAAATCCTGCTAAGTTCTGCCCCATTGCAACGACTAAGTTCTGCCCTTCTTGCTAAATTTTGTCCTTTTATTTCTGCATCAGATACATGCTCTGTTAGGTTAAATTCTCAAATGCATGCGCTAACGCTGTGCAGGCATTCTGCAGCGTTCGGATTGAGGCCGCCTTTGCAGTTGCAACCACAGACAAAGAGGTAACTAAATCTTCTTTTATCTGATGTATTTGGTAATCCAGTTATTTTTCCAGATCGGTAATCTGGCATGTTATAGATAGGTCGACAGGTTATGGATGGATAACTTTGGCATGCACTTGCAAATGGCCCGCATGAGATTTAGGAAACGGTAAGAGATATGTTGTAAATATGCAAAACAAATGTCAATGAAGGGGAAGAGAAGCTGTAGATGGATCCAGATTGAAATGTTACAACAATGAGCAACTTTTGTTTCCAAATTAGTTCAAGAACTTATACGAGAGGATGCCACGTTGCAGGTAGGTTAGTTTTGTTTGCTGAAGGTAAAAGGTTTCACCATGAACATATGAGTTTCTGATCTGTAACATGTCTTTGTTATAGCATATTATACTTGCTTTCCTTGAAGGTAATTCTAATGAAGGAATTAAAGGCCAGTCAAATTTATTCTGACCTCATAGAAAGATGTGTTGCTATACAGATTGACATGTGAATGTTCAATGCATTTGCGGCATAAATGCATAGAACATAAACATGTCAAATGATATTTTTAACTGGATTTTTCAGTGGAGTTGCAAAGAATATTTTTGCATGTTTAGCAAGGTTTGGCAAGATCATTTGGACTAGAAAGCTTTGTTTATGCCTATCTTTGCAAAATAATATGTTATTTGAAAATGTAACCATTCTTGGATGGTTCTGCGTCGCTTTTTTGTCGCTTTTTTATGGTTCGGGCCTTCAGGTCTTGGGAGATTCCATGGAATCTCCCAAATCAAAGGTCCATGTCGTTTAACATCTAAATCTCTCCCACGGATCAATAGTGCAAGAGGACCACTAGGAACAGTATTTCACGCCAAATTAATGGAAGGAACCATGGTTCTTTCAAAGGTTTGGCACACCAGACCCTACCGAAAGATGAGTCCCAAGAATCCCCACCGATTTCGCATGCGTCTGGGGCCAAGTTTATGCTCAATTCGTTTTTGGAGCCCTTCGCTGCCTAGAATCGACCCTGCTTGCCGGCTCTTTGTCATGAAATCCTCGACCTTTCTTTAAGAAATCCTTGCATATTTTCGTGGCTCCCAAGACCTACAAGGATGAGCTGGATTTAGAGGAAACTCCATCACTAAAATGCCACCTCCAAATGGCCGTCTATAGCAGCTCCATAGATTCGGCATGGCTATCAGCCCTAGAAGGTCGTGTCCAAACACGGGCAGTTTCTACTTTTGGCCCGAAAGAAATCCATTCCTGACCATTAACACCTACAACAGTAAAAAATACTCAGTTGCAATTACCAGAGCTTTCTTTTTGCATCTAATGCTTCTCCCACATAATCAATGGTTTGATGAAGAGTGCAAGGAACACAAACGCTGGCTCCGCCAAGTCACAGACCCTGCTTTACGCCCACATGCAGTCAGACAGTACCGCATCTTCCTTAAAGCTAAGAAAGCCAGGTACATTGCAGCGCATCAAAGGGAAATGTTTTACCTTTCGGAACGTCATCCCGGGACATTACGGCGAAGGGTTCTTAGAAAGCCGATCACAGCCCACGGGGGAATATCACTCCCGAAAGCGGTGGAGACAATACTTGCAGCTATATACGACCCTCGGGGTGCACATGCGGCATTACCCTTGCAAGAAGGCCCGATCTTTGGAAATCCGCGATTCGGACGTGGAACAAGGCTTGCGGCGTCTTGCCAATGGGAAAGCCCCGACTTGGATGGTATGCGGCGAGAATTGCTTAAGTGGGCGGGGCGTCCATAATACCCGCCCGGCCGCCTTGTTCAACAAGGCATTACAGGGAAGGTTTCCATTGCAAAGGACCAATAGCGAGTTGTTCCCATATATAAGGCGGTGACCCACAACGCCCGACCAATTATCGAACAATCATGGTCAGGTTCGGTGTTTGCAAAATTGCTTCTTTGGGATTCTCGGCGGCGATTGGCCGGCTGGGCGGGCGGCGAGCGGTCGCGGGCCCTCACCCGAGGCGGGATTCAACCCGACACTCAACCATTGACCACATCTTCCGCGTTCTGCGAACTTCGATTGAAGACAATGAGAACGCCCGTCGGGATCTATATTGTTGCTTTGTGGATTTTGCGAAGGCGTTTGACAATGCCTCGGGAAAAACTATGGGCAAGACCGCAATTTGGGGGTTCCTTAGATTTGCGAGAATGCGATTAATACGAGCTATCACGAAAGATGCTTTCGGGTCGGTTGCGGCCAGACAAGCCAACCATTTGATAGCGATGTCGGGGTTAAATCGGGGATGCCCTCTCTCTCCAACATTGTTTGGGCTTTACATTGATCAATTGGAGAGCTGGCTTGCGATAATGGGGGCGATGGAGCTCACCTTCTCTATCGGATCATCGGGCGGTTAATATATGCGATGATGTGGACCTCCTAGCTTACACACCAGCGGACATACAACGACATCTTGATGCCACGGACACATTCGCCAAGCGGCCCGATATCTTGGCGTCAACCTGTAGGCCAAGACTAAGGTGGTTTTCATATCATCTTCCGCGTCGGTAGAGGGTCCCCTCCTTCGATTCACAGAGGCCAAAATGTGGAAGTTGCATCCACATACAAATATTTGGGAGTGGAGTTTCCTTCTACTATGCCTTTGGGACACATCCATACGACTTCAGTGGCAAGGCCGGTGGAAGGCACTATATGCAATGCAAAACAATAGTCATAGAGCGGAGTTGTATGATTGGGCCCATCGATCCACGCCTTTGTTCAAGGTCTTAGTGGAGCTGTCCTTTTATCTGGGGGTGGAAGTATGGGGCCCAGTGGTATCACTTGCTACTTGGAATGACTTGGGCGAGTCCGAGAAAGCCTTCTTAGTCACGAGCACTAGGGGTGAAGTCCACAGTCCCATATCAAATTCTACTTTGGGAGGCAGGATTCTTGCCTCTTCGGGGCCCCTTGATCGCCACATTGTCTATTTTCAGAAGGTGGTCAATATGGACGATGCTCGTCTCCTTAAACTAGCTTATATCATGGCAATGGAGCGCTGGCGCCCTCAAGGCCTCTTTGGAGGGAAAAAGAGAGCTCAATGGTTGGCTAGATGGAATGTGCGGAGAACACAGGTGCATACATGTGCAAACAGAGGCAGATCGCCATAGTTTAAGGCAATATCTTGACGATTGCTTCCTCGGCAAGCTTTGGGATGCCAATGCCCTTGAACAGTCAAGACAAAGACACTATCGGCGCCACATAAATCCCACATTGGAGCGAGGCCCCGCAAATGCTACTGCGTACCCACTTGCCCATGAAAAGGCGGACTCATTGCCTCCATTCGCGCATTGGCATCATCTTCGAATTGAGACAAAAGGATGGATTGGTGAGCCACGCCAGACAAGCTCATCAATCTTTGCCAAATGGGAGTCATTGAGGATGAATCTCATACCCTTCAAAGTTGCCCAAATATGATCAAATTCGGACACAATATCTTTGAGTTGGTCGGGCGGCCAGCCGTTACATGTGACATTGAGCCGCGGCATCCGTCCGGATCTTTGGGATCATATCTTCGAGGAGGTTATGGACATGCGAGATCAGCTATGTCCTCGGGCACACACTTGACATGTATATAAACATTGATGTATACCTGTACAGTTTGACAGCATTCTTATTACTGCCACGGTTTTTCCCTCGAAAACCCTTCGGGGCGGTTAACCCGGACAGTAATAAGTTTGCTGCGCTCCTTATGGGTCCCATAGGCTGATTGGCCTCAGTGGACGATCAATGTGCCAATACAACATTTCACATCCATTAAGGGACATATTAGATCCACTTTCTTGCATGTATAATTGAGGAAGATTTCATGTGGATCATGTATAGCAGTATAAAACCAGACATATTTTGAAAGCTTCCATGTAATAGTTCCAAGGCAAACCAGATGGCAAGAGAACTCTCTTAAACAAACAGTGGTTTGTAAACGTTTACATGTTCGTAATGGACTACTTTTAGTTCTACTCATATCACAGGGATTTCAATATGCTAAGAAACCCATCTTATCCACAATAATTTATTTTGGCTTAAGTGGTTCAATTTCACTTTTTCGGCAGCATTGTGTGATGTCTCAGATTAGCTACATTGTGTACTGGAAACCATTTATTTAACTTTTGGTTGTTTGGACTAGATGGACAAACATTACTTGCATTGCTTAAAAACTTGGCATTGTGCTATCTCTTATATAGAATTTACACAAGCTACCAGAATGGTCTCTAATTGTTTGGCTATTGAAAAATGGACATTTGGAGGTATAAGTGGAAAGTTGGAAGTGAGATTTGAAGTATCCAAATGTATTCAAATGCTCGACTTCATGGCATGCTGATACATAGTGGCATGTTGATATGTATATCACAAAATTCCATTTTGAATTGTGCGAGACAAGTGCACGTTGTGCAAGTTAAAACTCGAAATATGCAAAGATTCTACAAGTACAATTTTTTTTTCTCATTTCCTTTGAATTTTATTGGATGGTTGTGTTTGCAGCTCCTAAATCTTACTTGGCAAGACTTCCCATAACTTGGTCTGCTTCGCTTCTTATTATGCTTCTATGACTTGCATAATAACATTTTCGACAAATTAGACTCAAATTTGGAAAAGAAAAAACAATTGCACATGCCATTTGTCTAAGACATTCATAAAGAATTCACATTTCTAATAACATAACATAAATTGAAGCAAGCATACAAAGGAACAATTGTGAGAGCTATTTTGTACAAGATACTCACAAACAACACATATTCACAATAAGCATAACAAAATTGTCAGGAATTTGAGCAACTCGCAAAGGTTATGCGTAAATATACCGACAATACATACACACCGATACACATAGCCGGCATTGTCAAGCACCACTATCCAAAAGACAATCAATGGAATAGTTAGAACTTACAACCACACCCATACACATGGCCAGCATTGTCAAGCACCCGTATCAAATAGACAATCAATGGAATAGTTAGAACTTATCAAAGAACCACTATTGCTTGGCCGGTTTAGAGTTTAGGTAGGGTTTATGGTCTAGGGTTTTTGGGTTTAGGGTTGAAGGTTTAAGGATTTATATTGTAGGATCTACTATATCCTCCAATATAACCAATATGGGAGTATTCAAGATTTATCAAATCAAGACACAACCACTAATACCCATTGGTTTAGGGTTTAGATTTAAAAAGTAGCACATAAATTGTGAAAATGTATTAGATTTATATGGATGTGCAATTTTTTAATACTTATGATGCACTTCTTCTCATGATCGAAGAACAAAGTACACTTATTTATTTGCCACATTCTAGCTTGGATATATATTTTGCATGATGCCCTTACTAGCCTAAAATATCTAGAGATAGGGAAGCACACATGCGCATTGCTTTTGCTAGACAAGCCTACACGCTATCTCTTAATCAATCGAGTGAAAATGCCTTCCAACTAGATGCAAAATGTTCACTGCAGGGTAAAAGCATGTTAGGGTGTCCCTTAAAAAGTATTATTTAGTGACTAAAAAGGTACCTAAAAAGGTAGCCAGGACTGGGTACTGGGTACCTGTATAATATCTCAATATAAGGTATGTTTTAGAACTTTTTATATATATATTGATCTCCGATAGCATTATCTTTATCTTAACTTTGAATATTACCATGTCCTTGACTTTTATTTTGGATTTTTGTATTAGTTTTAATGAAAAGAAAAATGAGAAAGTACCCAGTTCAGAAGTACCTAGTGTATGTACTTTTGCAGGTTCCAAAAGTGGTACACCCTAACATGCTTTTACCCTGCACTTCATTATCTATGCATTTCTACAAAACCACTACCATCATCTTTAGTTCATGATTGTTCCATTCCATTCTATTATTACATTCTAATATCCTACATATGACATTCTACCAACAACCCAATCAATTCCACCTTGGCATTTCATCATCTACGAGTAATGCCCGGCATTGCCGGGCACACGTTTCTAGTTGGATTATATTGAGACAAGTATTCAGTCGTGCTCTAACCACTTTGGGGAGGCAGATGCTTTATGGTGGCCTCAGTTTTTTTCTCGGCAACGTGACATGTTGCAAGCTTCATTACAAGGTCGAAGAACAGTTACATTCAACTGGCCATCTAGGCAAACTCTCCCTGTGCAAGTTGAGAATCAAGAGGAACAAGTAGAGATATTGGCTAGCTCAGATGAAGATGACAGAGTCATGTACACTGGCCCCAGACGCACGGCACAACAAGTTGCTCGAGTATCTGGTTCAGTCTCAGAGATTCAGAAAGGAATGCTCATAGCTGTCCCAGCTGATAATGATGAATCTGACAAGCCATTCTGGCTAGCTAAATTACTGGAGGTAACAAGAGAGGATGGAATTCCCACTCAACTAAAAGTGCATTGGATGAGAACGAATGCTGCCAATGCTTTCAGTGGGAGTTATACTTTGGAGATGGTAAAAAGGAGAGTGGGAAAGAGAGCAAAGTCCAAAGCAAGCAATCATTTATCATAGATCTAGATGAAGTAAAGGTTCTTGCATATGACTTTGTTACATTTTGCTTTGCTAATAAGTTACGTATGGTCACTCAAACTTTAATAAGGTCGGCATGTGGATTAGACAAACAACCTAGAAAGGTGGCAAAAAAAAGATGATGATGAAGACTCACTTGTAGACAAAGTGAGGAAGAAGATCGCTTAAAGTACATCCGGTTTTGAGAGTGAAGCCGAGGATGAAGGCTCAAGTGATCGGGATTAAATGAGTCGGAGGATGAGATGCATCCCGATCTTGCTTGCAAAATGTAAGTTTGTCCGATGACTTCGAACATATAAAGAAACGAAAAGTCACGGTGATGAGTGTTTGTCAAAATGTCCTATATTTTTGACAATTTTGTTCATAATTTTGTACAATTTTCACAACCTTGAATATATCACTTCTTTGTCACTCTACTACCCTTGCTATTTTTTTTATTGCCCCTTTTTTGCTACACTTTATATTTAAGTAACTATGTTTTGTTCTAGTTTAGGAGGATGAAAATTGCTATTTAAAATTTTTGCATGAAAGTTATGTTCAATCAACCCCTCAAAAATGGTACCTAAATTACTTAAATTGTCACACCTGTCACAAAAAAATCTTAAAAATGGATTTTTTTAAGGGAATTTTAGGGAATCTTTCAAAGATTCCTTTTGAAGTGCGTTTGCAGCAAATAAGTGCGTTTCATTTTAAACTTTGTTGCACAATTAAAGCTGCCGGATTGGAGCATTCAATGCTTCTAAATCTTACAATTTCTTTGTGGCAAGCAAATGGGCTTTGGTTGATGTTTGGATGGGTTGCGGGAAGATAATTTTTAAATGCTAGGTTGCTTACACAAAAGAATTGAACTGGAAGCTCTTGGGTTATTACCAAGAAGAGGGACTCGCATTAGAGGTAATTTGAGATCTCATTTTGTCCCATTAAGGGATGCTTAAAAAGCCACATCAGCTTTTTAAACTGTCCAATAAGAGAAGAGCTCTAGTGTATTTTATTCCAGTATTATGTGGCAGCAGTAATTAATGCAGTTCTAACTAACTTTTGCAGTGTCATCTTTCTACTATAACTTTTGATCAAAAACTCCGATTCGAACACTATTTGTGGCAATGGATTCGTCTCCTCAAGATCTTTCTAATGACAACCCATTGTTATATCTTTTGGGATATAAATATATAAGAAAAGAGCAAAAAACCATATTTTTTAAGGTTAACACATATGGTTTGTATTGAAATACATCATAACCATATATCACTTGAAAGATCTTTTCATTCTGCATCTAATGCAACAAACGCCGCAGCATTTTCATGAGTAGATCAAAAGTTATAGGGAAAAAACGACAGCAATGAAGTTGTTAATGCTGCATTAATTGCAGTTTGATGTAGAGTACTCATTCTATTGGAGGATTCTTATGGGGACAAAAGGAGATCTCAAATTACCTCTAATGTGTTGCTCAAAAAATCGATCAAATTTTTGAGCAACGCTGGACTGAAGAACTAGCTCGTCTCATTCAGATTTGCATATGTTCCAACAAATTCCCAAAAGGACAGGGTATGTTTCTGGCAAAATTATTGCAATTGAAATCTCTGCCCAATATTGTTGCAACATATTATCAGAGTTATGAACAGGTGCTGATCAAGCCCAACATAGCCAGACGATAGTAGCAATTTTGGAGCAAATTTGGAGTCTTTACATGCCAGTGCCATCCTTGCTTCATGTAAGAGCACGAAGGACTAATTTGAATGGAGCTTGTTGTACACTTTTGCATGGATAAATGTATTATGCCTTGCTTCTGGTGCCCAAATCATAATACAAATGAAAAGAACAGAGCTCCACAACTACAGAGTTTCCAAAATGGACCAATTTCCCATTTTAAGTTATTTTGCAGGAATTAACATAATATGAACGAAAAGAATACAGTTCCACAGCTCCAGAGTTTCCAAATATACATAAAAGATAGGCCTCAATGGCTTGACATAATAAAAAATAGGATGCACAACAATATACAGGGGGTTTTTGCTGCTCAGTCCGACCCAGTATTGGAAGTCGGTGGAGAAGTTATGGGACCTTTACCTACAGCAAAGATCGAAATGCAACTTTAATTTAGTAGGTTTTTCTCTTCAATCATTCAAAATGCAAGATCTAATTCCATAAAAGGCTCAGTCCTACCAGTCTACATGGACAACCCTCTACCAAAGGCAGCTTAACAGGGATTCAGAAAAAAATGAGTGAGAAAACAGAACATTGTATAAAACTCACCTTCGAATCCCGTTGAATCAGGCATTAGCAATGCACCTATTGTGTAAGCCAATTGCAGAAGCTATTTATACATATCTGGCACGTCGCCATCGCTCCTTTGGAAGTTGCTGGAGCATCGTCTGGAAGCGTTGCTTCGAAGCAAAGCTTTCTATCCTAACTGACCCTGAAGAATATCTCTTGCTTCAAAGGGAAGAAATCAATAGCCATTTGCCCTGCCTGATTAACTGGCCCTAAAGAATCACTTGTGTTAGAGGGAAGAAATCGACAGCAATGATGCAGGCCTCGCATATTGCAGATGAAAAAATCGGAGGCAAGAATTTTCTTGCGGAGGAAGAACATAACAGGTGCACAAAATGCGACAGAAGGGTCTGCTATAAATGAACCATAAGTGCATCATGAATGCATATAGACACATAAAAATGCCCTACCACATGTCGAGGGGAGGGGTCCTCAAACAAATTCTATCAAACAAAATAAGACGTCAAACAGAAAACGAGAATGCATTAGATATGAGTGATAAGAATCACATTCTAAAAGTAGTGCAAAATTAGATATAGTAGTTGGAATTACCAATTAATGTAAAAAACTATGGTGAAAGTTAATGGTGACTTTAAAGATTCAAATAAACATATAAAAAATGCAACCACATAAACCGACATATTAGACTACTAAAAAGCATAGTTAAGATAAGATAAGATAAGAATTTTTAGATAAGAAGCATGTGTCAAAAACCATATCACACTTGCAAAATCAAACATGGTTTTTATACTAACATAGAAAAACTCGAGAGCATTAAAACTATGTCAAAAAGAATATATGATTAATGGCAAGTAGCATGTCAAATCATCTTAAATTATAATATTGACAATGCACACCTAAAAACCACCCTTTAAACTAGTAATAGCTTTAAAAAACTAGTGAAAGATATAAAATTAGTATAAGAACTATGATCAAACTAGCAGTGAATTTATAAAACCATGGTTGACATACGGTTTTCATTGAGATTATAAGCTACATGTACAAAAAACCATTCTTATACCGATTTTCATCATGATTATGAATGCAAGTTAATTTTGGAGGCCTTGTGCAAGTTGTATATAAAGAACATGGCTGGAACTTTAGTAAACTTTGATGCGTGTTTTACTATACTTAAGTCACATTCAATTAGTGAACTTGATGAAGATTCATAGATGCTCTTAAGATCTAAGAGATGCCATGTTGAGAGCTTCTTTGAAGCTTTCCATCAACGATGTGTGAAGGAGAACCCACTCATAGGAATTAGATCTAAGATGTTGTGAAGCTTTATGAAGATTTTCTTCATTGCTAGGCTCCTACGAAGATTCTCTAGGATTGTGCAACATTCCATTGACATTCCTGTAGATTAGCTAAACCCCATGTCTCTAAATTTTCTACAAAGTGTAGAGCTAGATATGGAGGGAAATAAAATATGTACATTTCATGTTTGATAATAATTGGAGCATTGCTCAAGATAATAATTGGTAATTTGCTCAGGATTTATTTTTCAGATGTTCGTGTGGGGTTAGAAATATAAGATATAAAATTTGATTGTATGTTACAACTTTAATGCATGAGTTATTAATTTGGCTTTGTGTTTCCTTTGCTTTGCCATTGAAGCCTCAATCTTAAATCCCATGAAGTATAAACCCTAGTTGATAACCTTAAACCACTTAATTCTAGACACCAGCAAATGTGCATGGCTTAAAATTAAGACAAAATAGAGTTTAGTCTGAGCATAATGTAACAGAAATGCCTAAACATAGAGCCCACAAAAGAAATTAAACATTAAAATGAGAATGCAATGTCAAATAACAACCCGAATGAAACCTGACAAAAAAAGTGCATGATAATGCCAATTCTGCATTGAGTTGTCCCTCTTCTGTAATGGCACTATAATAACTGCATTTGAATCACATTATGTTACATGAGATAATGTACTGTTAGATTTATATTCATTGAGATTTTGCAAAGGACTCTATCTAAGTAGAAAAACAAAGTTCAAGTCTAAATTGAGAGTTGAACACAAAGTCAAAGTCGTATATACGGACTATATGAACTCGAATGCAAAATCAACTCCGAAAATACAAAGAAAATCTAAACTAAAAGTGTAAATGAAATACTCTATGGACCTACCCATCAAACTCATTTCTAAAATGTCAAAGTCTCATGTAGAGAATGCATGTGTCGGGCCGCCCATAAAACCCAAGTTCAAAATTGAAAGCTAAACCACATAGTCCTATCAAAGCCAATCCCTAATAATCCCCAGCATTCCATGAGTTGTCCATTGAACAAACGGTTCATGCAAGCACAATGTTTTTTAAGGAATATGGAAGATCTAATATATAGCATAATAATAGGGGGTTGTTTTTGTATTTTTGTACATTTTTCCCTATGGTTTTTATATGATTTGGTGGCTGTATTTTGCAAGGTGTACTAATGCGTATATCTAGGGTGCACACTATATTTTCACTTTCAAATTTCATATTTATAATGGTTTAGACCCATGTTTGTGCCATCATGTTATGTTAATGGCCAAGATGGAGTCCGTAAGACCTTAATCAAGGGCTCACAATAAACACCCTATTTCCATAACTCATGTAATTGTTTTTTAAAATCAAAAGCCAACGCGCAGATGACCATCCCATGTACTCTAGGGTTTCCATTCTTCTGAGCTTGCCGATCTTTGCACCTTGGCCAACACAACAGCAACAGTCCCCCATGCATTTAGAAGGGAAAACAAGAGTCAGCTTTGGTTTGTGGCTTGGTTCTGGTGATAAATCTGTTATGGGCCCCTTTTCTTTTGGTTGCTTGGTTGAATACTATATTTTGGTGGGTAAATCCATTATGCCCCTTTTCTTTTCCCCACGATACTATATTTGCAGCTGGACAACGCATCTGGACAAAACAAGAATAGGTATGTCTTCTCCTATCTTTCTTACCTAGTATATCTTGATGTGTTTGAAGAGATTGAGTTAGGGTTCATGATGCCGGGCCATACACATTCGTTCCTATGCTCCCAAAAAGTTTCGATGTATTGTTAAGTTTCCGACAAGTTTCAGTGGATTGTACAAGTTTCCAACATTTACAAGTTACCAAAATTTGCCCAGCAACACTGGACACCGTAATTAGTAAATTTTATAAATTATAAGAGCGGCTAGGACCTTTGCTCTCAGCTGTGTTAGAAATTTGTTGGACTTTTGATCCAGCATGTAATATAATACGGATTGCTCTCTCCTATGCAATATATGGCCCCATAAATTTTAAACTAAAGTGTTTATGGATTCCAAATTTTCTTTTTGTCCCTCATGAATTGGCATTGTGCAATTGAGTGCATGACTTTGTTCTAGATGTATATTCTTGCTTGCACAAAAGGAATATTAAAATGAAGTAATCTTATCTCAAAGAATTTAGAAAATCATCCCATATGATCGATTTTCTAAATGCCCAAAATAGATGGCGTCTTGCACTGAGGTTTTTTGCCATGACCATTATTCTTTTTATGTAAACTAACCCTTCCACAATTAAGCCATGGCATATTTGACCCATTCAAAATTAGAGTTTATTTGGACATTCCTTTGTTAAGATCATAGATTGTACGTCAACAATTTAAGCAAAAGTGCGTATTGTTGCCTCGTCATTTACACTAAGGATTCTGCCATAGCCATTATTATGTGTGTAAATTAAGCTCCCTGCTCCATTTTTGTTTTTGATATGGCATTTGCTCCTTAGTTAGCTTCTATATCAGATTTTCTTGACGAGGCCAAGCATGATTTCCAGCTGCTCTTGCGGGAGCGCAATGTGGATTTCAAGGCCGTTATTGCCGCAGGCTGGTTGTACGAACATATTACGTGCGCCCAACTTGTGTGCAATGGAAACAAGCGCAGGCTTCCCTTTACCAAAGTCACACTGGTACATTGGGAAACCTGCCCAGCTGTTGATGAAGAAAAGGTCCCGACGCTGGCCCCAGGTCCTGCTAAAGTAGTGCTCCCACTCCTCCTTACCTCGCCTCCAGTAAAACTCCCACTCATCGACATCCATCAAAACTTTTTCAGCGTTGACGCCCCTGAGCGTGTCATGGATGTTTTTTGCAGCGAAGCTGGAGGGCTGATTGAGCAAGTCTTGGAGGTTAGAGGTTGGGAAGACCATGTTGAGCGCATTCCCGAAGAAGCATTTGGGGACGGACAAGAGCTTGCGAGCGTTCATCATGATGGCCACCGAGCTGGTGATGGTGTTGTGCTCATTGACTGCCATTTGGGAGGAGGCAGCAGCAGCACACTTCCACAGATGCCCTGCCAGGCACTCAAACGTGGTCAACGCTGGGTCTTGGGAGTTGGACTTGAGCAGACTCAGCTCCTCCTTGCTCAAGGACACAATCCTCACCTGCAGTTCTCCAGCAATACAACTACCTGCTTCAGCGGCTTCAGTTTCAGCTTCAGACAGTTTAGGCGAACCGGTCTCGGGATTGCGATGAAACTGGAGCGGTTCCCTTGGCATCATCGGAGTTCGATCCATCACAAATCCATCCTGCATGGCTTCGCCTCTGGCGAGCTTGGCCCACGAATCCATGAAATTCCAATACGCGCAAGCGTCCAGAACCGTGTGATTCCCTGCAGTAGCCAAAGCTGCGCCTCCACAGTCCATTGAAGTATACTGTGTCAAAATCATCAGAGAGGGGTCATTAGAAATAGAGAGTTGGAGTTAATTGCCAGGAATTTACCGCTCACCTTGACGAAGAAGAGCTCCTCTGCATTGGTTCTAACCTCGGGCAGCAGACCAGTAAAATCCCTGGTTCTCACAATGTCCGCCACCGTGCAGCCAGCGGCCATGGCTTGCTCGAAGGATACGCCCTCGTCAGTTAGCACTATGCAGCCCCTCTGAGGATGCTCGTTAACGCCACTGAGCCTACCAGCCAGCTGCCGGAACTCCAGCAGCACTCGAGCTAAGCTGTTCTTGAGTGTTGCCGGTGAGGCTGCCGCTGAACTGTCGAACAAGAGAATGGTGAAGCCATACAAACCGTTGCAGTCATAATCAGAAGGGGCGAGGGCAATCCTCGACTCTGGACGAACAACCTCCTTTGATAGAGTACGAGTCTCTACCATATTGTTGCTCTGGTTGAAAGAGCTTCAGATTTCCTACTCCGTTATGGGCTCCGCAAAGCAACCCACCACGACTTCTGCAATTTTGAGGCGCACCTCACTGGTTGCAGTCATTCGTGCACAGCCCATGCCTTCTGTTCTTCAAATATTAAGAGAGGCACATGCTTCGTGCACAGCCTATGCCTTCTGTTCTTCAAATATTACGAGAGGCACATGCTCTGTTTTTTTTTCCACCAAGACCTGCGGTCAGGATGCAAGATTGGGAGCACAGAACTAAAATTGATGTGAGAATCGTCCCGCTCAGAGCCAGGAACGGATGGATTTGAATAAGGGGAGGGGGACATCGATGGGGACATCCTAAAAGACCCTGTCGTGCTCGGATTGAGCCCCTCGAATCCTCAGCCCGAGGTAAGAGCTATCCTATGCAGGATACACGAGATATGGGGCTCCAAAGGGACCACTACTGTTTTAGAAGGGGCCACTCCTAGACTAATGGCGCACAGGCGTTGAAAATCGTCAGGAACGGACAAGAGACCCTGGCCAACGTTGTAATAAAAAAGAATGGGGAGCCCACAAGTTAAAACGTGGGGGCCTCATCCGGTGCCAAGCCAAATTGGGATCGGAATTTCGCCCCAGTGTGTGTAATAAAAGGCCAATAATATATCTGTAATTGACAAGTAATGAAATGGGACTCTTGACTAAAATCAAGTGGACTTTGAAAGCTCGAAAGTGACATCTTTAAATGCCACATGCGCAAAGCCGACAGCTTGAGGAGGTTCCTCCTTGAGAGGGTTATGCAAAATAATCCTCAAAGCTTGCAGGCCAAGAGGGTTTATTTTGCATGACCCTCGAGAGGAGGAGCTTGACGTCCCTTAACCACTGGTGCGAGCAGGTTCTCCATAGTCCATAGCCAGTTTGAGCTTAGATCTCACCAGCTTTTCGCCTCTTCTGTTGAGAAATACTGTTCTCTTGTGGATCAGGCTAAGACTTTCTCTACCAGCCAGCTCTGCCCTTTGGAGCTAATCGGTTTCAAGGATGGCCACAGCAAGCTCCTTGCTGTTGTAGATCCTTTCAACGAGGTAAATTTCAGAGTCAGTTAAACCCTGATGCAGATTCTGTTCTTGAGCTGTATTGGGATGTTTCTGGTAATAGAGCTTGAAGGAGACTCGCATGAGAGACTTAATTGTTTTCTGAACTAAAAAATTTCCTTCTGTTCTTCCTTTGAAGATGATTGGAGCACTCACTCCACCATTTTCTTAGACGGTTCTGCCCTTCTCAGCACCATCAACTACCTTATGCCGAAGAGCTATGCTGATGTCGGGAAGCCCAGAAGGATCATGCCAGAGCAGAGCTATGCAGAAGAGTCATGCCAAAACAGAGTTATGCGGGAAGCACCAGAAGAATTATGTCGAAGCAAACCTATGCTGAAGAACTACGCCAAAGAGTCATGCCGTGAAGTGACAGAGCTCTGAATATTCTCTGGAAAGGAATATCTGAGGGATTATTGTGGTAATCATTCGACCGACTGCAATTATTGCGGTAATTATTGAGTGACTGGGTCGAGCACCTGCAACTCGACAATGGAGAATGCACCCAGCCCTCCTTATGGTCCTCTCGACTCGCGCGTCTAGTATGCGACCACCAAGACTGAGCCCCTATCCTCAAAGGCACTGGAGTAGAGGGATCCAGTCTGGATGGCCGCATTCTCGACTCGGGTGTCGAGAACAGGAGGAGTAGACTAGCGTTGGCTGGCTGAGGCATTCTCGGCTCGTGAGTCGAGAATAGAAGTGTTGGCTGGCGACTCGAGAATGGCGAGTCCAGAATAGGAGTATTAGCTGGCTGAGGCATTCTCGACTTGCAAGTCGAGAATAGCGAGTCGACAATAGGAGTGTTGACTGGCTGAGGCATTCCCTCGCAGCCAGCACTCCAGGAAGTACTCTCCCTATTCTCGCCTCGCGAGTCGAGAATAGCGAGTTGACAATAGGAGTGCTGGTTGGATGAGGGATTCTCGACTCGCCAGTCGAGATCGCAGGGTGTAGATTGCACTTTTCCTGCAAGAGAGGATGTATTATGTGTTAGAATGGTCTGTGCAATGCTCTAAACTACCTAACATCTTCACAATTGAATTATGTATTAGAAATGCTCTATGCAATGAAACATTCATCTTTCGTGTACATGCCTAGCAGGAACAGAAGAAACAGAGGACTAAGGAGTTCGACAAAATAGATGAGGATGAATCGGTTGGGGTCGAGGAAGGGAAAGAGTGCAGTTATTTTTTGCTGCACCCTCGAACCTCGAAAAAGCGCCTTAATGAATGTCTGGCACGTACAGGCCATGTCATGCGTGACATGGGTGTGTGGACTGTTGGCGTGCCCACGTCAATCGCTGAGGAAATATCTTTAATGTTGAAATGTATTATATATTCTATGGTTTTAATGTTATAGTTTTAATATTTTATGGTTTTAATGTTATGGTTATAAATATCTTCTTTATTAAAATGGGATGGCATTGATATTTGTGCCTGGAACACCGTTGTGCAGATGCATGCGGCGTTCCCTGCCCGTTTGCGGGATGCAGGCGGTATTCCATACCAATTTCGAATCTTCTTCAGGCTCAAAATTTTTTCTCTTCGCACTACAAGGGGGGTTTGTAACGGATTGATTTGTAACGCATATTAATTTGTAACGCAATTTTAGATTTGTCACACGTGATAGAAAACATTGTATTTTGTAACGGGTGGCACACCTTGTATACTTGTAACGTGCTACTAAAATTTGTATAGACTTGTTTGTAACGTGGGGTGTTCGTTTTTCTTGATATCTAGAGCAAGAAATTTGTATTGGTCAAGATTTATATGTAAATCCAGAAAAATGTCAGGCAATATTGCATGAAAATGATAATGTAGAAGACGATGATTGATCTCATAAGAACAGGTGGTAAATAGGCCATATTTGCTATTTGACAAATATTTGACAATATTCTTCTTATTATATGTTTTTCAAATATTAATACTTTGACCGTGATTGTTGGCTCAACATTTATATTAAAGTAGTTGTAGGGGTAACTTTTAGGATTCTACATTTATATTAATGTAGTTCTAGGGGTAACATTTAGGATTAGTATCTGTGGGTAAGAATAGCAAACTTTATATATGTAGACATACAAGAAGATGAGCACACTTAAATTAGGGGTGGCACCTATAGGCTAGGGCTACCTATAGACCCCATGGTCCTGCACTCTAAAACACCTTATGCCAGACTTATACAAGATGCATGCATAAGTTGCGAATGTGAAAAATATCAATGTTTGATATTTGCATAGATATCTAGCCTAGGTTATAGATAAAATTTAACTGCGGGGAAGAACTTAGTATTACAACTATGTTCCTTATCACTTCAAGTCATCTTATGGATACAAACCTTTTGTAAAATTCATGTGTAGTGATCCACCCACCTTATAGACCAAGAGCACAGGTTCCGGGTAAAAGCATGTTAGGGTGTCCCTTAAAAAGTATTATTTAGTGACCAAAAAAGTACCTAAAAAGGTACCCAAGACTGGGTACTGGGTACCCGTGTAATATCTCAATAAAAGTTACATTTTAGAACTTTTATATATATTTTGGTTTCCGGTAGCATTATCTTTATCTTAACTTTGAATCTTAATGCGTCCTTGACTTTTATTTTGGACCTTTGTACTAGTTTTAATGAAAATAAAAATGAGAAAGTACCCAGTTCTGAAGTACCTAGTGTATGTACTTTTGCAGGTTCCAAAAGTGGTACACCCTAACATGCTTTTACCCTTCCATAAATGGAATCTTGCCGACTTAAGTATAGATCATGATGTCCAATATATTTCCCTAGCATCATAGGCACCAATGAGCAAAATGTGTTCCACAATGTTATAGTAGCTAAAAATAACACCCTCACATGCTTTGGAGATGCACCTTGATGGCACCCCCTAAGCACCATGTGTCGCTGACACAAAAAGTGTCCCCCACCTCCATGCTTTGACCCTTCACAGTATACCACCAACTTTAGACTAGATAGAGGCCTAACAAGTGCTTTTTTTAAGCCAAAGTGTTGAATATACTATGAGTGACGTGAAAGATGACAAAGTTGAAAGTTGAGCATTTTAAAACCTTGAAAGGGACTACGGTCCTCTAATTTCAAGCCGTCAATAGGAAAAATACAATGCATTGTAACTATTCGATAATCCCCTTGATAACTACGGTCATTTCTCTTATATCCCCTAGCATGGCACTGTACTTTGGAGATGCAGAAAGGAACTCCAACCTTGACGGCATAAATTGTTGTTTCAAAGACTAGCACTTAGAGCGTGGATGGATAATAACACCTTTGAAAATATTTATACAATTTTAGTTAAACCATGGGATGAGCAGAGCAATATTTAATTCAATTCAATTCAACACACGAATTACCAGGTGGCGAGGAATCGTCACAAACATAATCCATTTGTGTTGTAATGTGTGCCCCGATGCGTCACAAATAATCCAAAATAGATTCCCGCCAGTGCTGATCAATCTTGTTTGCGGTGCGGGCCTCATTCGGTTGTTCTGTAGTCGCTTCTAATCTTTATTCCAGGTATTTTTTATCCCTTACATCTAATGTAAATTTGATGCATCACGCATCTAAAGCCTCCAAAAAATTTTCTTGTGGAAAAATTTTGATGAAACCGGCTGGCTATGGCGGAAACAGAAGCGGAAAAGAAACCCAAGTATCGTCTGTCAGCTTGATTAGCATTTTTTGTCAGGTCGTTCCGCCACAGTGAGATGCAAACAACCCCAGAAGCTAATTCTTTTTAGTATGGCGAAGATAATGCAGTAATATTATCTGGAGATGGCAACAGAAATGTTTAAAGTAGCCAAGACTTGACAACAGAAAAATATTTATGGCACTGCCAATTTAGAGCAGTAGAAAATACTACAGCTCTGCGTGAAAGATATAGCCTTTTTATTTTATATACTCTATTATCTAACATACCATTTTGAAATCTTGGCAAAATGAATTTCAAAACATAGTTTCTAGTTCTTTCATTGCTTATGTTGCTAGTTGGTGCACTTCTTCCGAGGTCGTTCAAGAACTTCGAGAGATGTCGATCTTCACATTTTTAAATGGGTGAATATTCCAGACATAAGCAAGAAAGTGATCAATCTTTAAGGGCAAATGCATATGGAGGTCTGTGCTTACTTATTTTCTGTGTAAGAAGGTTTACATTCAAGGATTCGTGCTTTTTGTTGCATAGATGCTTATTTTTTGTGCAAAGAGGTTTTCTTTCGTGGATTAGATGCTTTTGTTGTATCTATGCGGTAGTTCCTCGCAAGAAACAATGGCTAATGCACATTAATTAGTTACGGAGTCCACTCGGAGAATTGGAGCATTCCGTGGACTATGTTGGTGCTGATTGTAAAAGTGAAGCTTAGCCACGACAATTGAATAGATTTCTTACTAGCGGCCGGTGTGGTATGCGCTCTCATTTGGGCGACCATTTTATCATAAAGTCTTGAGTTTTCTCAACTCTATTTTATGGAGCAGGTGTTTTACTTCACAACAAACTACATTTGCGCAGAGAACAACCTTTGAGCGGACATTGGAGCAAATCAAGTGTGGAGCACATATTAGATTTTTGGAACTCGGTACCTCCCCGGCTTTAAGAAATTGAATCAACATCATCATTTTTACATTTTATCATGCATTCCATGCCCTTCACGAACGCCTTAAACATTGAAGGCTGGACGTAATGGAACACTTCTTCTTGTTGAACCTCTCTTTTTTATATTTAAATTGCCTTAACTAGGCCGAACCAAGGGGTAATAAAGACATATTACATTATCAGTGTCTCCAAATGCAAAGGGAAAAACAGCGCTTTGTTTGCTGGGAAAAACTGTTCTATCTGCAGCCCAGTGCTTTGCTGCACTTCCTCTCTGAATCGGTTCCTCATCCAAGATATTGATACCTTCTATCTCATGAAGTACTTCTTGAGCACGTTCATAAGATTTCCCATACGAATCTTTGCTGCAATTTCCAGCTGAATTGGGAGGTTCAATGCTTTTGAGCATGACTTTGGCCTCACTTAAACGTCCCAAGTTTCATAAGACATGTATGCACTAAGTTAGAGATTTTTTATCGCACATTGTACCCCAAAGTGCGAAGATACCCAAATGATTTGGGCGTTGTCTTCAAGTAGATACACAAAATCTCCTTTCCAAGGTATGTTTCCAAGCTTTCAGATTTTTCAATACTGCGCATTATTATGTTTGAATCTTTAGCATTGGATATTTTCAGATTTTTCAGTGCTGCGCATTGATATGCTTGAATCTTTAGCAGATATTGCCGTTATTTGTAGGTAAATAGTTGTGCTACTAGTTGTGTTCTAGGTTGGTTGGGAAGGGGAAGTATGGTACATGGAAGTATGGTTATCAATTTCAAGTTTGTCAAGTTCATTCCAAAATGGTCTCATAAATATACTTGATACAAGCTGCAACTTTTCCAAAACTGTCATAGAAAAGGTGCTTGTGTTTGGAATCCATTAACTCGAGCCTAAATGCGTCTGTTCATATGGTTATGCAGTCTAAAACTAGCCTTTTCCATTTTGCAGGCCATTCGACATCAGTCATGCATGAGAAGTGGCTTCCGCCAAGCTTTTATATATATGCAGAAATTCATTATCAGTGGACACATTTTAGGAGTTGATGTATAAGTTGGAGGTTCTTCTTGCCCATGCTAAGTGTATGAATGGAGTGACTGATATAGTTTTGTAACTTAATCCTTCAATGTTGAAAGTATTATTTACAGACGGGTTTATGGTTTATCCATTGTTAATTTATGTCTTTCTCAAAGCCAACATTATTATGTTATGTGTGGAAAATGTCTAACTTATGAAATGTAGAACTGGAGCTATGCATCCTTTGGATGCTGCAGCAGATTGTATTCTGAGTTCTTTTCTTGATCGAGTTCTCATTTGAGGGTTGTGCATCAGTTTTATCGAGTTCTCATTTGAAGGTTGTGCATCATTTTTTCTTAATTAACTCAAAGAATACAGTCTTCTGTCATCTATTTATTGTTGTAAGCAGCATTTAGTAATTTTATCTTTTACTGATAAATCTAACAATTTATAGGGGTGGAAAATGTGCTGCCAATTGATCCATGATACATTTATGGATCCGTTATGAAGGGGTTTGGCCGAGAATCTAAGATGCTTGGAATTCCAACTGGTATGTTGAATGTAAGAGTTATAATACTGATTCCACCAGATGGTTTTATCCATCTCTTATAATGAAAAATTCTGTGTACAATACAACTAAGCTTCCGTCCCCTCAAAGATTCTCAAGCCAACCGGGCTTCTAGTCGGTTTAATGGTGTTTATATGGGTTGGGCTGGACTTCCAAATAGAGGGGTTTACAAGATGGTAACAAGCATTGGCTGGAACCCATATTTTGGGAACACCGAGAAAACAGTGGTGTGTGCATAATTCAAGTGATGTCTATTACTTTGCAAGAATGCATGTGCTACACTAGGGGTTGTTTGTAAAATAAGACTTGTGCACGAGCGTTAACATATTTCCTAAGTCTCCAATCCTGTATTTTGATTCTTCTTCTCTGTTTAGCTTTCAAGAAATAGACTTGCTATGCAATTGCTATAGCTATCTTATTTCTTTGTTGCTATCTTTGTGATGCTTTGTGCCATGATCCCCATTTGAATTTAATTAGAATCAGATGTGGCTACAATGTGCATGGAATGCCCTTGCTGGTTTGCATCCAATTGTAATAAAATATTTGAGCAGGAACCATGGTTGTTGCATTAGTTTCCGGAGGATTTCTATGGAGAGGAGCTAAGGGTTATCATAGTGGGCCATATACGACCAGAGGTAATAAAATTTGGATGATTTTATTCACATTATCTTCTTTATATAATAAAAGAATACCGTCCGTGAGTGAGTTAGTCTGTGAGTAACTCCACCCCCATCGACGGTAAAGGAGGCGCCACGTGGCGCGATCTCGGCCGTCCGTGGGCCTTGGCCTCTCAAAAGCTCCCAAGTTTGGTGGACAAAATTTTTTTGGTTTACCACGGACTCGAACCCTGGACATTGCCCCCCAAACCCCCCACCCTTACCAGTAGACCAACCAGTCTTTTCTTAAAAGAATAGGAACTCCATGCTTAGTTAAGGCTGGGGTCTAATTAATTCAGGGATACTCTAGGATGTTCTAGAATGTTCTAGAATCTTTTGGAATGTCCTAGAATGTTCCAGATGCTCATGAGTAAGCACCTCAGCCTAAAAATAGAAAGTTTCAGTCTAAAAATAGAAGTTTTTTTTGAAACTTTGCAGATGCTCAAAATAGAATGTTGTGGAATGTTCCAGGTGCTTATGGGTAGGCACCTCAGTCTAAAAATAGAAAGTTTCAGTCCAAAAATAGAAGTTTTTTTGAAACTTTGCAAATGCTAAAAATAGAATGTTCTGGAATGTTCCAGGTGTTCATGGGTAAGCACCTCAGTCTAAAAATAGAAAGTTTTTTGAAACTTTGCAAATACTCAAAATAGAATATTGTGGAAGTCTAAAAATAGAAAGTTTCAGTCTAAAAATAGAAAGTTTTATAAGACTTTGCAAATGCTCAAAATAGAATGTTCTGGAATGTTGCAGATGCTCATGGGTAAACACCTCAATCCAAAAATAGAAATTTTTTTGAAACTTTGCAAATGCTCAAAATAGAATGTTCTGGAATGGTGTAGATGCTCAAAGTAAGCACCTCAGTCTAAAAATAGAAAGTTTTAGTCTAAAAATGTAAAAACTCAAATAGAATGTCCTAGAATGTTTCAGATGCTCTAAGGTAAGCATCTCAGTCTAAAAATAGAAAATAAGGTAGTCTAAAAACAAAAAAGTTTGCTAAAACTTTGCAAAAACTCAAAATAGAATGTTCTAGAATGTTCCAAATGCTATAGGGCAACCACCTATGCTCTAGAAGCACCTCAGTCTAAAAATAGAAAGTTTCTTGAAACCTTGCAAATGCTCAAAATAGAATATTCTGGAGGTGATACTTTGGAATTGGTATAATGGGTGTGCGTAAGCTTCACATGGGTGATACTTTAGAATTGACATACTTTAGAATTGTGCCTCATGGGCATGTATGAGTATGTTACTCATGAATAATACTTTGTAGGTGCTCATGGGTAAGCACCTCAGTCTAAGAATGGAAAGTTTCAGTCTAAAAATAAAAAGTTTTTTAAGACTTTGCAAATGCTCAAAATAGAATGTTCTGGAATGTTGCAAATGCTCATGGGTAAACACCTCAATCCAAAAATAGAAAGTTTTTGGAAACTTTGCAAATGCTCAAAATAGAATTTTCTGGAATGTTACAGATGTTCAAAGGTAAGCACCTCAGTCTAAGAATAGAAAGTTTTAGTCTAAAAATAGAAAGTTTGCTTAAACTTTGCAAATGCTCAAAATAGAATGTCCTAGAATGTTTCAGATGCTCTAGGGTAGGCATCTCAGTCTAAAAATAGAAAGTACGGTAGTCTGAAAACAGAAAAGTTTGCTAAAACTTTGCAAAAACTCAAAATAGAATGTTCTAGGGTGTTCTAGATGCTATAGGGCAACCACCTATGCTCTAGAAGCACCTCAGTCTAAAAGTAGAAAGTTTCTTGAAACCTTGCAAATGCTCAAAATAGAATATTCTGAAGATGATACTTTGGAATTGGTAGTAAGTGTGATGGGTATGATGGGTGTTAAGGCTGGGGCCTAATTAATTGGAGGATACTCTAGGATGTTCTAGAATGTTCTAGAATCTCTTGGAATGTCCTAGAATGTTCAAGATGCTCATGAGTAAGCACCTCAGGCTAAAAATAGAAACTTTCAGTCTAAAAATAGAAGTTTTTTTGAAACTTTGCAAATGCTCATAATAGAATGTTGTGGAATGTTCCAGGTGCTCATGGGTAAGCACCTCAGTCTAACAATAGAAATTTTCAGTCTAAAAATAGAAAGTTTTTTGAAACTTTGCAAATGCTCAGAATAGAATGTTTTGAATGTTCCAGGTGCTCATGGGTAAGCACCTCAGTCTAAAAATAGAATGTTTCAGTCTAAAAATAGAAAGTTTTTTGAAACTTTGCAAATGCTCAAAATAGAATGTTATGGAATGTTGCAGATGCTCATGGGTAAGCACCTCAATCCAAAAATAGAAAGTTTTTTGAAACGTTGCAAATGCTCAAAATAGAATGTGCTAGAATGTTGCAGATGCTCTAGGGTAAGCACCTCAGTCTAAGAATAGAAAGTTTCAGTCTAAAAATAGAAAGTTTGCTTAAACTTTGTAAAAACTCAGATAGAGAGATAGGGTGGGGGGTTTGGAGAGAGGAGAGAGAGAAGAGAGAAGGAGATAGGAGATAGAGAAGAGAGATAGGAGATAGAGAAATAGGAGATAGAGAGAGAAGAGAGATAGGAGATAGAGAGAGGGGAGAAATAGAGAGAGAGGAGAGAGATAGGAGAGAGAGAGGAGAGAGGAGAGAGGAGAGAGAAGAGAGGAGAGGGAGGAGACAGAGAGGAGAGAGAGAGGAGAAAGATAGGAGAGAGGAGAAATAGAGAGAGAGGAGAGAGAGAGAGAGAGGAGAGAGGAGAGAAAGAGAAGAGAGGAGAGGAAGGAGAGAGGAGAGGATGAGAGAGAGAGAGAGAGAGAGAGAGAGAGAGAGAGAGAGAGAGAGAGAGAGAGAGAGAGAGAGAGAGAGAGAGAGAGAGAAGGGAGCATGGGAGGAGAGAGAAGAGAGAGAAGAAGGATGGAAGAGAGAGGAGAGAGAGAGCAAGGAGAGAGGAGAGACAAAGAAGAGAGAGAATAGAGACAGAGGGAGAGGAGAGAGAGAGAGAGAGAGAAACAAAGAGAGAGGAGAGAGAAAGAGAGGAGGGAGGAGAGAGAAGAGAAAGAAGAAAGAGGGAAGAGAGAGGAGAGAGAGAGGGGAAAGAAGAGAGATGAGAGAGAGAGGAGAGAGAAAGAGAGGAGAGGGAAGAAGAGAGGAGAGGGAAGAGAGAGAAGAGAGAGAGGAGAGGAAAAGAAGAGAGAGGAGAGAGAAGATAGACAAAGGAAGAGGGGAGAGAGAGAAGAGAGAGAGAGAGGAAAGAAGAGACAGGAGAGAGACAGGGGAAAGAAAGAGAAGAGAGAGGAGGGAGAGAGGAGAGCAGAAAAGAGAGAGGAGAGAGAGAGGGAAGGAGGAAAGACACAGGGGGCAGAGAGAGGGGAGAGAGAGGAGGGAGAGAGAGAGAGGAGGGAGAAAGAGGGGGAGAAGATAGAGAGAGGAGAGAGAAGATAGGAGAAGAGAGAGGAGGGAGAGAGGAGAGAGAAGAGAGAGGAGGGAGAAGAGGGAGAGAGGGGAGAAATAGAGAGAGGAGAGAAATAGGAGATAGAGAAATAGGAGATAGAGAGAGGAGAGAGATAGGAGATAGAGAGGGGAAAAAGAGAGAGAGGAGAGAGATAGGAGAGAGAGAGAGAGAGAGAAAGGAGAGAGGAGAGAGGAGAGACGAGAGAGAGGAGAGGGAGGAATGAGAGAGGAGAGAGATAGGAGAGAGAGAGGAGAGAGAGAGAAATAGAAAAGAGAGAGAAAGGTAGAGAGAAAGGGAGAAATAGAGAGAGAGTAGAGAAATAGGAGTTAGAGAAATAGGAGATAGAGGGAGGAGAGAGATAGGAGATAGAGAGCGGGGAGAAATAGAGAGAGAGAAGAGATAGGAGAGAGAGAGGAGAGAGGAGAGAGGAGAGAGAGAGAAGAGAGGAGAGGGAGAAGAGAGGAGAGGAATGAGAGAGAGACGAGAGGGATGAGAGAGAAATAGAGAGGAGAGAGAAAGATAGAGAGAGAGAGAAGGGAGCATGGGAGGAGAGAGAAGAGAGAGAAGAAGGATGGAAGAGAGAGGAGAGAGAGAGCAAGGAGAGAGGAGAGACAAAGAAGAGAGAGGAGAGAGAATAGAGACAGAGGGAGAGGGGAGAGAGAGAAGAGAGAGAGAGGAGAGAGAAAGAGAGGAGGGAGGAGAGAGAAGAAAGAGGAAAGAGAGAGGAGAGAGAGAGGGAAAGAAGAGAGAGGAGAGAGAGGAGAGAGAGGAGAGAAGAGATAGGAGAGAGTAGAGAGAGAATAGAGAAAGGAGAGATGGAGATAGGGCACATGGGTGGGCCCAAACAGAAGGGGGGAGGCCGGAGGAGGTGAAAGAGAGGAAAGAAAAGGGTTCCTACGTGCCGGCCCTTTTCTAGTCTAATATTATAAAAGAATAGCGTCCGTGAGTGAGTGAGTGAGTGAGTATTTCACACCCCATCGACGGATAAGGATGCGCCACGTGGCTTGATCCGGGCCGTCCGTGGGCCTTGGCCTTTCAAAAGCTCCCAAGTTTGGTGGACAAAATTTTTTTGGTTTACCACGGACTTGAACCCTGGACATTGCCCCCCAAACCCCCCACCCTTACCACTAGACCAACCAGTCTTTTCTTGAAAGAATAGGAAGTCCATACTTAGTTAAGGCTGGGACAATGAAAATTCCTTTGGTTAATTAAAAGCCTTGATGATCCTAGAACCTTCTAGAATGTTCTAGAATGAAGCTAGAGAGAGAAGAGAGAGGAGGGAGAGAGGAGAGAGGAGAGAGAAGAGAGAGGACGGAGAAGAGGGAGAGAGAGAAATAGAAAAGAGAGAGAAAGGTAGAGAGAGAGGGGGAGGAGAGAAATAGGAGATAGAGAAATAGGAGATAGAGAGAGGAGAGAGATAGGAGATAGAGAGAGGGGAGAAATAGAGAGATAGGAGAGAGAGAGGAGAGAGGAGAGAGGAGAGAGAGAGAGAGAGAGAAGAGAGGAGAGGGAGGAGAAAGAGAGGAGAGAGATAGAAGAGAGAGAGGAGAGAGAGAAATAGAAAAGAGAGAGAAAGGTAGAGAGAGAGGGGAGGAATAGAAAGAGAGGAGAGAAATAGGAGATAGAGAGAGGAGAGAGATAGGAGATAGAGACAGGGGAGAAATAGAGAGAGAAGAGAGAGATAGAGAGAGAGGAGAGAGGAGAGAGAGAGAAGAGAGGAGAGGGAGGAGAGAGAGAGGAGAGAGATAGGAGAGAGAGAGAGGAGAGAGATAGGAGAGAGGAGAGAGGAGATAGAGAGAGGGAGAAATAGAGAGAGAGGGAGAAATAGAGAGAGAGGGAGAGAGGAGAGAGGAGAGAGAGAGAAGAGAGGAGAGGGAGGAGAGAGGGAGGAGAGAGGAGAGAGAGAGAAGAGAGGAGAGGGAGGGAAGACGGAAGAGAGAGGAGAGAGAAGAGAGAAAGGGAAGAGGGAAGAGAAAGGGGAGAGAGAGGGGAGAGAGAGGGGAAAGAAGAGAGATGAGAGAGAGAGGAGACAGAAGAGAGAGGGAAGAGGGAGAGGAGAGAGAGAGAGAGAGAAATAGAGAGGAGAGAGAAAGTTAGAGAGAGAGAGAAGGGAGCATGGGAGGAGAGAGACGAGAGAGAACAAGGATGGAAGAGAGAGGAGAGAGAGAGCAAGGAGAGAGGAGAGACAAAGAAGAGAGAGGAGAGAGAATAGAGACAGAGGGAGAGGGGAGAGAGAGAAGAGAGAGAGAAACAAAGAGAGAGGAGAGAGAAAGAGGGGAGGGAGGAGAGAGAAGAGAGAGAAGAAAGAGGGAAGAGAGAGGAGAGAGAAGAGAGAGAAGAGAGAGGGAAGAGAGAGAGGACAGAGAGAGAGGGGAAACAAGAGAGAGGAGATAGAAGAGAGAGAGAGAGATAGAGGGAGATGAGGGAAGATAGAGGAGAGAGGAGACAGGCGAGAGGGAGGAGATAGGGAGAGAGAAGAGAGAGAGGAGAGAGGGAGATAGGGGACGTGGGTGGGCCCAAACCGAGGCAAATAGAGAGAGGAGAGAGAGGAAAAAAGGGGGGAGAGAGAGAGAGGAGAGACAGAAGAGAGGGCAGAGAGACGTAAAAGAGGAGAGAGAGAGGAGAGAGGAGAGAGTAGAGAGAAGAGAGAAAGGAGAGAGGGAAGAGAGAGGAGAGAGAGAGGGGAGAGAGAATAGAGAGGAGGGAGAGGAGAGAAGAGAGAGGGATGAGAGAGGGGAGAAATAGAGAGAGAGGAGAGAGAGAGAAGGAAAAAAGAGAAGAGAGAAAGATGAGAGAGAGGGGAGAGAGAGGAGAGAGAGGCGAGAGAGAGGGGAGAGGAGAGAGAAGATAGAAAGGGGGAGACAGAGAGAGATAGAGAGAGAGAGAGAAGATAGAGAGAAGAGAGGAGAGAGAGATGAGGGAAGAGAGAGGAGAGGGGAGAGAGGAGAAAAAAGGGAGAAGGGAGAGAAGAGATAGGAGAGAGAAGAGGGAGAAGAGAGAGAGAAGAGAGAGAGAGAGAGAGGGGGGGGAAAGAGAGAGAGAGAGAGAGAGGGGAGGGAGAGAGGAGAGAGAAGAGAGAGAGAGAGGAACAGAGAGAGAGAGAGAGAGAGAGAGAGAGAGAGAGAGAGAGAGAGAGAAGAAGAAGAAGAGAGACACAGGGAGAGGGGACAGAGAGAAGAGAGAAAGAGACAAAGACAGAGGAGAGAGAAGGAGAGGAGCAAGGAGAGAGAGAGAGAGATAGAGGGAGATGAGGGAAGAGAGAGAGAGAGAGAGAGAGAAAGGAGAGAAGAAGAAGAGAGACACATGGAGAGGGGAGAGAGAGAAGAGAGAAAGAGACAAAGACAGAGGAGAGAGAAGGAGAGGAGCGAGGAGAGAGGAGAGAGAGAGAGAGAGAGAGAGGGAGATGAGGGAAATAGGGCACGTGGGTGGGCCCAAACCGAGCCTGGCCGCAGGGTCACCGAGCCGAGGAAAGGAAAAGAAAGGGCCACGGCCGCCGGCCCTTTCTAGTCCTTTATTATAAAGTTTTAGTGTATGTCGTGCATAAAACCCTAACCCTAATCTGGACGGCCTAAATCTTCTCCATCGCATCCAAAGGCCGAGATTAAAGCTGAGATATCGGGCCATGGTTGTCCCGGCCTAGAGGAGGTCGTTCTTTCATGGGAACCTCGACAAGTCCGTGGTATGAAGGAAACAGATGGAAAGCGAGGATTTGCCTCTTCATTCACAGTGGTTGTAGTCAACCGCTGTTTACTCAATAGCATCCGAGATTGCCATGCCTCTATTTTTACAAGCACATCTATTCAAAGGTGCAGGAAGGTCTAATCAACTGGATTCTTTCCCGACCATCAGCGCTTGCCCTAGATTCTTTGAAGGCCGTTTAAGCAGGCCTGGCGGTGGAACTCTTGGTTATGGCAGTCTGGGTTCTTTGGAGGTTGGTTTTTTCATTTGGAGCTCTTAGATATGGCTCTCTTTCCCTGCATCGAGCTATGGAAGAAGCTAAGAGACGAGCACTGAGTTCAGGCAAAGATTGCAGGTATGCTAATTGCCCTTTAGATGCTGGCTTAATCTAAAAACTATGAGCAGATGTAGTAACAGAAACCCACGATAAATGTTCAGATTTGCAATCGACTGTTCAGCTTTGAAACTCAAGAAGGAGATCTGAGGTTCCGAGATAAGAATATGGAAGCATTTCGTTTTTATTTGCTTGCTTAACATATAACTATCAATGAAGTATCTTCTTGCCATCCAAAGATTTATATTCGGTTTCAGAATCAGTGCAAAGGATTTGAATATCAAGGAAGGTTGTAAAGAAAAAAAATTCAAACAGCAGAAACGCGGCCGTAGCAACATCTTCTAGCTTTCTTATGGTAAAGCAATATGAATATGTGGCCAGATGGCTTCTTTGACAAATGCAGTTGGATGCCCAGATCGAGCAGTTGCTGCAGTGCAAGCCATTACCTGAGAGGGAGGTAGGTGTGATGCTTCATCTAGATATGATATGTATGGCTTTTGATATCTGCTTTATGAGTTAAACACATAAAGGAAAGGGAATAATTGCATGCAAGCTATGCTGGTTTAACTTATATCAGATTATACACCATTTGGTTCCTCAGTTGTATCTGCTTTCCTATGAAACTATATGAGTTCTGAATATTTCATTTCAATAATTGACAATATTTGTTTTTTTATGCATAGTTACTGGAGATGGAAATGGTAAAAGAGAAATTGAAAAATATGGACTTGCAAAAGGAAGCCTTATGGAAAGCAGAAGCGATACAACAACGTGCGCCATGATGGAATTTAAGTATGCCATTTTGAACAAATATTTCTTTTTTGAGATCTTAGTTTTGTTTGTTAGATGAACAATTTTTAATGTTTTACAGAGTTATGAAGGGATCTAGGGATTGAACGAGGATAGATTGCGCATGTTAGACAGTTTTGCAAGCATTTTCTCGACCATCCTGCACAATACAAAGATTATCCAATGGCCACATGTTGCCAATATAAATAGTAAATTTGGTAACATTACTTTTGCATTTATAAGTGGATGTGATGTTTTGGATGTTAAAATGCAATAAAACCAGTTGTGGGCAAAAAGATTGGGCCATTCTTTCTGACACATGCTTTCAAATTGGATTTGACACATTTTTGCAATAAGCATGGGATCTAAACAGGATGTATCAACTTCTGAAGGTCAACCACACCACAGATGAGAACCTAAACTAGGGAAAATTCTGGTGCAACCAGCATGAAGGAAGAAAGGTGGTTTGCGAATGCTTCCATCACTTATGTTCTAAGCACTCATATTGAGATTTCTTTTCCTACGTGATGTAGCAATGACCCTCCGCTTCTAACCTAATAGGTGCCGATGCACCGATTACTTTTGCAATTGTCATCTTTCCAACTTTATGCTACTAAAAGATTTTGCTCTCATTAACATTGGTCGCATAATAGAAAGACTATACAATGGCCACTTTAGGAATTGGGTTAGCCACCAGACTACATGGAGGGCACCAAAGAAGAATGCCATCATTATTCCTGCCATTAATATGCGCAAAACATAACATCCTGTTGTGTTTGATTCATGTTGGCTTGCAAGTTTGCTACCTGGGGACAATTTTTTTTTGTCACATCTACCAATGTTTTCTCCTTCAGACGCAGTACAACAACATAATAGAGGCAAGGGATGGGAACTGGATCACTAAGGATTTTTAGTTTGATGTATATAAGTGGTCCTGCAAGTGAAGGTATTGGCATAGACATGGAGTCAGAGTGCGTATACGTAATAGAAACCAGTCAGAAGAACATGCTGCCTGTTATAGCAATGCTTTTTGTCCCTGCTTATACGTAACTAGTAAATTGCCCACCGTTGGTGGGCTTTACATATGATTATTCACCTTTTGTGATCATTCCATGTGATTATCCGGGTCTTTAACATATTAAAACCACATCACCAAAAAAAGCAAAAAAAAGAAGGGCGTCTCTGTGGACTTAGTGGGTTTTTTGTGATTTAAGACTGGTTCAAACAATCCAAGGTAGTTGAAAACTGATGCTTTTATAAAATTAAATACTTGTATGGATAACACGTATTTCTGCGTCTGTTTGATATTCCTTTTCCAAGACATTCATGGCACAAAGCATGATAGGCATTTTTGAAAAGAAAATTATTGTGAAAATTGGCATTTTGTGTATCTTGGGGCATAAAGCCCATAACATTGCTGTTATTGACATTGTCACTGCCCAAGTGTCCCAAAATGCGTATTAGGCTCTTCGTACATATTTAGAGCTCCAAAATTATTTGGGTGCCTACAATTATTGGTTGCCCCATTGTGTGACCTATATTTTTAGGTGCCCTATAAAAATTGGAAGAATAATATGCGGCTTAGTAACATATGGCGGAAAATTAATGCATGTTCCAATAAGATCAACATTCTGATTATCATAACCTAAACCATTGAAACTGGGGTGCCCATATTTTAGCTAGCTAGAACCATTACAATAATTTAGTTGCAAACCTAAATTAGATGGCTGAGATTGTGCATTTGAGCTGGAGGGCTGAAAGTGTTTGAGCTGGAGGGCTGAAAGTGTTTCCCCCAAAACGACTCCTCTGCTACAAATTTCCCTGAACCGAAAAAGCTTGAGCAGGTGTTTGGAGGCAGCGAGATCTTTTGCATCGTCCATGGCAGCAGCGAGTAAGGTAAGACTGACATGATTTGGCTATTATCAGATCGAATCTGGATATTGCAAGGCCAATTTGGAGACCCATTAAGGAAAACAGGGTTCAGAAGTCGATTTTGAGATTCATCAACCAATACATTTGTATTGGTTGATTGGTTGGTCTCCATGGATATAAACTTTTGTTCTGTTAGATAGGAATCGAAATGCTTGAACATTGTTGGCTAGCCTCTTAAATGCTATTTTTTACCTTATTTAACCTAGACATTTCTAGACCGTGAGGATTTTTTAAGTTTCCTCTATTTCATAGTGAAGTTATACCAACAGACATTTGAGTTTGCTCACTATGATCAGCATGAAAATAATATCTTAAAGAATCTACCTTGTTTTTTAAATCGTATAGCCATGCCTTCTTGTCCATCAAGAATATCCTTTGTATAATATGTATAATCATGAAAGGTTTGTGCAAGATCGGCAATTAATCTATGTCTATCTTCACTGTTTTTAGTGGTTGAAACCTCAAGCTAAAATGAACAAAGCCTTGAGAAGAATCTTTAGGAAGCTCGCTCTATCCACAAAGGCACTACAGCAATGCATTTGTAAGATTCTGTAAGTGCAACATGAATCTGATTACTATACAAATGTATAAATAGACCATATACCAGAATAGATGTAGCATAATTGAGAAACTTTTGTCTGGAATACATCCACCTTGAGGAGCTATCCTAGAAGCAAATTCTTCAAGATACAACCAAACATCATGCTAAGACCCAACTCCATGGTGAGAGCTTAAAAATTTGCACTTTATTTTGCCCTTTGAGCTACTGTCTCTGCCGGTGACGGAGAAGAGGGAAATTTTATTTTATCATCTATAGCTAATCTCTCATAGGCCCATTCAAGTCTGGTTTGCAAAACCCTGCAATCAAATTCTAGTTTATCCCTAAGCTATTGAGCAAGTTGCTATTTCTTATTAGGGTTTTTAGACGATGAACTTAGATTGCCTTAATGGATTTAGCATTTGGAGTATCTTCTTGCATCTTCAACAATTTCATGGAACTGTCTAGACCACAGCCGGAAATTTACTCTGAGCACAAAGCCAAATGAGTTTTAAACTGAGCTCCAAACTCTTATTCTGATCTTTAAACAACTCCATTCTGGACTGCGACCTACCAGTGTTTTGTATAATGTGCCTTAGATCATTGATCGCACCACTGTATGTTTCAACGAAAGGTGGGTGGAAGAGAGAAGATAACGTATGCCTCTTCTACATTGCTAATGTCTACTTAGTTCTTAATTGTAGCCTGCATACTGAATTTATCTAAAAAAATGAGATAAAAAAAATTCTACCTGAGACTTCCTGCTGTGTAGTGAGCCCCTTTATCAGGGGATTGAATATTTGAATTTTGATCGTATTGTTCAAATCCAGAGTGATTGCTGGAGCAGAGCCAGATTTTCCTATAGAGCCAGCCATTACAAAGTGAACATACAAACATAAAAATCACAAAGCCAGCTCCACATAGAAGCACCCATACTGCAATTATTGGACTCTTGCCTGAGCCTGATATGGCAACAGCCAAGCAAGAAAGATCCAAGCTACCACATCATTTACAGCAGCAGCAGCAGACATAGCCAACTTGCCTATTTCTGTTATAAGAAGCTTTCGCTCTGCAAGAATTCGGGCCAAAACTAGAAAGGCAGTGATGGACATAGCTACCCCCATGAAAATCAAGAATGTGATAAACTTGACATCTTTGTTGATGGTGGCATGCAAAACAGACCCCTACTCCTCCTGCAAAGGGAAGGCTGATTCCAACTGCTGCAATCAGTAGAGCTTGCCTTCCAGTTCTCATTATGGATCTCAGATCAAGCTCAAGACCTACATGAAGAGAAAGAATAGAAGACCCATATCAGTAAATGATTCCAGCACTGTATATCAAATTTGTGCTGCTGGTTCAAGAAACACAATCCAAATAGGGTGATTTACAGGAATCTATAAATAAGATATTAAACTCAACTACAAAATATCTTGAGCTTTCTTGATCCAAAAACTAAGAAATATATTTCTGATCAATTTGCCTAAATATTCTGGAAGACTGGAAAGGAGAAAGCCTTCCAATGATTTCCGCAATGACTCTGGGTGATTTGAGAGTTTCCAGGGTGTGGGTCGAAGTAGGGAAAAAAATGGCAGAAATTGGCGGTGGCAAGCGGGCTGGATCTGTGTTGAATCAAACCAAGGTTCCTGGATAAGGAAATTCTCAGCATTGAGTCTGTTGGGTCTGTCCAACAAATGCTTCTTATGCTTCATTCTCCCGAATCTTGGAAACTTGCTCAAATGACCCATTCCGCAATTGATTGGAAAATGTAGAGTGCTGCTCTTTGTCTTGGCAGTGTTTCAACAGGCAGTGCTTCCTTTTAACGTTTAAAAAATGTGGGAATAACAAACTTTCAAATTTCTGGTGCTGGTAAAGAAACATAGTTGGGAACCCTAAATATGGTAAAAGAACAAAGCTTTACTTACCTGGAAAGCACTCCAGCCATACTGTAGCTCTGCCAAAATGGCTTCACCGAGATAGCAAGCTAGAAAAGACATGGAATAGCCTGGATTAGGCCGAAGATTCTTGGAACTGCATTGCACCCTTCCTGCATTAGAGCATATAGTTAAAAGCTTGAAAGAAAGCCTGAGTTTGATCAAATAAATTCTTGCCTTTTGTTGGCACTTGCGTCTTCTGCTCCACATATGGATCATCGGATTCAGAATTGATACCGAACATAGCTTCTAGCCATCCTTGCTTTAAAAACCCATAGCTTACACAGCTAAAACTAAACCCTAAGATCAAGACATGATAGGAGGGATTCCACGACATCGTTGCTCCTTTATTTTCCCTTGCCAACATCACCAGGCGTTGTCGACTGCCTCGATTTTTCTAACCTAGCAGGCCATTTCACCTGTGGCGTGCATGTGGATACCACTGGAGGAATGCAGCAGTCGCTATAGGCGCCCTCGCGAACCCTAAAAAAAACTCAAAACTTTGTGACGTGGCATCATCATTGCCATTGGTTTGGTCGAATTTGGGCCGTTAAAATTAGGGCTGGGTCCAACACTTACACAATAACATTATAATACGTAATAGAAACCAATCAGAAGAACATGCATGCATGTTATAGCAATGCTTTTCATCGCTTTACCTTTATAGGGTAGCTTATTTATTGATAAGTTAATGTGATACTTTAATGTGAATTATCCATATAATACAACACATCAATCTCAATGAATCCTTTTTTTCTTTGATTGTTTTCTTCTAGAAACCTCTTTATTTTGTTAGCAACAATGTATATAACATCCCAAAATGCCAAATTCAACGGCTTTATGTCTCTTCAATCTCAGACGCTCATGATGCAATTTTTTATGGACGCACATGATGCCCACCATTGTTTTGCAAACATATATTGCTTCAAAAAATTTTGTTGAGGTCATCTACAACTACATATCAATAATATCTAAAAATTGCTAAGAAAAGAAAGACAAAAAACATACAACACATTATGACTCCAAGAGAAACTTTGTGAAGATTAATATTATATTCTCTCATGTCATTTACAAGTTCTCAGCCTATGCCCAGCAACGCTGGGCACCCTTACTAGTTAATTCTAAGGATATGGTTTTGTAGCCTGAGACGAATTAATTTCAAGAATCCATGATACACGAATTGCAAAGGCAGACTAGATGTTCCCCCATTTTCAGCATACCAATTGGACTTGTTCTTTAGTTGCACGAGCCCTCCCGAGGTACGCCTATTCTTGCACTATTGCTGGCAAATCTAGGGTCCTTGCCAGTGCATAATAGGGGACCTGTGTTCTTTGAAAGCCATGTCTTTATTTTGCACGAGGTTACTGCAAGCATGGTAGTACTTGCCGCTTTTTGCATGGTTGCAATAGGGAAGGTTCACCTTCTTCTCCAGCCTCATGGGATCTTGCAGGTGCAGAGCAACTACCACCAGGCTCTTTAGGAAGATTGGAGCTGGAGTTGCAACAGCTTCTGCGGAGTAGGCGGCACCCATTTCAATAGCTTCATTGCCTCAGCTCTTATGAAAGATTTGGAAAAACATTGCAGGCCAAAGGTTATCTCACAGAGAGTCAGCGACATGGAAAGGCTGGGTATAGCTCGACAAAGCTGCTTGCGCGTCTAAAGAACACATTGACTTTAATTGACCAGTGAGCATGGAATTTTTTTTATTTTCTGGAAGCCCACTGGTATTTCTCTATAAGATGGATTTTAAATTACATTTTTAACATTCATTTTTAGAGTGTAGAGTCTTTGCATTATAACACATTGTTGATGCTGAAATTGTATTTGGAAAGTGTTCTTCACATCATACAAGTTTTTTATTTTGGTTTAATAATATGCTTTTCATATTCATGTTACCTTCATTAGGTTTTACAATTAATGTGAATGGATCGAGATGTCTGATTTGTCTGTTTATTATATGAGTGGTGTTCTGATCAATCTTGCTTATGCAGACCACATGGACAGCATGCTGTGGTGTTTGAAAGAAGATGCCCAGCATTTTAGCATGTACAAAGGTGATCCCAAGGATCTCGGTGATATCAAATTGATCCTTGATGTTTATTAATCATAATAAATTGATCTCAGTGATATCAAATTGATCCTTGGCATAGAAGATACGCATGTGCCGGTATTATTTTGATAGAGATGATGATAGGAGCAGTAGCTATGCTGCATAAACATGTTGAAACAATTTGAACCATATTTTTTCGTATACATTATTTTGTATCATGTAATCAATTTTTTCATTGTATTCTTTTACTCCTTAGAGATATTCATCCCCTCCTTTTTTTTTAATTTAATTTATTTGCAATTGACACCCGTGACAACGAACCATGGTAATTATTAAAAATCATTCGTGATGCGTGACAACTACAAATACACGTGGTATAAAAATTAGTGACGCGTGACAATTACTATTAAATTTTGTTACACGTCGCAAATATTGCATTAGTAACGTGTGACAGAATAAAATTTTGTAACGTGTTACAAGTGGTTCTTCGTTGGTAACGCGTCACAAATCACCTTTTGTGACGCAAATAAAAAAAATACTAATTAATGTATTTTCTGTTACAAAAAACGTTACAAACTATATTATATTCTACTAGTGACGGCCTCTGTTTCCAGCCTACAAGCTCGGATTTTCTACGAATAGATTATAGGTTCTGGTAGCATCCCAGCTTGCAGGAATGCATGTTTGCATACCATACCATATCAAGATTCCTTGCCTGAGAGATCTTTCTTAGCGTGGTGTTTATACTGATTTTTGTGGCATCAATGGAGCACTGGTTAGTGGCAGCATAAGCTTGGCGATGGCTGACTTATCACTAAGCTAAGGCGCTAACCTTTATCTGGCCGAAGTTGCTTTTGATGTATTGGCAACCTCTGTTACAAAAGGCAACCTAGGTACCCTCTGCCACTATATTCTTCTCTTCATTTTAGTTCTGATATGGCCTGCTAAGCAGGGCAGTCTACAATATTTTGGGCATCCCTTCCCACTTGCGAGACGCAGGCGGTATTCCATACCAATTTCAAATCTTCTTCAGGTAAAAAAATTTCTATTTTGCCTCCATTTCCAGGCTATACAAGCTCGGATGTCCTACGAGTGGATGAGAGGTTATGGTAGCATCAGCTTGCCAAAAGGCATGTTTGCATACCATCCCATGCCAAGGCGCCTTGCCTGAGAGATCTTTCTTACCGTGGTTTTTTTTACTGATTTTTGCAGCTTCTATGGAGCACTGGTTAGTGGCAGCATAAGCTTGGGGACTTATTGCTAAGCCAAGACACTGGCTGGCCTTTATCTGGCAACCCATTCAAAAAGCTAGAGTTTTTTTTTTTTTATTTATTGGCGGCCTCTATTATGCAGGTATCTCTGCTACTCTAGTCCTCTCTTCATTTTACCTCTGCTATGGTCTGTTAAGCAGGGCAACCTGCAATATTTTGTGCATCTACGAGGCTGGAGGAGACTGCAAATGAAGTCAGTGGAGTGGTTCTAGTTGTGTTCCTATAGAAATAGCTATGACGGCATTAAATTAATATTCTGAAATGTAAGTGGCATGGGTCTCATTTTAGTTCAAGATCGATGCAGCTACAATTGGGCTTGCTAAATCGATTTTCTGCAATTGGAGACTTCCAGAAGACTTTTGCAACATTGTTCCATTTTCCAGAAGTGCATGAGAGAAGTACCCATCTGCTATATTAGCTATGCAATTGGAAAGATAACCGACTTGATCTTTGTTCGGAGCTGAGAGCAGAAATGTTTTTATAGTAGTAGCTATCTCTCTGGCATTTTCTTTTGGCATGGAAGTTCCAACATGGCAGCTTCATTTTGTTCTTTCTATATGCAATGTAAGTAGTAGACGCAATCTCCCCCCTCCCCATTGTGCGTAATCATGCGAAAACACAATATTCAAAACAAGGACATGCTTTTGAACAAGGACATATTTCAGATCATGGAGCAGCAAGTAATATTCTTCCAAATAATCTATGCTTTTCATTCTTTCTCTTACGCATTTCTTCCCATGCCATAGCCGAGTTTTTATGGTGGTGTTTTTGTAGCCATGGCTGCCATAGAGAAAATGGAGCCAAGAGGTTTATTTAAAATGGTATGTCATGCAATTTGTTTGCAGCCTCATAAATAACTAAGTGATGCTCATGACTTATCTATTTGCTATGACCTTAACTCTGTGCTTTTTTCTAGGTTCCAATATTGAAAGATGATCTTTATCTTACGAGGATGTCTATAATCCAGCAATGGCAATAACTCTCGGATTCTATTTAACAAACATATTTTTGATTTTATAAAGGATGTGGTTGCAACGTCATGGATGCAAAGTTGGGATCCAAATAGCTCTGTTTCCCTGAATTTGTTAGTTCACGCTTATTGACATGCATAGTTTCTAGATTGTGCCTCACATTCTTAGGTATGAGACTAAAATTTTGCCACTGATCAGATTGAACAGGATATGAAAAACTTCTTTCGGAGATATCATTACTTGAAAACCTGAAAGATATCATTTTTTTTTTTTTTTTTTTTGAAGGTAAGGTTGCTGCTTTTTATTGATATAAAGTTACATACAAACAGCGTATTGTCTAGTACTATAGACCTCCCTCTACATCTTCTCCGATTGGATACTACAGGAGTGGAAGCCAATTTCCTAGACTCAAAAGGCCCTCATAGCCAAATGGAAGAATTATAACATAACAAGTACATTAGAAAATAGGTACAAAACTGCCCCAAATAAAAGCAGCTCTTCTCCCATGCATCCACTACACTTGCCTTCAAAAAACCTGGCCCTATGATTAGAAATATAAGCACATGCGTTGTGCTGCAAGCAACCTAAGCTGAAGTGGAGATAAAGCACGGATACAATACTTGGCCAGATGTTGACACTCGATGAAGCCCACCCCGAAATCAGCAGCTGCATTGTTGCAGAACGCAACAACAAAACTGCCTCTGAATATTAACATCTGTGCGTAGCCCATATGCATCTAACCCAACTGGATCTTGTCAAAACCATTGGGCCAAGAATGGGATGGTCCAAGAGTCCTCCCCCTCTGGTACCCCATGGCCTTATCAGAACTACTACTGAAATTACCTACAAACAAACAAAGCATCCCTTGGCTGGGACAAAGGAGCACGGGCCAAACTGGTGCCCAACAACAACTTTCAGAATAAGAGAAGCCTCCAATCATGTCCAAGAGAAAAGACCATGCAATTATTACAATCTCCTATAGATCACAGATTGGTACTGCCCAATGGCCATATTCCAAACCATAAAGCACACCCCGAGTATTGTTCATCAGAATAGCCATCAAGAAGGTACAAATCTAAGCTATTTCAACTCGCTTTCTTAAATAAGAATGAACTTCAAACAAAGGACTATCAAAAGGCCTATAGTGACCTCTCACTCGCCTCTTCTTATGCATGATACAATACTATAGGGTGTCTGTCCATTTAGAGATGTCCACGTACAAGCAATGAAGTGCCCTCCTAAAGATATTCATGTATGAGGCTCTCCATAAATGGATAAGACAGCAACCTTCTTCTTGCATATACAAATACTATAGCTGCAAAGGCCATTATTGGTGTCCAGTTGATGTTCCCATCAATACTACCCATCTTATTTGGGAAGCTAGAATCTTAAGAAGCCATCCAAAAGATGCACATATCAATTCTCGTTTCAATGTAGAGGGAGCAAACTATATGGACTGGAAAGTTATTAGGACAACCAGCTAGGAGGAACGTGAAGAATAGTAGCCAGCGGCACAAAGTAAAAGGGATGGAAAGAGAGAATACAAGTGACACTATACAAGATAGAAAAACCTAGGAAAACTGAATGAAATAGAACAGAGATGATTAGGCATGGAGAGCAAAACCTGAACAAGTGGAGCAAGTGGCAACAAACAAGATGAGCAGAGCTGTGACAAAACCAGAACAACGGCAAATAAGGGAAAAAAAAACGAATGGAAAGGTGAGAAGATGCAGGAGTAGAGGTTTCGAAAATCAGATCTGCTCAATGTAAATGGATCTGTAAAGAAAATAAAATCCCAAATGGATCTACGGAAGGGAAAGAAAGATACGAAATAAAAATGGTAAAGCCCCAAATGGATCTACAGGAAAATAAAACCCTAGATGGATCTACAAGAAAAACAAGAATGGGGCGACAGATCTCTAAAAGAAGTAAGAGCAAATGACAGATCTACAAGAACTATGGACAGAATAAGAAAGCTCGCTGAAAAGGACATACCCTTCACGATCCTTAAGATGAAGACAGGGAAAAAAAAGGGGCGGCATAGTGCATCCCAAACCACAGTCTTCAAGTTCTTCCAGCATTCTGTAAACCTGTTTGATGTCTGCAAGGATTTCGGCAAGGGCCAAAAGCCCCTGCCTAACACATTTTCCTTAGGGCGGCCGCCATCGCCGGCCCGTTATCGGCCCTGGAACAGTAATGAAAGATATCATTACCTCCAAGGCTCCTCTCTAAATGTTGAGCTCTCAAGTGTGATTCTTTTAGGACCATTCTCTGATGCGAGCTCATTTCCCAGGTCTGCATGAGGTTGTAATATATCATGTATGGATACTGAAGGTTCAATATGGTATGGAAAGTTAGGTTGGTAAGAATTGCTGGATTTTTGTATCCATATTTATATAAAACTTACATAACATGAATATGCTCCATGTTTATTATGGAGTGGAAACTAGTAAATAAATAAGAACTTGCACATTATTATTTTCAACTTGCATATTATTAATGTGATATCTAGCTGCTCTTTTCTGCTTGGTCTAAAGGTGTCTATGATCCAATGGTTGACTGATATCATCATTTTGTAACCGTTGTCTTGACCAATTGACTTTATACCTTTGTAGCTCAGCATCTGTGATTTTCGTGACACTAACAAGCGGTCGTATATTTTAAATGCTATCGATTGTCCCATCATGTACACCCTCAAATTGGGTAAATGATCTTAGCTTAAGATTTATAAAAGTCTGTCCTTTATAATATGTAGCATTATAACAGGGGGTTTCTTTTGTGTTTTTGTACGCTTTTTGGCATGGTTTTCATATGATTTCACGGGCGTATTCACGTGCTTTTATTGTTTTAGGTTTGTCAAATATTAGGTTTTTGGTTTTCGAATAGGTTTGTGTTGATATTAGGGTTCCGGATTTGGCATGTGGCATATCTGGCCGCAGGCATGGCCTGTTGGCGGTTATGGCAGATGCAGTATTTGATGGAATTAAGATGGAAAAGGCCGCTTGAAGATGCAGTATTTGATGTTCAATCCGGCAAGGAAGATCTGGTTGCATGTTTGAAATCAAAAGGGGTTGAATTTAAATGGGCAAATTCAGGAGAAATTGAGATAAATTGCGACGTAATTGTGGTCGGATCTGGATCAAGCGGAGGAGTGGTAGCAGGGGAGCTTGCAAACAGAGGATTCAAAGTGATTGTGTTAGAAAAGGGCAAATATTTTTCCCGCCAAGACCTCTCCCTTCTTGAAGGCCCTTCCATGGCCAATATGTATGAAGGAGGCGGCCTCTTAAGCACCTACGAAAAAAATACGGACTGAAGCTGTTTCTGGGCGAAGAATACAGATCGGCTATGGCGAAAATCTGTAGCAGATCGAAACAATCGACCGCAGAAACATGGCTTGTAGATGCTGCATCTGCCGGAGCGATTATTCTGGCAAGCTGCAGAGCTGAAAAAATCCTCAAGAACCCTAATCTTGGGAGCAAATCGATCTTCAAGAATCCTAAGCTTGGGAGCAAATCTGGTATTGCATCAGTAGAAGGAAACCCACAATTGAAAATCGTAATCAATGCTAAATGCACCGTAGTGGCTTGTGGGTCTTTCCAAACTCCGGTTCTGCTGCAGAGAAGCGGCCTCAAGAACCCTAATATTGGCCGGAATCTCCATATTCACCCAACCCAATTTGCATGGGGCTTTTTTCCAGAAGGCCAGGGGCCGGAAGAAAAAATTTATGACGGGGGAATCATGGCCAGGGGCCACTAGCATTTAGATCCGGCAGGAGATTTCTGATATTGCGCCCTTGAAGCCCTTCGAGCTTGCATCTAGGCTTTCAAGCTCTGTCAGACCTGAAAAAAACGCCAGGGTAGAAACTGGTAGCTAAATCGGCCACAGCTGGGTGGATTGACAACTACAAGCTGCAAAACCCGAGCTCCATGTAGACTAGGAAGAGTTTTTGTTTGATCTGATAAACCATGGCTTACTAGAGCCGACAGCAGCCGAACACTCCGCCCAAAAGAGGGCTGGCCTGGAAAGAACAGGTAGAAGCTTACTGGTTGAAACAAAAGAGGCTAATCTTTTGTCTGAGAAGATATTTGGGCAGAAAAATCCCTGCAAAAAGTTGTAGTGTGCTCTGGAGGGAAGCTGAACGAAGCTCAAGATCCTTTTCAAGCCACCACTTAAGGATATGGGATCGGGAGATAGACATTCTGTATATCAAAGGTAGGGCACTTTATAATGCTAGATATTTTCATTGTGGGTGCATTTTTTTTTCTGTACAATTTTGTTCTTAGAATGTCTGTTTGTTGTTATCAACAGAGATTGCTAAGGACTGAGCAACCAAGTGTCGTTGCATCAGGCAATCATGTCCTCAAAGATGATGCAGCAGCAGGTATGCCTATACCCAAACACACTGTTTTGGGCCTTCTTCAAGAGTGCACAAAACTCCAAGACCTGGAAGTCAGCAGGCAGTTGTACAGTTTGATGGTTTATAATTCATTAGATTTTGTTTCTCTTGTCTTCTAGAAACAACCATTAGGGATTGCCCAACTTTGTTATAAAACTACTGTGACATTGCCATAATGTGGTTTTTCCAGAGAAGAATTTGCAATCTTGGCAGTTCGGGGATGATTATAAATTAAATCTTGTTTTTGATCCTATTAATATCGTTATTTGTGGATTCCAATGCCGTTATGATTGCCATTTCTTCTGTATTCATGCTCCCTCTTTGTAGAATTAAATTTGTTTTGCATATGCCATATGCTTATGAATGCTTGCCATGGCAAAACAGGCTTGCATTGATACCAGCACATCTTACCATATGCACTAGCATATGCATGACAATGTGCAGTTTACAATAGAAGGGGGTATTTATTTTGATAGTTGATTTCCTTGAACTAGTGGTACTGGCTTTATTTATGTTTGCGTTAGTTAGGGCCCGAAGGGCCCAAATTTTTTTTTAATATAACAATCAACACACAACTACCAGTAACATTATTAACACAAATCATTGCATTTAACACATTTTAATTAAAATCCCCCTTAAACCCCCTTTGGTTTGGGTGCATATTCACACGAGGGGTTACGTAGGGCAGCGAGAGCCCCAAAAATATATTTACAATACATGTACAAAATTAACACCATTAAGTACATTCTCTCAAATCTTATAGTATTTTGCAAACTTTAATATACAGTATACAAAAACTTGTACATGCCCTGGTCTTAGTTCTAGAGCTTAGTTGAATATGTACATGGAATATACATGCATTTTTCTTTATATGGCTGTATATGCAAGATATACTAGAGGAATATGTTTTATGGCATTCATTATGTCTTACAGGCTGGATGCAATATGGAGCCATGGTTAGCTATTTCATTTGTACGTGGAGCCTGCATTTTTACGAGGGAGTGGAGCCTGCATGTTTAAGGACATCCAAGAACATGTTATTATTTCCCATTGGATTGTTCTAACAAAATAGAATCCATTCTCATTCCTTTCCAATTTGAAGGAATTCATTCCAACATAGGCCATATTTATTTATTTATTTATTTATTTATTTATTTATTTAACTAGCTCACTTAGGACCCTGAAGAGAGCCATGGAGCCTGCAAATCATTACAATCATAACTTCAGTAGTAAGGAACGGTGTGCATCCACCGCCCTTAAGTATAGACCCAAATCGAAATATGATAATGAAAACAAGGATCTGAAATCTTGAACTTTGATTGTGAACTTCTCTCTGATTTCTGAATATGCTGGGCAGTAGGCAAACACATGATCTTCATTTTCTATACATTGCATAGCGCAGGCCTTGCAAGTCCTTTCCTCGATTGGGATTTTGTGCCATCTACCTGTCTCAATAGCTAATCTATGGGAACTGGTTCTGTAACGTGCAATCACTTGTTTCAATGGCCTCAGGATGTCCGAATCCAAGTATCCCTGGCTGCCCTGTTCTAGAGTCTGATTAATATAGGTCTTGTAATGATGCATCCGGCTATCAGGGGAGGACCATAAATTTGCATTGGCCAGCTGAACCAGCAGAGTGCGTGCATCAGATTTGTTCTCCAGCAGTTAGCTTCTGTCACGCCCCATCTACCTGCCCAATTCATCAGATCCCGATACCATCCTTGCTGTTCCGAATTTACCATTGCTGCATGGGATAATCTGTCCGGTGTCTGTTTTTTCAACCTGTTTACAAAATTGATGGCTTGGAACAAAGCCTCCACTTCCAGCGGGAGCAATCCTGTTTCGGCAAGCAAGATTGCATATGGGATCTGGTATCTAGTGCCAAGCTCATGTTGGATGAAGGTTTTCTGCACGTTTTCAATTTGATTCCAAAGCTTTTTGGAGATATTCGGCCCCCAGATAGGTGAATCATAAAGGGTGACTGTTTGCACCAATGTTTTGAACAGAATCTTCTTTAATCCCCAATTATGCAATGTTGCCTTGGAACACCTGTATATCATACTGTATAGTGCAGATTTGCCTCCCGTGACTCTATTTTTGATGCATTCCTTCCAGTTATATTTAGAGGAAAAATCTATCCCTAAATATCTGTAACATTCTACTGTCTGCAACTCGCTTCCACCATACATGAATTTTGGCCGATCCCTAGTTCCAAAGATCATAACCTTTGATTTTGAAAGATTTACTTTCATTTGCTTAGCAGCACTAAATGCTTCCAGACTATCCAGGTGGCATTGTAAAACTTTCTCCTTGTTTGCCATCAAAGCCACATCGTCTACATACATAAGAAGTTGAACTATGTATGAACCGAGTGGTGTACCTGCTAAGGATCTCATTCTCAGCCATTCCTCAAGTTCATCTATGAATAGGCCAAACAAAGTGGGGGAAAGCGGGCATCCTTGACATACACGAATGGTGTTTCTGACCAAATCATTCACATCCCAGCTCAGTTTAATGAGTACCTCTGAGTACAAAAGTGAGACTGCGCCTCTTATCTCGATGGGAACTCCGATGCGTGCCATTCGCTCACCTAGTTCTCTCCTGGATACTGTATCAAATGCTTTGGAGAAGTCAATAAATGCAACGTATAGAGCACGCTTAGGGGCCTTTGCCTTTTTGACAAGCACTCTGAGAGCAAGGGCATGATCCAAAGTGTTATGTTCTCTGCGAAATCCTGCTTGGAAACCCGACCGTTTTTTGTTTTCTTCTGTCCAAGAACTAAGTTTCTTTTCTAACAAACTTCCCAATATCTTGGCAAATGTGCTCCCAATCAATATGGTTCTGTAATTTGATGCCTTTGTCTTGTCACCCGACTTGTGAATAGGATGCACTCTATTGAGTTTCCAGTTGGTAGGAAGGCCTTCGTTCATGCTGCCATTCAGCAAACGTGTCAGTGCTGCCCATGTTTTTTGTCCGCTCCATTTCACCAGCTCTATGCAAATGCCATCCAGATCATGTGCTTTACCATTTGCCATCTCTGAAACTGCTTCTTGTACTTCTGCGTGGTCAGAATTTGCATGCCATCAGTTTCATCCTTTTCATAGATATCTTTAACCAATTTAGACAGGGCCTCTAAATTTGGCATTGGATAATCTTGCTTAGCTTGCAACGTGCTCCAAAAAGACTTGGGTGCCTTTGTGAATTGGATACAAAGGTCTGCTTGTCTCTGTTTATAGTATATCCGCTTTTTAGTTCTCAAGAACCGCTTGTACCAGGTTGGCTTTGCAATGCAGTGCCTTGGTAACTTAGCTCGTGCCTCTGTGCATTCCACGTCCCATCACGAATTACATGGTTTATGCTATGAGCGCTTTTTGGTGTACCCGAAGATCTCAGAAGCAGCTTGCAATATGAGTTTGGTGAAAATATGAGTATCTTCCTCCAGTTTGCCCGTCCACATGGCTTTGGACATCAAGAACTCTACAAGTTTCTCATATGGTTTGCAGTGTTTATAATCTATCTTGAGTTTAGGCTGAAAAGTGGCCTTTTGGAATTCTGATTCTATTCCACTTTTGATCACCACATGCATAGGTAAATGATCAGATTCAGGTAGCTTCTCACCAACACTGCAGCTTTCAATCATGTCCATGCTTTTGGTCAAAACATAATCAATTGCACTGGCCCCTGCATGGTTTACACAAGTGTATTTTCCAGAACCTGGGAATTGAGGTAAACCGTTTACAATCTTTACTTGGCATATAGTACAGAATTCCAGCAAAAGTTCTCCCATATGGTTTAAAATTGTGTCTTCTGACACTCTGTGGAATGCAGGATCTTCAATCTCATTTAGGTGCACATCCAGCTTTTCATAAACTTTAGCCTGTTTGCTACCTGTCCGTGAGTTGAAGTCCCCTAGAACAAACACATCCCCTTGGTTCTGATATTTCAAAACATCTGCACATAGATTACAGAATGGATCTTCTAGATCTATCTCTAGATTGTCACGAGTGGACGAATTGCATGGCGCATAATAGCATATAGCAAAAAATAGAATTCTGCTTTTTGTTTTAACTTTGAGCCACATATATTGTTTGCTCTGATTTGGTTCTAGAACCTGCACGCTGCTTGCCAAGCCATTTTTAGTGTACAGTGCAATGCCACCAAACCCTCTACCAACACTTGATCTTTTTGCATTCCACTTCTCTCCTGTTATTGCAAACCCTGGGATATCTGGCAAAGCACGTGTTTGATGTGCCCAAGTTTCAGTGAAAAATAAAAGATCATGTTGCTTCCAAATATCTACAGTAGCATCTATTTTAGATTGGCTCAGGCCATGTGCATTCCATAAGCAAAGCTTCAGGGCCCCGCATCCCTAATTCCGTTTCTTGGATGTAATGACAGCCTTCCCGCTCTGATCCAAGTATGCTACAAATCCTGCACTGCGTGATTCCTTGACTTTTGCCCATCCCTTCCTTCTGAATTCTAGCTGTGCTGGAGTTAAATCAGAATTCAGCCAGATACCCTTTGCATCCTTTAGGACACTTTTGTTGTGCATAATTCTGTCTCGTGACTCTTTGCTATGAAATTTGACCAGGATGGGACGAGTGTGAAATCCAGGCCTGCCTAATCTTCTTCCTGAGACAAAGTTGGGTTCATGGATATGCATTGTGTTGGCAAAGAAGTCTCTCAGAATTTCTGATACATCCTCATCTTCAGTTTCTAGGATCCCTGATATTTTCAAGTTTTTTGCCCTCAAGTCCATATCTGTTTGTTCGGCTTTCACATGTTCTTGGTGGAGGCGCATCTGCTCTTTTGTATTCTCAGCGACTAAGGATGCCAGTTTGGCTTCAATGTTCTGGATATGTTCGGTGTAATCAGTTATTGGCTTCTTGATTGAGGAAGTCAATTCCTCCATCTGTACCTCTGATTTTTTTGCAGAAGCTAATTCTGCATTCTGGGCCCTAAGAGCTGAATTCTGGCTGAGCGCTTCGTCTAGTGATTCTTTGATCAATGTGATGTCGTTCTTCAGATCTGTGATTTCTTCTTTGAGGTCCATGATCAACGATATGAGGTGAGCTGTGTCGCCCTCATATTCGATGGTTTTCCTGGCCTTCGGAGACATATACGAAAAGCCAGCACTGGCGCCAACAATAGCGCCAAAATGATCAGCTATATTGAACTAGGTCTATGCTGTTCTTGGAAGCTGCAATGGACTGCGTGTACTATAGAGGTTGTTGCAAAGGGTATTCTTCATAGGTACATTGTCTTCATCTTATTACGTTGGAAGAATGGGAGTTCAATTTTATAGTTATGTTAAGAGCTCTCCTCTTGGACTTAAAAGGAGTTTCTAGATGAGGCATTTGCAAAGCTTATAGCAAGGAGGCTAGGTTTGCTCAATGGCTTTGGTTTCAATATCTGAAGTGATTTTTGCTACACAGTCTGCCATCTAGTAGCACCTTGCATGTCTCTGCATGGTCAAGAAGGTAAAGGGGTTGCAAATCTTTGAGACAAATGTGCTAAAGTGGCTACGCAACTTTGTATTTTTTTTCCAATCTTCAACAGATTTCTAAAGCTGCTTCTTTGAAAGAGCAAAGATTGTGTTAGGCATTTAATAGCAAATGGAAGCCGAGATTACTGAAGGATCAATGGGATACCTATTATTCACATAGATAGTACTGCTTTGAAAAAGCCAAGATTTTGTTATGCATTAAATAGCAAATGGAAGTCGAGATTAATGATTAACAAGATGCCTATTATTAATATAGATAATGCAATACGAACATTTTTCAAAGGCATTTCAGCAATACATGATAATGTCCCTCAAAGATAGAACAATCTTATAATGTCCCTCAAAAATAGAACAATCTTAGGTTATAAGCACACTGCTGGTTTCTAAATTGAAATAGTATAATTTGGGCTGAAATGGATGTTTAAACCTATGACAGGTCATTAATCATTCCCATGCATAAAATTCATTGGACACTTCCTCTCAACTTGATAAGAAAAGTAAAATAAACATTTCCTAGAGTTGACATAAATCAAAAGCCTCTTTAGGATGATGTTAGCTTTGAATTTAGGAATTAGAGGAGGCTCTCCTCTTATAGATGCTCAACATATGAAGATTGGTTGGAATAAGAGACTTGCCTATGCCACAAATGTGTTCTCTTCTTTCTTTCTAGATATGGAATTTGAATTAATGAATAATGGTGTTTATCGGCACATGCCCACATCTTATAATTGAAACAAATGCAATGGTTCTATGGCAACATAGAACCATCATTCTTGGAGAAGACGAGCCTTTTTTGGAACGTCTATTTTTCCATAAGATCTTTTTCCCAGGTTATATATCTCATCAGTTCTAGGTTCTCATCATCGGCCTTCCTCTTGAGCGTTCCATCTTTTTGTGTTATGTCTTCCTACTTTAGTCTTTTCTTGCTTCTTAGTTTGCTTGGTTTGTTGATAAATTTCTTAGCTTGTGGTTTGTTAGATGGATAGATTTCCTAGTTTGCAAGATAGACTACTTGTTTTGAGCTTGCTTTAGATTGATTACTTGCTTGTTTTTAGAAAGATTATAACCAGATGAATCATAGTTCATACTTTTCAGAGTAAGTGTCTTCTTTTTTTCATGATGAATCTTTTTCTTTTCACGCTTTCTTCATAGTTTGGCTTTCTTTTGGTATATATATTGCTTTTCTTATCTTCATATAGTGCATAGATGCAAGGCTTGCTTCTCTTGGTTCTAGATGAAGGCTTGATCAGATTGAGAATTCTGCAAGCTTCTCGTCAAGTCTATGATCTCAGTCCCGCTGTACTGTGGTGATAAGCCACATGCCTTGTTATACTTCCTTGGTTTTTGCTTACTGCATCGGAGTTCATTGTTGATCATTGTATTTCTCGAAATTTTTGCTTTGCACATTGTAATCCGTGGTTGCTCTTCCATTCTCTATCTTCCCAGCTAATTGTCTTCATGGCTCGGAATTAGTTTTTATTGCCACAATTTTTCTCTGACAGCTACAATCTGGTTTTTGAGTGTCAGATCCTCATGTGTTTTGTCCTTCTTAAACTGTGATTTGCTTTCTGGATTTCTATGTTAGACATGATCACTTTTCTAGCAGTTGCCATCTCGATCTGCATATTTCCTAAGCCTGCTCCAAGCTTTCTGTATTTCCTTAGTGGCAAGATTCTAAACCGATAACTACAAGGTCTTTTGGTCCAAAATTTGGGGAGTCCATCTTTTTTGACGCATCTATTTTTGTCTCCCCTTATTTTTAGACGATGTCTTCCTTTGTAGCACCTTTTTCTTGATTTTTAGTTTGTTTGGGCTATTATATTCGTTCCTGTGGTTCAACAATTCTACAACAGAAACTTACAGAGAGCGAGTGTTCACAGCTCACAACATCGTTTTCACTGTCATTATTGCCTTCCAGCTAGACAAGCCAGAGCACATGACACTAAATAAACTATTGCTGCATCTCACAGATTCCGGCTAGAGAAGTCTGACCATAAAACTTCCCAAGCTCCATTGTTCTAGTCTAATGCCGAAAACCAGTCTCATTCATGGATAGCCTCCAAAAGCAACCTCTGCCTTCACCAAAAACCAAGCCTCGCGCCCACCAACACTTCCTTCTGTGCCGGATTTAGAGCTCTACACTATCTTTACCCTTTGCAGTGCCGCATGGCGATGGCAGGCAGGCCAAGTTTTTTCAATCAGCAGGGGCCAACTTGTTTGCAGCTGCTCCCGATGCTCATTCCTGTGTTCTTTCAACAGTCGGTGGTGAGCCATCCGATTTCAGGGTGCTCACCTTTTCAATAATGATTATTAGAACCATTATCTAGTCTTCCATTTTATTTTAATGGTCCCATGGCTAACCATTTGTCTAAATTATATAATTCACTCTTTACTTTCAGAATGTAGTCTGAAGCTGGCCTTTAGCCATAGACAGTCACTTCTCTCTGGGTCTTTTTTCTTCACACCATGTCTTGTTGTTTGGATTTTAAATTTTTTAAATTAGTTGATATCTTCTTTTCATTTTTTCTAGTCTTTTAAAGCAATTTTCTTTGAATTTGCTTCAAGTTACTTAATGTTTCTCTTGGTGTCTCTTCTTTGTTCATACATTACTTATTGAGTCTTTTGCACATCATGCATTAGGCCTGGCTATCCTTGCAAGATGTAGTTTGAAATCGGCATTTTAACCATTGGAAATCACTTCTCTCTGAATCTTCATTCTTTGCGTTTTCATTTTGCCAAGTCTTCTTGTTTGGATTTTAATTTCATTTAGCTCATACTATCATTTCTTTTTTAAAAGCGATGTCCTTCTTAGCAATATCACATTTTTTTTTTTTTTTTTGAAGGACGTCAAGCTTTATTCACCAACTAGAAACCAGAGCAACATAAATGCAAAGACGGGATTATAACCCCAAAGGACAAACCCGATCCAACCGAAAGCACAACCACCGCCTATGCAAAAGAATGAATCAAGGTAAGTATGCCAGGATCGATTTCTTTCTTCTCTTGATCAAGAGAAGAACAATTGTAAGCCATAACAATTTTATCTTGCGCCCACTGAAGAACAACCTCATCTGCAGTATCTATGCCCTTAAAGATAAACAACCTCCTTCTCTTCCAGATTGACCATAAAAGCCACCGCATGCGAGATGAAAAGCACGCTTCCGTTGTTTGGGCCAAGCATCGGGATAGATAGCAAGCAAAATTTGCCGGGCTAGATCGAGACGTGCCAAAAAGGGTCAACAACCAAGACCATGCCTGCCGAAGCCTCTCACACAAGAAAAAACAATGCTCAATACTCTCAACCCTTTGCTGGCATAAAGGGCAGAGCTCTGAAATCCGATTATCCATTTTATGGACTAACCTCGTTGACTCGAGGCATCTATGGATCACTTGCCACCACAAAACTACTACTTTGGGGTGAAGCAGCTTATCCCATACCCATATCCAAACCCTTCTCCATTGTGGCTGAGGGACCTGAAGATGCCATCTATTAGATGGAGGCAGGATTTCAGAATGCACAAGCAATTTATACACAGAAGACACAAACCGCCCTGGCTGGATATCCTGATGGCAACCCCATATGACTACCTCAATCTGTGGACCAGAATCCTGTGGCAACAATGCAGCAATATGATTCCGTTATTACTCGTCCCCATCTCAGCACAACAAGAACTTTGTTCTAAATGCTTCCCATGACATGAGATGATCAGACTCATACCAAGCTGCAATAGTATTGATACCAGCTGCTACCCATCGTCGTTGTGTCTTTGGATGAACAACCACACTTAGAGGCACATTCTCTGGAGTGTCCTGCAAAGGAATCCACCAGCATGGAGTGGACAACTGAAGACATGCCTCAGGATTAATATGGAAAAGAGACCTGACAGTGTCCCAAGCAGCAAGCAACCCCTTTAGAAAGGGAGAAGCATTAGGATACGGATGCATATGATAAAGCAAAGCCCAAGGAAGGAGGGGCTTAATGGAAGCCTTATGAAATGGGAGACAATGCTGAATCGACTGCACCAACAACCTCAGGCCAGGAGAATCATCCTTACCAATGAAAATCCTCCAAATGAACTTTGATATCATCACCTTGCTTTGGAGGTGAAAATCCAACATACCAAGACCACCAAATTTTTAGGTCTAATGCATTTAAGCCCAAGCTACCTTGACCATTTGCTCCTAACTCATTTCCACCCCAAATAAAATTTCTGACGATACGCACAATCTCCTCCATCTTACATCTGCGAGCTAGTAAAGCGTGACGCCATGTAGACATGAGTATTACTAAGAACACATTTAGCCACAGTGATTCTACCGGGCATGGACAGTTTAGTTGTATTCCACCAAAACAAGTGCTTTTGCAACCCACTAATGATTTCATCCCAAGCATCTGAAGCAGAGACATGAATTCCAACCGGGATACCAAGCAACTTTGTGGTATTGCCATGCGTAAGAATCTTCCAAGGATAGTCCAAAATACGGGGAGGGATGGGACCGTCCAACGTCCACAAAGTCAGTACATTTTGCCACCCTACAAGAACTCCCCGATGCTAAGGAGAATGTGTCTAATAATAGCTTAGCATTACGAAGATTCTCAGCCTCGGCAATTAGGAACAAAAAAGTGTCATCGGCATATTGGTTACATACCTCTTGAGAACCATCGTCCATTGGGAGGCCTTGAATAACACCATCTTGGGTAGCCACGGAGAAGAGCCGGGACAAGACTTACGCCACAATTGTGAAAAAAGCAAGGGTGCTAAGGGACAACCCCTCGTCAATTTCTCTACCCACTACAAAAATATCCGATGGCTCGCCCTGGAAAAGGACAGTAGATCTGGCTGATGTATGGAGCTTCATGACATTCCTTGTGAATGACTCCCCAAACCCAAGTGCAAGAAGACACTTCTCCAAGAAGCCCCAATCAACACTATCGTAGGCTTTAGCAAAATCAAGCTTAAGATACACTGCTCTATGACCCTGTAACCGGGCCCAATATATTCCTTCATATGCAGCAGCCACGTTGTTGAGAATACAACGACGAGGGAGAAAGCCAGATTGTGTTGACGAGATAGCGTCACATTTGAAGGACGTTTTTTATAATTCTGTTTTTTATCTTGCCAAAATATGAAGACTACGGCATGGCCATAGCTCCATAGATTTAAAGAAGTCCATTGATTTTTCCTGGTCGTGTAGATGCGAGCGCAAGTCATTTTAGCCTATGATCTCCAATCAGCACTGCCCTCCCTTTGTTGTCTCATTAACTCAATTCGTACTTGCCTATGACCATATTCATAATTTTGTTCTAATTGATTTTTTGTCCGATCCGATATTTCATATCTTTCTTCTTGGTATATGGTTGGACTTTAGGTTGTGTCTCATGGACCCAAGTTGGAACTTGCCCAACTAAATATCTTATTTTGGAAAATCTTCTGTTGCTTCTCAGCATAATTGTATATTTCAAATGAACTTGGCCAATACACTTGATTAACCCTATCTTCTCTATATATTTTCCCTTTGGCTACAACGTTGCTTGGGGCTATGCAGTGCTCAAATTTCATGGGTTTTGCTTTAACTTCTTTGCATCTAAAATGTTTTGAGCTTCTTTCCCTCTTATTCAATTTGACGTAGCTTGTTGTCTCAAAAGGATATATTTTTTATTTTCTTTCCCCTTTTTCTGTCTTTGTCTCGTCTTGCATCTCATGTTTTCTTTTCTCGCTAGATTTTTCGGCCATCTACTATTGCATCTAGGGTTTATGAGGTGGAGTGTTCCTCTTCTTTCGGCCATATGTTATTTGCTAGAAGAGTCTTCCCAAGAATGCAATGGTTCTATGGCAACATAGAACCATCATTCTTGGAGAAGACGAGCCTTTTTTGGAACGTCTATTTTTTCCATAAGATCTTTTTTCCAGGTTATATATCTCATCAGTTCTAGGTTCTCATCATCGGCCTTCCTCTTGAGCGTTCCATCTTTTTGTGTTATGTCTTCCTACTTTCCCACCCTCCCATGCCCTTTTGCAATATACTTGGTATGTGCGGTTCTTTTTCCTCATCTCGTTTGTTTATGTTCCCTTCATTTGTAATTTATGGGCGGATGTTCTTCCCTGCCTTAGTTGCATTTGATATCTTTCATCTAGGCAGATGTTCTTCCCCGCTCCATTATTCTGTGTTGAGATGTTTGGACGGATGTTCTTCCCCACACTAGTTTGCAGATGTCATTCTGGCTGGGTGGATGTTCTTCCTCGTCCCTTTGCTTATGCTCATTTTATATGGGTAGCTTGCTCGGTTCTTGCTTCATATTGAACTAGAAATATTTTCTCATATGCTTGTTTATAGACTTTGACATGACTAATGATTCCTTAACGTGTTTCAGTTTCAAGTTTTTGTTCTTTTAGATCTATTCAAGTCTCATTCGAATTCGGTCTTGGCTCATGACTATGGACATCTATTTCAAGCCACATTCGAGGTGGAGTCGTGGCTTCAGAACTATGGGTAGATTTTCAACGGCTTCGCACTCTGTCAAGGCTTCTCTCTCTGTTAAGCTATCAGGGCCATTTGGAGTTTGCAATTGTGAAGACTGCGGATGCACAAGGATTATTGTCAATGATGGTTGGATGATGCACGTGTGTGACTCCTAGTCTGTTATTTATCTCCATGGTTTTCCTCGAAAACCCGAAAGGGCGGGGTTTTTATTCCAGTTGATAAATCTCTGACTTTGAGATTCATTGTGTCTTATCTCCTTTCTTATTGAAACCCTCGGTAATTGTCTACTTCCGGGGTTTATTTGGCTTTCTATCTTTCTAGCCAATCATTTTTACTACTAAAGAGTCTTCCCAAAAATTGATTATTATGGGTTAAGGTGCATGAGCACAAGTTTAGAACTTATATGCTTAGGGTTAAGAGTCTACGGTTTTATGGGTTTAGGATTTGAGTATTTATTGTATCATGAAGCTTAAGTGGCTGCGAGAATGTAGCATGCAACAATTGTTTTTGTTTGTTTGTATGCAATACCTCTCTATAACAAATTTGACTAACATCATGTCAACTCATATATATTCATATGAATATCTTGCGCACTACATGGACCACTATCATATTGGGTTCGCAAACACACACTATGATTTAGACTAGGTACTATGAAGACATATTCCCCCACACATCTTCCATCTCCATTCAAGAGAAATCCATTGTTTTTTACTATTGTACACTTCAATAGCGATCGTATTGACTATGCGTTTGAATTTGCATTTTTTGGTAAACCCCTAAACTATCACAAGCACCAAGCAATAATCTGCATTCCATTCAATCTTTCCATTCCAAACTATGCATTCCATTATTCGTATCCATTCCACGTACCCATGGCTAATGCTTAACATCCCTAAACTCTAAACCATTCACACTCATGACACTCCATTGCATCTAGAGATATGATTATATGTACAATTATTTATTCTACCTATAAACTCCATTACATCTGCCCACTTTACATATCCATTCCACATGTCAACAATTAATATATCCATTTCACATATCCATGACTAATGCCCGGCATCGCCGGGCACACGTTTCTAGTACATCTTTAACTTAGAAACTACCAATATTCCTGTCTAAATAAATTATGGGTTTAAATTGTATCAAGCTTGCCTTTATCATGTGCAATTATAGGGATTTTGTTAACCTGTCTTCTCTTGCATTTGGCTTAGGGCTTGGCAAGGATTTTTGTTATACCCTTGGAAAGTAACTAATTTGTTAACAAATAAAAACGATCATCAACCTTATAACCACATGATGGATGGATTTCTATATACGTCAATATGTGACAGTACATGTGTCTATTGTTACACATCTTGATTATTGCACACCATCTTACACAGCTTGAACTATAACCATAATCCTATCAATGTACAACTTTGATCCTATTATGTATATCTTGGATCAACTAATTGTGTTTTTAACTTTTGCAAAAGATTATCCACCATCAAGCAAACATAAGCCCACAATCTTCCACCTCCCATTCCATCAGGCCTGGCCAGCCGCTACATGTGACATTGAGCACGGCATCCGTACGGATGCTAGGATCATACCTTCAGGAGGTCATGGACATGCGAGATCAGCTATGTCCTCGGGCACGCACTTGACATGTACATACACATTTATTTCATGATGATGTATACTTGTACAGTTTGACAGCATTCTTATTACTGCCACGGTTTTTCCCTCGAAAACCCTTCGGGGCGGGGGTTTTTTAACCCGGACAGTAATAAGTTTGCTGCGCTCCTTCTGGGTCCCATAGGCCGATTGGTCTCAGTGGACGATAAAAAAACTATTCTATTCTATTCTATTCCACATGCACACAACCAGTACACCATTCTCTAATTTTTCGCAACACTCCAATTGCAATTGTATTGACATTGATTTGAATATTTATCTTCTTCAAAACCCTAGACCATCATAAGCATCTACTAATGCCCCTAACTCTAAGCAATCCATACATCTATGAACTCCATCGTCGACCCACTTTATTCCACACTGTTATTTCTATTGACTTCCCTAAACCCTAGACACTTCATACTTGTGGTACTATATTACATATATGGAGATGATTACATTTACAACTTTTCAATCCGTCTACAAACTCCATTACGGCTATGCATTTTGCACATCTATGATTAATGCCCGGCATAGCCAGGCACACGTTTCTAGTGGCTATGATAATTGGTTATGATATATGTTTATGATATGTTATATGGTTATGATGTTATATGGTTATATGTTTATATTTTATTGTCTATTGTTTTGTAGTGTTCATGGTTATACGGTTATAATGTGTGCTCTTTCATTTAGGGAGCATGTGAGATGAGCAGAATGGAGCCAAGGAAGCCCAACACAGGACATTGCCCTAGGCTCCAATGGAGGAAGATGGATTACTTATTGTTGCACCCGTGCAAAACACAAAATGCATATTCCCAGGTTGAAAATGAACTCAGTGCAAAAGTATGGTTAAATCAATACAAAGGTAAATAATAGGCTTATACGGCACAATTTTGGAATAGACATAATCGCAATTTAATTGAATGATGGTTTCGTGGCCCCTTGTTGTTCGAGGAAGACCCGTATTGAAGTCCATGCTTACCACCTCCCACTTGATGTCTGGCACCGCCAAAAATTCAAGAGCTCCGAGAACTCGAAGTTGCTCTGCTTTCATTGTCGATACTATTGCCACTGTCGAATGTAGTTGGCAATGTCCTTCTTCATGCGATGCCAAAGGTAACTACTTCTTGTCTTGAAGTAAGTTTTTATGAACCCTGCGTGGCCGGATTTTGGGCTACTAAAAGTATCGTGAAGAATTAACTTCCTTACTCCCGATACCTCAGGGACGCAAAATTTCTCTTTGTAATATGTTGTCTTCCTTTTTATATCTCTTATAGGCTTCTCTTTCTTTATTTGTCCTTGCTTTCTTACAAAGGATATCCCTCGACCTCCATAACGTAAACCCTTCAATAACCTAGCAGCACACAGGGTTTACATTACGGAGGTAGTCTCAACTCCGTCGCTACAGATATGGATCTCATCTTCCCCAGAGAGACACAGGAGCATGTAGGGCACATGTTACTATACCTTGTTCATGCACTTCAGGACCATCAACAGGGTGGGGGGGCCTTCCATATAGCCCTTAGAACTCGCACACCTCAACATGAGAGTAGATCAGGGCCTCATCCACGAGCTCTGGAGTACGTCTACCAGGGCACATCCTCGGGAGCACCTCAAATCGAGGAGGACTTGTTGAAGGTGTTCCTGGCAAAACCTTCAACCTCAGTGGTTAAGAACCTCTAGCTTGAGGCAACCACTCTGAGTCAAAAAGATCCAAGAAAAATGCTCAAACAATTGTCTAGCTGAGCTGTCCCTGAAAGATAAAAAGTCTGCTTCACAAGAAAGTTTGCCAAATGCAAACCAAATGGGTTTTGATCATGATTCTTGCTTCCATGGGAGCATACGACCTGTGAGTATCTTGAGACAAAAGTCAGATAGGATCTGATGAGGATAGATGGATCAAAAAACCATTCCTGACCAGGTCAATTTTTGGTCAATATCCCTGGCATAGAATGAAATTTCAGAACTCGATGTTGACTCTTCCTTTTTGAGATCTGAAGCTTTTGCCTCTTTCAAAAAAGTCTGCACTCAATGGTCCTTGGTGGTCTTTGCAGGTTGGGAACTAATTTTTTTTTTTTTTTTTTTTGATTTTTGAATGGCTGACTGTGACAAGGCATAAGCAGACATGGAAATATGTTTTTTGCCAGCAAGAATGAACGCAAATCTAGCTTCTCATGCAGTGTTCAAGCATGACATGATCATCTGATAACTTCAAGAGCTTTTACTGATTATTGTAGAGCTCATAGTGGATTTATGCTTCGATAATTCCAAATGCAAATTAAACTCTGTGGTGATGGTCTAGACAAACATTTTGACTAGGAGACACTAGTATCCTAGATGCCTAAATGCAAGGCTAGTAGTGCTTAGACCTCCAATCTGGAATGCAAGAAGAAAGTGATGCAAGCATGGTAATTCTGTCAACAAATCAATATAAAACACTCATAACTTCGATAACAAGGCTCGTATTTTCATTTGAATCAGGTACACATAAGCAAAGAATATTGATCCCAAGCTCTAAGTCTTGGGCACAGGATTTCACAGGTATACAGTCAAAGAATTTGCATGAATTCGTCAATGATTCAAGCAAAAACCAAATGTGGAAGGCAGAATCAAGCTCTAGTCATGCAAGCCGGTCCTTCTTCAAGGTAAACAATCGCTTCTTCGCCTCAAAGCCCTCGAATTTTCTCTGTGCACAAAAGCCCCTTTTGAAATTCCCCTGTTCTGTTGCGTTCTTGGCTAATTCCATTTAATTCTCTGTCTTTTTGCTTCTCTGATGCATTCTTGGCATTATACAGGGTTATTCGGCAGGTTTGGATCATGATTGCATAGTTATTTCGATCGAATCAACCGGATCTTGGCATTTTCAAGTTTTAGGGTTCTTGGCAATTCTTGATGAAATATCCCACCATGAGTAAGTGATACGAGAATTGTATGAAGAACTGAGGTCTTTTATACAGTTATTTGAAGGGCCAAAGTTTGAATGCTATCTTATGCCATGGCCTCTATTTTACATTCTGTAGGGATTCAAGTATCTGTTCCTGTCGGGTAGTTAAATTTTCTGAAAATTTTCTGTTTTCTGTCGGGTAGTTAATTTTATGAAGATATTATTGGCCATATTCTAGCAAATTGTAATCCCCATTCCATTTTTCTTGTCAAACCACCTCAAGCTCTATCTCTCGCTCTTCATTCACTCAGAAGGAGCGGTTGTGTAATCTTGCAACTAGCTAACTATGATGTTCCACTATGATCCTCTACATACAGTCTTGCCCTTCTCATGGATTCGTAAACTTATGCAACTTAATTCTGTTTCCATAGTTTGAAGAGTTATTATGCATCTTACAGGATTATAAGTGGAGCTTGCTACAAAGGGACACACCACTTGAGATAATTTATTCAACAATGTGGTCTCTACCTTTTCGAAAAATGCCATGCTGAATAGCTTGGCATGCTTGCAATGTTGTCCCTATGCCATCAAGTAAAGGCTACAGAACACTTACTACTACAAAACGCTTACTGCTTTATTTGTCACGAGCCTATCTGTCACTCACTCAATCAGCTTAATATTGCAATCAATTTGAAAACGTATTAACAACATATGTTATGTTAGAATGAACTATCTGCTGTCATTGCACATCTAATTTCATCTCAAGCATGCATCGCTTGGGAGTCTAATAAGCTTTTCCATTATATCTTGCTAATTTTTGCAGCAGAATGAATTTACAGAATCATGACGGCAGCTAGACTTACATCTACATGAAGTCATGCAACCCAGGCAAAAACAGTTTGCAAACCTTAGAGGTGCACAAGCAAAGGACCAATTGTGAACTGAATGATGGAGCAACATTTATGTTTGTGGGTTTTCTGCAAGCAGCATTTGGTTTGTCTTGGAAACGCAGGACAATTGTTACACCTAAGTCTCTGTTTAAAATATGTTTTCCGCCGATATCCAACATAGTCTACCATGTTCTTTTTTGCAAGTTTGCCCCTCTTCCCGTCCCTCCTAAATATTAACTAGAATTCACGCTCGAGCAAGTTTGCCCTTCGCCTCCCTCGTGAATATTAACTAGGATTCATGCTAGAGGTGACATGGGCGTGTTCAATTTGCAAAAGAACATTCCATATTTGTATATTACACCGACGTTCCATTAGTGTTGGCGGCTTTGGAGATCCGTCCATCCAAAAGTGCTAGGAATAAACCAGTTATGTTATTTCAAAAGAAATTGACATCTACATTTGCTGAATAATCTACGTTTGAACTATGAATGAAGTTATCATAGTTTTACTTTACCAACATCAATTTAAAGAAAGTTCTAACCAATTGTGTTATATCAATTTCTGCCATGATCAATCAAAAGGGATGTAAAGGTATTTCGTTTGTAGATGACAGAAACTTTTGAGAATTCATCAAGCCGTATACATGAGATGAGATCAATTGCTATACCAATAATGCAGGCAAAATATGATACATGTGTTTTTACAATGCACATCATTAGTGTTGGTTGCTTTGCAGGTCTGTCCATCTAAAAATGCTAGATCATGTAAATTTAAAGGTAGGTGATGTCTACACTTGCTGAATGGTCCATGTTTGAGCTAGATTTCTTTTAGACGACGTTAATTGAATTTTTTTTTCTTATAATAGAAAGTTACAAAAGTTGGATTATTACTGCACCTTTTCTCATTGCGGGTACAACATCTACAGGCTTTGAACTTACCCCAGCAACGCTGGGCACCGTTACTAGTCTTCATTAGGCATGAGTTTAACTTCTGTATGTTTGCTGAACGTTCTTTAAGACATCTGGGATTCTCCTTGCGAATCACCATTCAATCACACAGATTGAATACACAAATTGTCAAACCCACCGTCATCTATGAAAGTAATTTTGATGTTTGATAGCTGCAGCTACCAATACTACTGCACTAGGGTGATGCTTTGGAGTATTGTGCCTTCTTAAATGTTCTTTACATTTTACAAATCACAGATAAAGCATTAAGCTTCAAACACTGCTTACATGTGGATGAAATTTTCTGCAGTAGAGTTGCCTGTTCATGCTGCTTCTATTTCATGGTAATTTTAAGCCAGTTTACAATGCGATGGAGATGGAAGTTGGAGGTGAGAAGAATATCCCAAAGCATAGTGCAGCAGCAATGTATTGACAACAATGTATTGACAGCAGCAATGGTAATCAATTTATTGACAGTATGAGCACAAGCAAATTCGTGGCATGGAATTGCAAATACATGTTCTTGATGCCAAAACGTCGCCAATATTTTCATGAGATTTAGAAAAGCTGTAAGGAACAGATAGAAACCTGACATGAACTGATGCTCATGTGTGTGATCCCCTTGGAAACCTATAAAATTCAAGACCTATACATGTTTGTTGTGGCCAACGTCATTATCTGAAGATTTCAAAACCACCGCCATAAGGCTTTGGATGGGCATACATGGTGTGCATTATCTTCTATTGGAAAAGGCTTCAGAAAAGCTTTGTCATATCATCAAAACCAACAATGGACCAACAATGTTTACTGGCCTGTCACAAGTACGTTAGCGCTTTTAGACACTTTGGGAGTTGTCCAATGTGTCTGACATTCTTTCACTTGCAGGAGATCATTGGAGTAGGTTCAACAGCTATTCAAGTTTTGAAAGGAGGTTTGTTTTCTAAAGAATAAAATCATAAATTGGAGGGCCTCAAGACCTTGATCTGGAAAGCAAATGCTTTCACAAAGCAGCTGATAGTTTTACTTTTATACACAGGCAGGATTTGATACTGCATGAACATGCTACATGCTGGCCAAAGCATCAAAAGATAAAGCATATTATGCTCAAAACATAGTTGAAAATGAATGCAACATGGATAATGTAAGGTACGTCTATCAAGCTTATGGCAAATGGTTTATGTTGGCGCATTTGTTGTTTGTTGTCAGGCAATAGATCCCACTGCTATGATGCCATATCAATACAATAAAAGGTTTCGTTTGATGATTGATAGGTACTGCATATAGGAGAAAAACAAATTTTATGGGGCCCAAAAGGAACAAAATGTGCCGCATCAATAGCATGCTCACCTATGATGCCATACTTTTTCATCTAATTCTAAGACGAAACATGATATAATAGATGCTTTTTTTTTGTAAATTCAAAAATTTTCATCAAGGGTTGGTTTTCATGTTCTTGCCTTATCAGGCAATTTTGATTGATCTTATTCCTGAGCAAGCTGGGAAAAACAATTCACAAGGGGCCCAAAATGGAATAGAAAATTTCTGCACCCATAACATGCTAAGCTATGGTATCATTTCATTTTTTAAACTTGAGGCCAAACGTGATACAATTGATGCTTTTTTGATGTAGATCCTTTGATGCAAAATTTCCTAATGCAAGGTGTAGAAACTATAAAAGGCATGTATCTCAGAATAAATCACCAAAAAATGACTCAATGGCTTCACTGTACTCAGCATTGTCTAGATGAACTGTAGTGCCCACCATTCTCAAGCGCTTGAGAAAAGCTTTGTCAATGTTTTTAGAAACTTGAAAGATATGGACGGATTGTAAGCTTATTGCATTTTGACCTCTTTCTACAACATTCAAGACCCATTCATTTTTAGAGTTTGGAGGAGGAAATTATTTTTCTAACGCCTGCCATCTATTGTGTACAAAGTGTGCATGGTGTTATACAAAGGTAAAAAAAATACAAAGGTAAAAAAAAAGTTCTGTCTTTTAAATATCAACTCTGGAATCCCATCGATCCGAGACATCGGATCGCCATTCTAGAATGGGATGAGCATGCATGTTTTGCATGCATGCGGGCGGCGCATGCCCGTTCTGGTTGGGAGTTCGCTATTTTAGGCGCGTTTCTGCTTCGACTTCTCATCGGCGCTTCCTCTTCTCTCTCAGTAGTACCTTATTCTCTTTGAACCCACCCTCCCCCCCTTCTTTGTTATTGTCTTTTTATCGCGTGGCACGCGCGTAATCAGCCCCTCCACTCTGGGAGGTTTGTTTTGTCTTGTTGTTTTGTTGGTGATGTGCAGGTACAGGTTCGCGAGCGGCATCTGTTTCGACTTTTCCATTCGTGGGTTTTGGGAGCGATTTTTATGCCTTACGTTTGTCCAAGCCCCTTGCCGAAAACTTATCACTAGGGTTTTTCCTCGAAAACCCAAAAGGGCGGGGTTTTTTAATCCCGGTGATAAGCTTTCGGCAGGTACACTAGCCCAGTCTCTATTAGCATTGTATTTTGTTGGGGTCCAAATGATATAATTGGATTTTCCCTTTATTTTTTATGGGTAGTTCGCATGTGTGCGGCTACCCACTATCCACCATTGTAGAAAATCTGCTGAGATGAATGAGAAGCAAGTCCCATTCTAGAACGTCATAGAACGTTTTAATTGCTTTAATCTTGATGTTTTTTTTTTTCACTCGAGGGGGTGATTGCTTTAATCCTGATGTTGTTTTGAATTACTCGAGGGGATGATGTAAATATTACATTGGCATAAAAGATCTATTTACAATACTGCGGAAAATGTATGATTAATAAGCTCAAGAAATAAGTAAAGTATGCCCCCAGCAAGTTCCATTGGATTGTACACCTTACCAAATTATGCCCATCAATGCTGGGCATTGTAACTATCCTATATATTATAATGTTATCCAATATGTTCCGTTTTAGATTGGGCGGCTAAGATTAAATCATGCCATGTCGCATTCGTCTCATTCCTTTTTTTCTCCTTTCGTATCCTCCTTGGCATCGCAGCTGAGTAGAAGCTCCACTTAGAAGAACCGTGGTTGCTGCTCAAAGTCTCCGATTTGAAGAACCATGATTGCTGCATGCAGTTCTGAGCAAGTAGGGCTTGCATATAAAGGAAGCCAGGGCCAAAACCAGGTTTTTCCATAGGCCATGGTTGGCCTTGAAATTTGCAAGGCCGAGTCCTAGCGGTCTATACAAAATTCCATGGCAATTGGAGCTCTCAGTTGGGAGCTTCGATTCATAAAGCCGGTCGGGGAAGGAGAACAACTTTGTTGATCCAAATGGGTGGGGGAGTCAGGATCCTGTTATAAGCCACCCTTATATTAAAGGGTGTACTTCCCGTAGCTAAGATACGCACTATACCATACCATTTTGTTCAAGCATGTTATTTGGCTTGCAAATTGCACGACTTCACTTCCAAAACTCACAGTGGTTTAAACTTTTGTATCTATTGTAGGCATAGAAAAGGCAGCCAAATGTCTAAACCATCTACATACATTATGAAAATCACAATTCACAAGAGAAACAAAACGTGGAGATCTGGTAATGTATAGCAAAACATCAAAAGAGAAACATAGCAAATTGTAAATCTATTAAATTTTAAATGATGTCTCATATGTTTCACAAAGGGTTAGTTAGCATTATCGTATGCTTACTATATCCATGCATCCTATGAGAACAGCTTTGTAAGTTTCTTATATTACATCCATTATAACGTGTATATTGAATAATAAATTCCCAACGTTGCATATTAGAACGAAGAAGCTCAAAAGTTTATAATATATTCCAAGTGAAGCCTATCTCAAGATTTCAAAGTTAGTTTATATCTCATTGTTTACTTCTCTATGATCATCTACGTATATCCGACTTATGCCTAGCAACGCTGGGCACCATTACTAGTAGAAAATAAAATATTTCAAGGGCTTATGTCCGGCCTCATGGACTATGCAAACCATTGGCTTTATGACTTATAGGACCATTGGTAATGTCTGATGGAGAGACCAAAGCCATGAACAAGGGTTCTTGCAAAAGTCGATCCATTGCGGACTGTTGCAATGCGACAGCCAAACGTCGATGTCTTCCTCCTTGAGGTGATGGCAAGAGAAAAACAACACCATCTCCATATGATTCATTTACTACCAAAGAATAATGTGCAGGTCTTCCCCATCCAAAGTCGACTTGGTACGAAGGGAAATTGACAAGGATGGTATTATGAATATCAGCTCCTGAGTAATAATCAATGTTGTAGTTGAGCTCTTTCTTCTGCCTAAGTTGAATCTCCATCCAATCTATAGATGACTGCACATCTTCAAGAGTGATATTAATGATGTCATCATGGATCAACTTGGCAGTGTAGGATACATGGTTACTCTTGATTTCCCTTGCCATGGTTGGCAGGGATACAACATGGGCTGCATTGCCAAAATAGTTTTCAGGAAGAGGAGGGCTCCATCGATTTTGGACTCTCAAATTGTAAGGATAGCAAAATGTTGTGGTGATGTGATTTGGCAAGTTACGTGCTTGGGTTATTGCCTTCCATGCAATGCTAGAAATGGCTTCAAATGCAGTAACATGTCCATACATATGAGGACCATTTTGAATCTCCATCACAGCTTTGTCGATACTTTCGGGACAAATATCAAAGAGCATTTGGACATACTCAACTTTTGCAGGTTCCTTTTTTGGCTGCACTACAATGTAGTCCCTAATTGGCACATTCACACAAGGAGGATTCCGAGCTTGCAGAAGATGGGTACCCAAGTAGCATGGTTGAGAAATGGGTTGTCCTGCATGCATTTCCGACCATGTTTTTATGAAAAGGTTAGCTGAAAACCCATCAACCAGCAGCTCCCAGATGTTAAATGCCACCGAGATGCCACCACAATTAAAGCGGGTAACCTGGGATGCGATGACAGCATGCATTAAGTCTGATATTTAGAATTGAATTGAATTTTAACAGCCAAAACGGGGCAAAGGCATACCTGGACACGAAGAGGAGGAGCTATGGCCACATCTGTTATAAAAGTATCATTGGGAAAAAGGTTAGGTTGGATGGTGCTGGAGCGTGTCATATCGCCATCCCAATCCTCAAAACTAGCATCCGCGACCGCTTCAACAAACAGAACTCCGCTGTCATTGCAGTTCACCTCCATCTTTCCATTGCTTGCTTCCTCAACTCTTCCTGCAAGGACATACAATATGTGCAGAGTTTTGGCTAACGACTCTTTCAGCGATGGTATGACATTGGACATGGCAATTGACTCATGGCGCTTGTAGTAAAACACTTCAGTTGCATAATCTTTGCAGGACGTTACCAGGTCAAGATTAGAGAGAGCGTATTTGCATGGCTGAGGCGTTGGAGGTGCAGGCTTTATCATCGATTTGGATTTAACTATCACTATATCCTTCCCCATCACTTTACAAACACAAGCAAAACAGCCTTGCAAATCTGTCGATTGAACCTATCACAGAAGACTAGGCATGTCGTATATATACTGCACTTTACTTCTGAGGCTTATTATCTACTATTTCTGTCTGAGATGATGCCCATTTCTGGGGTTACATTTAGTCACGAGTTCACCATCCAGGTCCCATGTGCCGGATATTAATGACTTCTGTAACAGATATAATTACTGAATCACAGTTGTAAAGCATGCAATTTTGCTTCATATGCATGTAACAGTACAGATATATGAATAACAGTTGTAACGCCGAAGCGTTGGCGGCAAAGGCTTTATTATGGATGTGGATGTGTCTATCACGATGTCCTTGTCCTTCCCCATCACTTCAACACAAACACACGCAAAACTGCATGCAGCGGCAAGTCTATCACCAAAGACTTCCGGATCGGGGCACAGTAGGCACGACCACATGACACATTTTCTTACCCCCTCCATATACGTTTCTATACGGGATAGGAGCGGCACCGAAATTAGAATTTGCCCTAACCATTAAAAATGCCTGCTTATTTTAACGCGAGATACATGAAATTATAGTGTACTTTTTTGAAAATCCTTTGAAACTTCTATGAACATGGCCTGAAAAAATGCCGGGATCGAAAATTTTTGAGAATAGCCGGATTTTTCAGGGTCGAACCCCCCAATTTCCAACCCTGGATGGCCCCCCCCAAAAAAAAAAAAAAAGGAGAGGACCTCCCAAAATGAGGGGGGGCTAAAAGATGGGGTACAAAAATCCGACCTCCACATTAAAGTGGGGCCCTCCACCTCTAAATTTGAAAAAGGGGGAAGAGGGTATCTCAAAAAAAGATCATATGGCCATGCCTAGTTATTTCTTGAACGAGAAGGCATGTGCACGAAATCAATGCAACTACCATTGCTCAGAGCCCAAACTCCACGCCGCATAATTTCTATCTATCCAAATGCGATAATTTTCCATTTAAAGGTCAAAGTTCATATTCTTTAGGTCTATTTGTGATATTTCGACATTGACCGCACAGTTTGGTGTGGAATGGAAGCCGCGAGGAGGCCTGCCTAACAATCCAAAATGTGATGTAAATGCACACTTTTATTACTGAAAGGGACAATAATCTTATAAAGGAAATGGTGGAAATAGCATGGTGGAAATGTAAAAGAGATAAGGAAGAAGGGGGAATAGGCATGATTGACTTAGCCCAAAGCAAAATACTAGTAGCCAAAAGCATGTGGAATATTTTAGAGGAGAAAACGAAGTCACCAGGCCTCCAACTCATAGCGCAGGCCATATGTTTCTCCTGCACACATGCTAAAGTATCAGCACAAGTATCTCTTCCATGGTCTCTATTTTGTGGTCAGTTAACAGAATGGATGGTATTCAAGCAGAAATTCGGCCTCCAGAATAACGACAAAACAATGTGGGAATGTATTGCAGTAAGCCTTCCAAACCACATAAATAGCACGAGTAAGAAACCTTGGGTTCTCGATCAATCTTTGCAGGCGGGGTCATTTGTGAAATCAGCATATAAGCGTCTGAAGACAAAAGGTACTTTATTGCTACCAGCTCAATGGAATGTGCAAGTCACTGACACATAGCTGAAGGAAATTTGGAAGCCAGCCAGATTTATTATCCATGTGCCAGATATAATGACTTCTGTAACAGATATACTGAATCACAGTTGTCAAGCATGCAATTTTGCTTCATATGCATGTAACAGTACAGATTGCAACGCCGAAGCGTTGGCGGCGAATCCTTGTCCTTCCCCATCACTTCAACACAAACACACGGCAAGTCTATCACAGAAGACTTTGTGAGGCCGGAAATGAAATGGGCTCCAACTGCCAACTCTGAAAAGGGGAGTTGAATTGAACAGGAAGGCATGTGCACGAAATCAATGCAACTTTCTACCATTGCTCAGAGCCCAAACTCCACGCCGCATAATTTCTATCTATCCAAATGCGATAATTTTCCATTTAAAGGTCAAAGTTCATATTTTTTAGGTCTATTTGTGATATTTCGACATTGCCCGCACAGTTTGGTGTGGAATGGAAGCCGCGAGGAGGTCTGCCTAACGCTCCAAAATGTGATGTAAATGCACATTTATATTACTGAAAGGGACAATAATCTTATAAAGGCTTGTATGGTAGTCGCTTTTCAACAAGTACAAGGAAAGGAAAGGCAAACACCTTATAATGGCTTGTAAAGACAAAATGCAAAAAAAGACGAAAAGAAAATTCACTTCATGTCTCCTTCATTTACATTGCCACTAGGATGGTATGCGCATTGTAAAAAGGTCCATATCCAAGATCGGTTAATAGAACCCTTGATACTAGTTGCTTGTTTCTTTCTTTCTTTTTTCGTTTTTAATGGTACGGGACTCCACTTTTATTCTGGCTCTGAATTTAGCGACAGAGGCTACATTAGTAACTTGGCATGTGCAATTGAATTGAAGAAGAGGCATGTAAATGTAACGAATGCAACAACCATTGCTCACAACCGAAATCCCACGCCACACAAGTTCTATCCAAATGCAGTATCAAGTTGAATCCATATAGAATTATTACACGGAACCAAGTATCAAATGGACTTCATTTCTTTGCAACCAAGTGGATCACAATTTTCATGTGAGAGTCTATATAAATTACAGTCAATAAAGCTCGACCATATTTTGTATAAAAAATCTGTCACTTGCTCGGAGCCGAGGATAGCTTTACCTCAGTTTGGGTTGATCCTACCTCTGGGATCCCCCCCTCCGGGATCCTATATTCAACTACGCAATTAATGGGTTACTGCGCAGTTTTGGGGCATTTTTTGCTCGGATTCGTGCAGGCTTGTCGCAGCGGCGCTCGCCCTGCTTCCACTTCCGCTACTACCTGATCCTCTCCTCCAGCAGAGTCTGAGCACCCACGAATAGGTCCCGCTCGATTCCGTGTTGGATCAACCAAGAAAAAACCATCGGAATTTTGCCCTAATTTTCTCTATAAGGGGCAAGATTTTTGCGCAATTATTGCACATTAAACAGTGCTCACTTGGGATCCCACCCTCCGAGATCACATCTCTTGGAGATCCCATCCTCTGAGATCCCCGAGGCTAGGGTAAGAATATCAAACACCCTTTCTCAGCTACAAAAGTGACAAGATGATGGTGGCAAAAAATCAACCGACCGAAATAGCAATCATTTTTATTCTTGTAACTGATGGGACCATCTCAAATTACGCCATCAACTCGACTTGTCAGTTGTAATTCTCGTGGTAGCCTCAAATTACGCCACCGAAAATTACAACGGCACCCAATTTGTCTAGCCATAACTGATATATGACAGCCTCAAATCATGCCACCGATAATTACGATGACTTTATTTGGCCAGTTATAACTGACATAGCAGCCTCAAACCACACCATCAACAATTACAATGATCCAATTTGTGCAGTTATAATTGACATGGCAGCCTCAAATTATACTATTGACAATTACAACTATCCAACTTGTCCAGTTGTGACTGACATGGCAGAATCAAGTTATACCACGGACAATTGACCCAACTTGTCGTAAAATGGTATTACCATCTCAAATTATCAGCTCTGCTGTGGAAGTGACAGATGATGTACAATAATAAACATGGGATATGCAAAATGCATATGCGATGAGATGGATTATTATAAAATTGTAGTCTGAATCTATGTTTAGAAATGGACATGCATCATCCCAAGAAATAGCATCTTTTCCCTGTAATGCCCCTTAGTCTTCTGTGATAGGTTGAATCGACAGATTTGCAAGGCAGTTTCATTATATATGGACAGTCCATTCTGATCGCAATTTACCGACAAACATCCAAAATAGACTATAAGTAGTAGAAAAAGGTGGGATTAAACTAGATGAATAGAGAAAAAGATGTATTATAGAACCATTCTCAAATTGGATGGACGCCAAATGTAGCAAAAGTCTTACAACGTTAATTGTGCAAAAAACAATATTGATAACCTCATGGATCTAGTGGCACCCAATGATTGTACCAAAATGGATAAAAATGCAAAGTTTTAATATTAATAGTCCAAAATAGCCATACATTATGTTAACACGGTGAAGATCTTAAATCAGTAATGAGACCTCAAATAAACATATTGATTTAGGGTCAAAATGCAGTTCGAGATTAACCCTGCTCTTTTTAATGCAACATGCTTTTTGTTTTGATATGTTATGCATTTCGATTCTTGAGGAAGTAAACATGATGCCTGAAATGTTTGGGTCTGAGTTCGAGACAAAACTAGCATAAGCGAAACTGCTTAAAAAAGTAAAAATAAAAAAGGTTCTGCTTTTGGATCAAACAAGAACTGCTTCTTGAATCCAGCCCTATTAAATCACAGAGTTCGATGTCCTTTATTTCAAATGGTTTATTTTAAAGTTGTGCTTGCAAAGATATTATAAGTTTGGGGTTCAAGGCCAAACTAAGTTTCTGAGATATTAAAAGTTCAAGGCTAAAGTCCTACAAATCTTTGAACTACTTTAATGGTTTTGGCAAATTTTGGTACATAGTTCTTGCCAAGGTAACGTCCTTAAATTTCTCTTTTTCAATCTGCAGGTAGCACAATCGACATGACTAATTTCTGGGGTATGTTCTGCTTATGAATGACTTGATTTAACAGAAGAGAGCATGTGAGATTAACATTCAAATGTCTAACTTGATTTGCAAAATGGTGCACATCTGCCTGATTATTAATGCACTTAATTGCATGGTGCAAATAGAAAAAATAGAGGGATTATCATGCATTTTATCCAAGACATGTTCATTCGTGAAAAACCAACTCCCTTTAATCTTCCACAGAGAACTTAATGCTTATGTTCGCCAGCAGTATTAGTGGATAGGCTGAAGGATGCAAGGAGATAGAGAAGGAAAGTTTTTCGGAGTCTCTCTTCGCCAAAGTAGATGAATATCTTCTTGGCTCTGTTGAGGAGGGAGGTAAATCTTTCAAGTGTTTCCACGTGAGTCCATTAGGTTTGTGCCTCGACGTATTCAACACGTCAGCCCGCTTCATCGGCTGTGACTTCAGATATACAAAGAAATAAACAATGGAAAACTATCAAAAATTCCTTGACCAGATTAGTATATTAACAGACCAGGAGCTTTCACAAGGCTCCCAAAAATGAATTTGTATAAAAAATTACATGAAAACCAGTATGCATGTGGTTTTTTTATACAACAATTTACAACATAAAACAAGGTGCTATGCACGGAGGGTTGCCCTCCATGGCCGGAGGTTGAAGTGGCTTAAATTATACTTGAAAGTCATGTTTTTACAATCAATAAAAATCGCTATTTTAAAAAATTGACATTTTGTGTTGGTGATGGTACCTACTTGCATCAGTAACTCCTCCTTAGATGTTGAGGTCCCCTTGAACTAGGATCTAGCAGGACACATGGACTTTGGGGTTTTGAGTGTAACGTATTGGTCTTTGGTGCTCGGTATGGAACAAGGATGGCCGCTACGTCATCGTCTGGGAACCATAATTCATCCGGAAACCAGCTTGACACGTGTCCTCTACAATCTTGAATGCCATTGTAGCCTCTGTAGATGTTAAACTAGTCTGGCTAGAAATGGCTATATAGCTGTAACATCTATATAGATGTAACATCATGTAATATCTATATAGAAATGGCTATATAGTCTGGAAGGGGTCTCTAGAGTTTGCATGCCCCATCAAGGTGGAGGGACTAGCCGTTATGTAATATCATTTGCATATGTATCGGTTGCATCCATATATCCATTTTCTTATCTTATTATGTTATACTAGTTAAGGTGCCTAGCATTGATGGGCATAGGTTGGAACTTGTAAATGTTGGCGACCTATAAACGATAAGGCTGCATTGTAAAATGACACTACCTAGCATTGTTGGGCAGAAGTTGAAAACATGTAAATAATAAGATAGCAAATGCATGGTCATTATGGGGATATCCAAAACATCAATATAATATATTTTTTGAAGATTGCTATATAGCTATTCTCACCATAAGGCATATCGCTTTATGTATGCAGGGTTGGGAAGAAGGCTAGGCAGTTCGATTCACATTGATATTTTTATATGTGGTATTTTATAGATGTTATTCTATAAAGCTCTGAAGATGGTGCATGAGACAAATATCAATTACAGCCAAATATCAATGCCATGATCTTGTTTGCAAAGTTTATGAAATAAATAAGATTACACATTTATCAATAATGGAAGGTCTTGATAACATATTCTACCAGTCAACCCATAGGGATCAGACATCCCATATTCCAGGAACAATCGTACTCTATTCAGAAACCAGTTTCTGGATATCAAGCTCAACCCACAGTGTATTTGAGTAACCTTGACAGCATCTTTAAAGGTTATTTACACTTGATAAATTTGAGAGAATGTCTTTAACTGGGTTTCAACCTGTTTTTTGCAAAAGGGAAAAAGCTAAGCCTTTACATACAAAAACAAGATTGCTCCAGAAAAGTTTTAGTGTTATGGCTTCTTTATGCAATTTGTTTATAAAATACAGCATTGAAATATGGAAATCATAGGCCAACTTAAATAGTGTGTTAACAGAGGCTATTTCGACTTGCCATTGTGAGAGTGAGAAATACTTGAAACAAGAGCTGCATTGAATGAATTGTCTCCGTCCAATCTTGCTGTGCTGGAGAGAGTTGTCCATTCACTAATCTCATAATATGACTGATGTAGAAAATGCAACTCCAAAGTTTGGTGTCTCTAGCAAACTCTAAGGAGTATTCGCTGGACTAGAATCCTTTTTCTGACTGGGTTCATTTAAGATTACCTTATGTTGTATGGAGTAAGCTTTGGAATACATTAGACCAGCATTAAAATAGAACATTATACACCTACAAAGAATAAGATCAATACCTCAGCCAAAAAGGGTATGGCATTATTGGCATATCAAAACATTTTTGAGCATGAACAAGTTGTTCTCTAATCATTCCTTGCATTTTTGTGAATTGTTCCTATAATACATAAGGAAAATTTATCAGCTCAGGTAAGACACAAACTAATATAATATATGTCACACTAACACTGAAGAAAATAAAAACTCAAAAATATTATGTTCATTACCTGGCTTGTTTTCAAGATCTCCAAACCCACCTCAAGATCGTTGCGCATTCCTGGCCCTTTCTGTAGTGTCTGATCCTTACTTCCTTTTTAAATTCAAAACCTGGAAAAATGCCAGAGTCTATAACATCCAATCCCCCATGCTAATTTTTGTGTCTACTCATCATCAACGAGATCCTACGTGTGGAACTGAGAAACAGCAAAGATAATTATTCCTGTCTGTGTGCAGAAAATGCATATAGGAAACAAAGGGCGGTTCTCAACTTTAAGAATGCTTAACCAAAAGAAGAAACGAGCAAACCACTTGAAGTTAATTTGTAGTGCAAATATGCATAAGATACAATTTATAGGCACCATCCACAATAGCAATTAGCATCAATAGCCTTTATGCTATGCCATATTTTAAATGCAAGAAACAGCAGAGATGGGATGGCATCTTGCAAGGGTTGCTTGCTATGAATGAACAATTGCTTGCCTGGCGCTGTTGCAAAGATGATGCATCAATTGCTTGCTATTAAAAAACAAATAAAATTTCACAACCTGAGCACTAAAACCCGTCTATGACAATAATAATAGACAATCGATGCTTCTGTGCAGGTAAGATCCATGGTTTAGAGAAATCCTTGATGAAAAGAAGGGCTCTCGTCGTAGTGTAAGTGGAAGCAAGTTTATAGAGTCCATGATGTTCACATGTTTAAGATGACATATTGCAGCTATGGTGCGCTCTCGGCAAGCCAAGACAATGATGATGACCTAAAAAATAATTCGACTGAAATTGTGGAAGTAGTGAGCAGCCAGTTGGATAAGAAAAATACAAATAAATAGTTGGTGGATGAAGAGGAAAGAGAGAAGGGTAGGGTAAGCATGGAGGTCTACTGGTCTTACATTTCAGCAGTCCATGGAGGTCCCATTGATGCTAGGTGCACAGATATGCTTTCAGATTTTCCAGATAGCAGGAAATTGGTGGATGGCTGAGCAAACTCTTGCTTCATCAAAACAGCAAGCTAAGATCCCTAATAGTATGCTTTTAGGTGTTTATTGTGCATTATCTCTTGGAGGTGCCATCGTTATCTTTATAAGAACCCTCCTAGTGTCTGTTGTTGGACTAGCAACAGCCCAAAAGTCCCATTTTGAAATGCTTAATTCTCTCTTTCATGCCCCAATGGCTTTTTTCGACTCAACACCAACTGGTCGGATTTTAAACCGGGTAGGAAAGTTGGAAATTATTGTATATCTGTCCTTGGTGCTTTCTACGTGCTAATTGTTATGGTTGTGTAGGCTTCTACTGATCAAAGCACTTTAGACTTGGAACTTCCATGGAGTCTTTCTGGATTAGGGTTTAGATCAATCCAGTTATTGTCTGTTGCAGTTGTTATGTCTCAAGCAGCATGGGAGGTTTTCCTTGTCTTTGTGCCAATCACATATTCTTGTTTCCGTCTATAGGTACTTATCAAGACCTGTACTGTCTGATTGTTACATTGTAGCTTAAAATGTGTCTCCTTAGCATATTTCAGAGATATTACATATTAATAGCCAGAGAACTGTCTAGACTAGTTGGAATACAAAACGCTCCAATTATTCATCATTTTGGAGAGTCGCTTACTAGAGCAGCTAGCAACAATAAGAGGCTTTGATCAAGAGCAGCGTTTCATAGATAAAAATATGTCTTTGGTCGATTCTTACGCATGTCAATTTTTTTACATTGGTGGAATGGATATGTCTATGGTTGGAGGTATTGACAAACATAGTATTTTCCTTTACCATCATTCTACTTGTAAGCCTTCCGTTTGGATCAATATCTCCAAGTAAGGCCATGTTATGATGGATGTCTTTTTCTTAATTCATCAGGCAACTATGTGAAGGAAGTATGCTATGCGAGATACTTAGTTGGTGTGTGGATACAGGCTTGGCAGGCCTTACTGTTACATATAGTTTAGACCTGAACAGCTCCAGGTTGGACTTCTTTGGAACCTCTGCAATGTCGAGAACAAGATCATTTCTGTAGAATGCATGAAACAATACAGTTCTATATCTAATGAGGCTCCGTGACTTAAAGATGATTCACAATCTCCTCAGGGTTGGCCTTCTAAAGGAGAAGTGCAGCTACACAGTCTGCAAGTACCATAGATGGGTGGTCATCTTACTATCTGATGTCTTTAAAATTTCATCTTCTATCCTGATGTCATTTTAGTAGGATGCGAACATCATGTTAATGTTTTTGACATGCAGGTCCGTTACAGTCCACATTCACCAATTCGATCTCACCTGTACTTTTCCTGGTGGAAAGAAGGTTGGAATAATAGTTGACAGGACTGGAAGCGACAAAATCGACTCTTGTACAAGCGCATTGTGGAAGCATCAAGAGGATCAATAATGATAGATGACATAGATATTAGTACCATAGGACTGCATGATTTGCGCTCCAGATTGAGCATCATTCCTCAGGAGCCAACTTGCATTACAATCTTGATCCACTTGCAGAACATTCTGATGAGGAAATGTGGAGGGTATGCTTTGGCATAAAAAATTTGCTGTCTTTTTCAGCTTCATAGGCCAGTGGACCAAATAAAGATCAACATAATCCAGCTTCAGTTTCCTGGTTGAGAAAAGCCAAAGAGAAAAAAAAACAATCAAACAAAGAGGTCAGTCTTTTGCTCAATTACAAAGAATTAATTACCCTAAATTGCTTTTTAGTGCAGCAAGAACTTCATCATGGTCTGTAGACCAGAGTTTTGTAGTAACAAAGACCTCTTCGCGTTTTACTATCCCACTTATGAATGCTTCTGCAAGGGCTTCTCCAAGGCAAGCTTCTGTACCATAAAGGCTGGCAGTATCAAAATGCATATAACCAATCTGCCAGCATATAAGCAGATGCTTGTCAAATAAAGAGCTAAAATGAATGGAAATGAGACAGTAAACTATGACCGACTTGATTGCATATAAAATTGAGCTCTTGAGCTCAGGCGTGTTTGACCCTATGTCAAAGACTATGGATGGAATTAAATTGCCAGTATTTAGACGAAATGCTTTCATATCCTCCATCTTGGCTTCTATAATCCCATGGAAACATCAATAACCACTAAATTCTTGCATCAAACAATAAGACCATCTGATATTTAAATCTAGAAATTATTAGCTGAATAACTGCAGAAACATGCAGAAATGAATTTCTTCTATATTGTTTCGCTTCTTAAATCATTTAAAGAGCCTAAAAGTGATGGAGGAATCGGGTACCTTTGCTCTTCCTCTGCTCAAGGTCAGGTCGTTGAGGCCATATAAATAGAGGAGCAAACAAATTTTGAAGTCACAAATTACTGCACGTCTCAGAAGCATCCCCAAAACCTCACAAATCTGATTGAGAAGCAAGCTGTAGGAAAATGAATTGAATTAGGATTTGGATTTGAATTTGAATATTATTTTCGTATAAGGGAATGTCTCTTCATTCCCTGTAGAAACAATGCCGACGACCAGACCTGCACTGGCATGGATATGGCAAGCTCTTGTCGGTTAGACGATTTGCATAGCGGCCGCCCAACAACAGGGGCGACCGCCAGTTTACAGCCGATAGGGAGTTTGGAGCAGTTTTTAGCATATTCCAAGCATATACCCAGAACATGCCAAAAACCCACATAAACAAGGGATTGCCCTCTAGCGGCAACCCAAAAAACCACGTGCCATTGCTAGTTTTGCAAAACCAATAATGGTCTATATCATGTTTTTTGTACTGATTCCAAATTTTATGCTAGTATTTAGAAATCATCATTAGTTTGTAAGATTGTTTTTAAGTGTATATTGATTTAGCAAAATCATTGCTAGTTCATGTCATGTTTAGAGTAGTTTTTTAATATTATCAATAGTTTAGAAGATGTGTTTTAAGCATCAACTGATTATGGAAAACCATTGCTAGTCCGTACTATATTTAATTATATGAATTTAGATTTTACAATGGTTTATGGGAATCATCATTAGTTTATGGAATGGTTTTTCTATGTACATTTTTAATATCATAATTTCGGATGCTTTTACATGGTAGTTGTTGCAAATTTTGGACAATATCGAGTTTTTCTTATTGGTTCGAGAACCATGTTAAGTTTTGCATTGTTAAAGTTTTTTATGTGGTTAGTCACTATGCTTGTTAATAGTTTATTATTATGTTAATCATATTTTTAGTCTAGTAGTGTTCCAAATGCAAATGTTTTGGGCCTCCATAAAAATGCAAAGCTTCTAACTATAGAGAAAGTGTATATAATGCTTCATAGAATCAAATACCTTATCAATAAATATTGCAGAAAAGAAAAAAAATGATGTGTCACAATTGGACATGAACAACACAAGGCATTTTGAGCTACACACATAAGTATACAAGAGATTGAACTGAAAGTAAACATAATAGGTCTTTTATGATTACAAAGCAAAAAGAGATGAACAAAGCTCAAGTATCTCAAGTAGAATGTTCTTCAACTAAGAAGAAGCAAATATTTTTTCCTGTACCTTCCTTTGTAATGTTTAAGACCCTTAAAAGACAATCCCAAGACTGCCATCTGTTTTCCACATACGAAATTCCCAAACATTGTCGCCCCTTCTTAATTTTTGATTCTAACCAAGTCAACTTCATCTTTTTATCCTTCTCATTAACTGCATTAATGCAAGCATACCAATAACCATCATGTGATGCTAAATGTGGGGCACTGCCCCGTTTTATAGCTTGAATTGCCACAACATCATCTACGTGAGGCCAGATTGGGACATTACCACACTTAGGCAATTGGAGAAGCCTATCCGGCAATTTTGTTGTAATAGTCTCAAATGCAATCAATCTTTTATCTTTCGCTGCTCGCATTGGTAGAAAACATATTTCTCGAAGAATATGTTGGACTGGCAAAATAGATTCATGATTGAATGGCTCCATGCTAGTAGCTAAGATAGGCATCCCACTTGATTCATCAACCTGAACTTTATTGTCTTGGATATGATATCTGTATTAATCTGCTGCAAAATATACACTCGTTTCATCACCGTGTTTGTAAGAAAAAATGTATCTCATCTTACCATACCATTGACCATCCTCATCTTTATTTTCCACTACAAGCATATCACCAACCCAAAAAATTGATCCCCTTATCAGGATAGACTTAAATTCTGAAACTTCACCCCCTGGAACCTCCCTTAAAGAGTGCTCTTGGATAGCCCTTGCTTCGTCTGGCGTACATTCCCTTGTCTTGTGGAATCCAATCAATATCCTTCCATTCAATCATGTCATACCTTTTGCATGATTCTCATAATTCAATAGCTATGGGTTGAGACTTTGCATGAAGTACACCAGTGAAAACACATTCTGATGGACATGTCTTAAAGCTGACTGCAAGTGCATAGTCGCACGCTCTGGAGGTAACAAACCATCATTGTCTAAACTTTTCAAATGGAAGATCCTAGAAAACAAGATCCGGTTCTCCACACGTGCATATGTCAATTCCATCTCTTTCTTATTTGTATGCATTTGAATTAATTTTGCAAACGTGCTCTCAAAGTAATAGCACCAAGTAGCATCTGGTGGACCTATCAGTTCTATGTCATCCAAGACATGGCCTTCCCCAATCATGTGCTCAAGAGGTGATGTTTTACGGCCACAAAGAGCATTCCACTGCATACGCCAAGCTTGCAATAACTTTCTAGCAGTACTTATTGTTTGTTCAGACCACCCATTGGTTCTTGCAAAGTCATAGAAAATTCTAGTAAGATCAGTTGCAATTTGAGAAATGGAAAAGTGTGATGCGAACACTAAATTTGGAGCCACATAGTCCGCATACCATTGGCTGTAGAACTGATGCTCCTGTGCCTTGAAGAAGCCAAGGCGTTTGAATGGTCGGACATCTACCAGATTTTATTTTATGTGTCTGACTGCCAATCATGGTTTGCAACCTCTCCACAGCGACTTTTTCATTACCCTCCTCCTTTATCTGATCAAACATAAGCCTATTGCAATTGCGAAGGAGATTAACTGCCAAGGTGTGCATAACGTCCACAATAGTATGATGTAATAAATTTAGACCATAAAGGTGAAACAAATCCAAGAACATGCTAGTACCTCGCACACCTGTGTCTCTTGCATTGGGCAACCCATCATGCAATTCTTGAATGCTTCGAAGTACATGATCCATAGTTTTCTTTGCATCTGGAACTCGTATTCTTCTCCAAAGATCCTCGTAGTAGTACTTCCCATCATTTGCAGCATCTAACAGAAGGTCGCACCTTCTACGTGGTACCTTTCCACCTAAATAAAAAGAAAAAAGTAAAGATTTTGTCAATAGATTCAATCTTATGGTCAAATGTAAATAAATGCATATCGTCATCATGAAGCAAATCACAGGAGTACACGCACCTGATGAGAAATTTAGAATTTCGCATTGAGCTAGATGGTCTGCTGTTATAGCATATAAGAAACACCTTTGGTAGAAGACTTGTGGCAGCCCTGCATGAATATACTCGCTTCCTTTGCATAATTGACCTTTACTCCAGTTACAAAAAGGTCCCTAAGCTCATCTACAAGTGGTTGTAGAAAGGGATCTAAGCTGTTAGTACTTGAACTGATTCTTTCCTTTGGAATAAAAAGTATTGGAAACGTAACATTCCTTATTTTAGCTTCCACATGCTTCCCACCATTCAGAACTACCAGCCGGACAACACCACTACTCCCTATTGTGGACCGTGTTGACTGAAATCCATCCCAATGCATCATCAATGCCAAGTTTCTAGGATCCCCAAAGCATTGTGTTCTATAATATGTATCAGAGCGCATACATTGTGGAGTCATGTCAAAGTATATGTCTGACTACAATCAACAGACTCTTTGTGTACATCAAGGCTGAAAGTCTTTATGACAGTTTTACAGTGCTTGCATAATATTGGTAACTCCCATTTTGTTTGTGGATCCCAAAAATATTGCATTTCTCTCCATCGCTTTGCATGCCAACATTCAGAAATCTTGGAAGGCCTCTCGTCAATTCCCTTGCCTATCCATGTTTCCCGTTGCCGCCAATGCTCATTGTCATTATATGCTATGGTCTTGCTCTAACACCTTAGTCTCATAATGCTGCTGATAGGACTGTATAAAAATGTGACAACATCCTTTCTGGTCTTGTCACAAATTGAGCATGTCTCATGCTCAATGCAATTAGATTTACTAACCTTGAGTCCATTTCTATCCCTTTTGCAGCTGCATCTCATATCAGTGCCATCTTCTATGACCTTGAATTTATAAACTACATCATCATCATGTATACAAACACTGTGCCTTTGCAAAGAAGGCAGGCCCATGTCTGCATGCATTTTCTTCATGCATTTTAGACTGGTTGGAACATAGCAGCCATTTACCTTTCCAGTCCATGTACCTCTCGCGGCAATCACTGATGCTAAACAACTCCCATTGCTATTCTGGAAAAGCAAAGACAACAATGCGTCCTGAAGCACAGGTCCCCAACATTACGAGTTCCAACATGTGCCCATGCTGGGCACCTTAACTAGTAGACTTACTAACTTTACTAGTAACGCTGGGCACCAACTAGTTGGGAAAATAATGGTCGCTTGGCACCATTGAATCTAGTGAATTTGGCACGCATTTTCTTAAGACTCAATTTTAGGCATTGCATTTCCTGGCTATTTTCTTAAGACGGGGGAATTTTAGGCATTGCATTTCCCGGTGATGGAGGAAGTAAGCTTTGTGGCGATCATGCTACTCCTTGCCCTTTGCAGCTTCATTTTCATCTCCTCCATTACAAATCCGAAGCAGCCCATTTGTTTACCAGTAATCGGCCACTATTATCTTCTGTGGGGTTACAAACTGCCGCACAGGAGATTCATGGATCTGTCCAAGAAATATGGTCCAGTTATGCTTTTAAGGTTTGGATCCGTTCCAACACTGCTAGTTTCGAGTCCAGATGCAGCAAAGGAGTTTCTACGAACCCACGATGCCATTTTTTGCAATAGGCCTACTCTGTTTTTGCAGGATTATATGTCTTATAATGGCCAAGACATTGTCACTTCCCCTTACAATGAAAGCTGGAAAATGCTTAGGCGTCTATGCCTGACAGAATTATTTAGCAATAGACGGCTTGCTTCATTCCGAAACCTGAGAGCCCATGAACTTGGAGGTCTCCTTCGTCTTTTACATGATAAGGCATGCCAGCAAGAGGCTGTTCAGCTTAGAAGCTTGATTTCTGACATGAGCTTTAACATTGTAACCGTGATGGTGCTTAGTAAAAGATATGGCCAAGGTGATGGACATGAAAAAGAAGCACAGGAATTTCGTCAGCTCATGAATAGTCTTAACAGAATTGTTGGCAGCTTTTTTATTGGGGAGTTTGTGAGCTACTTAAAATGGATTGATTGGTTTGTGAAAGGTGCAGAGTTTAAGAAGCTGAAAGCAAGCCAGGATGCATTTTGGGATAAGATCCTTGAAGAAAGGAGAAAAGAAAACAAAGAGCAAAAGGGCGCCAGAAGCAGAGATGACGATTTTTTGGATGTGTTTCTGTCACAGCCAGGCATTCGTGATGAGCAAATTAAAGCAACTATGATGGTTAGTGATTATTTATTTCTTTCTAGTTTTTCTGCATAAGCCATTGCTAAATTTCAATTCAATGCTGTCTAAATGCTGTCTAAATTCTTTCAAGTTGTTTTTGGAAGAACAGTTTCTCCTGAATTCATTTTGTTATTGCAGAATTTGATCCTTGGAGGCACAGACTCTTCTCTTACAGTGGTAGAATGGGCCATGGCAGAGCTTCTAGCTAATAAACAAGCAATGAAAAAGGTTCAGGCAGAATTGGATGCAATTGTTGGACCAAATAAGTTGGTGGAAGAACCAGACCTACAAAGGTTGGATTATTTGAATGCAGTGATAAAGGAAACATTGAGGCTTCATCCGCCGGCGCCAATGCTAGTTCCTCATGAAAGCATAGAATCATGCAAGGTGGATGAAATATTCATACCAGCAAAAACACGTCTCTCCATAAATGCATTTGCAATAGGAAGGGATGCAAGAGTGTGGGGAGAAGATGTGGAAGAGTTTAAACCAGAAAGGTTTATAGGTAGTGAGGTCAATGTTTGGGGTAAACATTTTGAGTTGATACCCTTTGGTGCAGGCCGGCGTGCTTGTCCAGCAATATCCATGGGTATGCTTACCATTCAAATTGTTTTAGCCACATTACTTCATTGCTTCAACTGGAGCTTACCAACACATGGCTTGGAGCTAGCAGAAGGTTTTGGTACCCCCATGCAAATTGCTAGGCCCCTCGAGTCTATGCCTTCCACTCGTTTGTCTCCTTGTATATTTTCTCATCTCCACAATAGCCCTCCCATCTCAACAATAGTCCTTCCATAGCATAAGGCCCGCAAAAATATTTCGATACTAGTTTTCCACAATAATTTTTATACGAAACCAATATAATAGACTAATATTACTTTGTGGGTTAATATATTGAATAATCATGACTGGTTATTTAACATAGTTCACCGTCATGGTTCTTTATGCTATTTAATTTATGTGGTTTACTACTATGTTTTATTTCTATGTTTTAATATCTAGTTTTCTTAGTAGTGTGCGCAATGAACCACTAATGATATTGGCGGGGAAAAGTTCTTGTAACTTAGAGTGGTTTCTAATGAAGTTATTTATTCTTTTATCATATGAGCCAATGTCATTCCATACAATAAATATTTTATTTTGTGATTAAAAAACATATGTTAACTGCTACGGATTTTTTCTTAAGATAGTGGTAGCTACTTGACTCAAGTTGCTATGGGTTTTTTGCTAAGATAGTGGTAGCTACTTGAGTCAAGTTGCTATTGGTTTCTCCGTAAGATAATGATAGTATTTGAACAATGTTTTGAACAATGCAATTGGTATTGGTTTAGTAAATATAATCAGACATATTCATCTTGGGGACCATTGTTTTTTTGCAAATATAAGCAGTCAAACCTCCCATTGCTACTTTAGAGTAGACTACAATCTATATTCAATATTGTTATAAAAATAGAAAAACTAATGCAAGCTTTTATATTGAACCATCACACTTTTACATTAGAAAAATATATGCAATGATGATTTCAAATAAGCCATATAAAAAAATATACCCCAAAGTTTCAGAGGCCCAGGGTTTTGAACCCTGATATTCCCCTATGTACCTGGACATGCAAACCAAGTGTGACCCAAAAATGTTTCATTACAATGAGCAGGGATCAATGCTGTCATAGCCTGCAACCATGCCAGGTACCCTATATTTCAGCAAAAGTTTTGCCTTTCTACGTGATGTGTTTTTTATTTTTTAGAATGCCACAAGGTTCAACCTGCACCGACCTTCTGGAAACTTGAGCAATTCAACGTGATAATCCTCCTGGAGATGAAATTATATGATCATCCAAGTAGAATTTTGTAGATTCATAATGGAAATAAAATTTATTTCACTCCATATTATGCTAAAACGTTTCAAAATGGAGGAATGAACTGAAAGTTTCCTGTAAGTCAGAATCAAACATGAGCTTGAGCCTCAGCTATGCATTCATTGTGATGAATTAAAGAGGCAAAGATGACAATAGAATTGATGTTTTCTGAAATTAAATCAAGGGTGCAAAGATGCCCGGGGGTTTCACCTTTTTGTACGGACTTGAAACTGGATAGGGGTTTTTTCAAACTTGAAACGTCCGTATGTTCAAACTAAGAACCGTAAAAACCAAGAACCCTAAGCCTAAGAACCCAAAAAACAAAGGCCGGTGAGGTATGTATGTGCCTTGGTTTAGATGGCAGATGAGAAGATTTAGAACAGGAGCCGGAGGCCTAACGTATGAGACGGATTGGCGCTTCCCGCCCAACTCCCCCTTCTCGACCACCTACCGGAAGAATGGAGCCAAGCCATATGAGTGACCAGTCCGTATACGGACGTTTCAAGTTTGAAAAAACCCCTATCCAGTTCGTGCAGTGGTGTTGCGTTCTACAGGTAATGTGAATTTTTGAAGATTTGAACCATGATATTCATTGCTATTCAAGATTTGCAGATGTAATTAGTACTTTTACTACTTCCACTAATGCAGATGCAAGCTTTTGTTTCTGGATGAAATACCAGGTGATATCTTTGACGTCTTTTCAATGCGAGATTTGTGCCAGCATAACGCAAAGGATCCCGAAAATCAAAACTGCGAGAGCTAGGTTTGTATACATTTAATTAATGCTCAACAAGGGGCGATTTCATGGGCAGGATTTTTAGTAATTTAAATGGAGAATGCTTTGTTGTCTGTGATAAAATAAATTGCAGGCTTGGGCAACATGTGCCATGCAGAGCCTATAGTCATTCCCTCTTTGGAGAGATCATATATGTCTTTAATTTGCTATCTTACTGGGAAAGATGGAAGGAAAAGAAAAGCAGCATAGATACGCTGTTTCAATTTAGGATAAGGTGCTGGGATTTTTATCGCCATCTTACTGTTGCAGTGGCAGTTAAATCATTGCATGAAAACTGTGACTTGAGGGAAAACATTGTCATTGTCATTAAATTTTAAAGTTATGCCACTTGGCCCTGATGTTTATATGTGTGAGCTCAATGTGTGAAAAACAATGTGGCTCATGCATGTATGAGCTCAACGTGTAACTGGGTACAGATATTCAAAGTTTATTTTGTGTGATTTTTAGTCTTCAAATTTTTGAGACTTAATTCGAAGGCCATACAAACATATAATATGCCCAATATTAGTAAAATAATTTTTCATGTCTGAACCAAAATATCTTTGGCGTGAGTCCTATAAGAGTCTCGAAGTGTACCAACTCTATAGGATTAGTGTTAATTTGAAGGCCATTCAAACATATGCCTTTACATATGCCTGGCAACGCCGGGCACACGTTTACTAGTTGTCCTTACCATGTATTATTCTTATTATGATGTGTTGTCCTTACCATGTATTGTTGAGGTATTGGTCTCCATGGACGATAAAATCATATTCTATTCTATTCTATTCTATTCTATTCTTACCATGATGTATTGTCCTTAGCATGTATTGTCCCGGTATTGTAAACGAGGGCTCCTTAGAAGTAACCTTGTAATGTCGCATGCATGGGATTGATGAACTAGGGAAACATTGTGAAATTTTTTTCTTTCTCTAAATACTATTTATTCTCTACATAAGGCGCACAAGCACAAACTCAAGTACAAGATCGGGTAGGGGTATGTAAAAATTAGGATAGTTCGAAAGTACATCTACGGAAGGGGGCTTGGAAACTGGCTTTTCCTATTTACGTATGTAGGGATTTTCCACCTCCAAAAAGTCATATACAGGGGTTTTTTGTTGACCCCTTGCACGCAGATGTGGTATCCCCATATGCCTAGGTGAAACCCCCGGGCAAAGATGTAGACAAAAGATATAAATACAAAGGAATGGGCTTTGTGACAATAGAAGCATAAGAAGATTGTTTAACTCAAAAATATGCATCTCATAAACAATCTGCTAATAAAAATAAACTCGCCTAACATGACAATAAAAACTTCTGTACCATTCCCATGCAACCAAAAAGGCAATATATGCATTCTAAGCAATAGCAAGAAATGAGGACAAGATCTAAAAGTGATTGATGCTTCAGGGACATTTCTTACTTCTGGAAGTACTTTATAATATTTTGAGTGTATAATATGAAGTAAAACACGTTCTTCAAAAAAAAAAAAAAAAAACAAGATCTAGCTTTTTTGCAGATCCTAAAGTGATCTTTGTGAAAAAGAGAGACATTGTCAGATGAATCTATCAACACGGGAAAAATGCTCCTTTGTGAAGTGTTCTCTCAACTCAGCAAAGCACCGCTGAACAAACAGGCAAACGTAAAAACGATATCATAATGGAGAAAGGATATTATGCAAGGGTACTTACAGCGGCCATAAATCTTCTCTGACATCTTGGTATAGTAGATAACTGCACGGCATGCAGAACGAGGCCATGCAAGCACGGCAGTTGGATTGGCTCCAATAGGCATGAGAGAAGTTCGCGAAGTAGCCATTACCAACTGGTTCCCTGTTTGCTAGTACCGACAAAATTAGAGCTTTTCTTCAAAGAAGCATTGAGAGATAGAATTGCAGAAAAAAAAATGAGAGAGAGCAGTCTCCCGATTTATGAAGCAGCACAACTTGGATCTACAGAACTAGCTTTATGGCCATATCACACAGATGCACAAGATTTACAAACGAGGTAATGAATGTGCTCTTCGGAGTACCTCTGATCTGTAACCGCCATGACTTGGACAACATCCTTCAGATCTGCAGCGCAGCGGCCTAACCCTAACAACAAAAGGAAAAGAAGAACCCTAGACGAAATGGATATAAAGATTTGGTGGAAAATCTACACTTATATTTTTTATCACTAACGTATATGACTAAATTGCTTGCGTGCCCAGCTCGCTTCTGGCGTGTACTCATGCTAAAAATTCGCGTCAGGCGCGAATACACGCCTGACCTAGTCCATTGCTGTTATTCCTACTTGATATATCTAAATGCCCCCTAATATACTAACCTTTTATAAAGGAAAACTTTGTCCATTTCGTTTAATGTTGCATAATCTCTGTGAGGTTCTCTGCAGGCGTATGGGGGCTTAGAAACCGACACCTCCTATGGTTGTAATGAACCAGATACATGGTTTGTCCTGTTTGCTTAGCCTGATTGGATAGGGATCATTGTGCTTCAATAGAGTATTGTCCGTCAATAATAAGAAAGCATACATTTGGGTTCTCCACTATAAGCTCCACTAGCATTGTCCACTGTAATGGGCCCATGGTAGACCGCTTGGGTATTCGATCCTTGAATGTGCCTGTGGGGCGTTCCCAAGACACCGGCATAAATGGGTAGAAGTGACTACTCATAAACGTCTAGACGGTTTTGCCCAGTTGGTTAAGGGCATGTCGGTTAGGAACGTCACAGTTGGTATCAAAACAGGTTTCGAGTTCGAGTCTCCATCGGTGCCTATATGCATGGGAAATTTGCAAAGACTTGGTAATTTGTGACATGGTATAGCTTTGATGCTCGAGGACGAGCATAGTTCTAGTGGGAGAGACTGTAACGGGCCCATGGTAGACCGCTCGAGTATTCGATCCTTGAATGTGCCTGTGGGGCGTTCCCGAGACACCGAGACACCGGCATAAATGGGAAGAAGCGACTACTCATAAATGTCTAAACGGTTTTGACCAGTTGGTTAAGGGCATGTCGGTTAGGAACGTCACATCCGCTGGAGTGGAGCATCCTTTTTCCTCACCATTGCCCTCAAGATTTCTCTTGTATGCTCAGGGTCATACCTCCTGCTAACAAATGTTGACTTATGTGATCTCACCAGATGGTCAACATGGATGGGATGTGTAAAAGATTGGCCAAGTGGATAGTTGTCTGCAATACTTGACTAACCTAGTCATTGCCTCCAGCGGCAAATTTTTTTGGGACTCATTTTCTGCCAGCATGCCATCAATTGTTGCAGCTGGGATGTCCTTTCCTAAGTCCATCAATCTTCGTACATCCCTGATATCATATTGATGCTTCAAGTCCTCCAGGTAGTAACTTGGAGAAGGTCCTCACAAAGCTCTCCTCACTGCAGACATCCCTTCACTTATAGACAATGAAGTGAGAGCAGTATTTTGAGGCCATCCATACTTAAAACATGACTCAGCATTCACATCCTTCTTCATCAGACCATCTTTGAAAGTTGTTGCCCTGGCATGTGTAAATCTGACGATCTTTCTTGTAGTTCTCCACAACCTCCACTAGGAGTTGACAATATATGTCATCCTGCTCCTCACAAGTGATAAGAATACCTTGTTTCTTCATGAGATCGGTCTCTTTCTTCCCGGAGTATAACACAAGATCCACATTACCCTACCTCAGTAACATACCACTCTGCACTGTCATCCATCTTCTCCTCGGGGATCGAGGATCTGTGTCTGCTCAGATAATGAATCCGCTATCATCCATCGGCAATGCATAGGATGCTGCATCCTCATTAGGCTTTCCCTTCTTCTGTGAGCTTGAGGTCGCAGGAGTATCTTCCGGGCTCTTGCTTTCTTAGGAGGAGGTGTAGTAATTACCGATCGGTTTTTCCTCTTCTTCCCTGCAAATGAGGGTGCAATACACGTCAGCGCGATTTCGAGTGGTCTACTATTCCAGCCAGACTAAACTATAAAGAATGGCATATAGTCGCCAATTACACAGACTAATCACAGGTAGGACAAAAAAGGAAAGGCTGAACAATCACTCACAGGCAGGCCAATTAAACACGGGCAGATTAATTTACTCATTGCCAAACAAATAATAGACAGAACAGTTAATCACAGGCAGGACAATTAAACACATGAAAGACAATTATGCAATGGCAGATTTAACACACTGCCAGAGAAATGATAGACATAGTATGAGCAGTCGGGCAGAAGATTTGTTGACAAAAAATAAAGAACAAACACTGTGAAAATTCCCAGAAGACATAGAATGTCAGTTTGCTCAAGATGTGCAAAATTAAAGAGTCAACAAGAATCTGCAAAGACATAGGTCGAAAGAAGTAAGTTCAAGTTCTCTAATCTCACAGTTGTTTCCCAGAATTGTTTTGACCTCATTCCTTCTACAGATATTGTGCAGCAGAACCTTGCCAGACATCGTGAACAACAAGCAGCCGAGAGAAGAAAGCTTGCCAAGCACAAGAAAAAAGCTCTCGAATGTCCACTACAATATATGTCTGTTGTAATTGATGGAATGGATAAAAAAAGACAACTCTACCTCATTTCTTAAATATTCCTAAAGATGTCCCAGAGGAATGTTTTATTAAGGTCCACCTTATAGGAGCTATGGTCTTCAAAGGAAGTCTAAAGTGCAATGTATTTTTGACATATCCAAACTTGCATGGTGACCTGAACCTCACAATTACAATTTTTAACAAGGTTCTGCGCGAGCAAGAGCAATTACCACCAGTGCTCTACGTGCAACTTGACAACACTACAAGGGAGAATAAGAATCAGACACTTTTTGCTTATTGTGCCATGTTTGTAGAGCTAGGGATCTTCAAAAAAGTAAAGCTCGGATTCTTACTTGTAGGCCACACTCACGATAAAATAGACCAGATGTTTAACAGATTCTCCATGCGCCTTAGAAGGAAGAAAGCTTTTTGTCTTCCTACTTTAGTTCGAATCATTGAAGATTCTTACACTCCCATTTCAGTGGTTAAACTTTTCAAAGAGACTACTAATTTCAGAGAATTTGTTTTTCCTCAACATTCAGATAGAGGACAAGTTGTGAACAAGTTGAATGATCTCACCTTTCAACATCACATCACGTTTTACTTGAAGGATGGACAAAGCTTCTTACAGGGAAAGAAGTACACCACAACTAAGGACTGTAATCCACTGGAGGGATTGCGCTTCCTTTAATCTGTTCCAGATACTTGTTTCATAGAACGTGCTGAGCAACTTCCTCTCAAAAATCCTAAGGAGTCCAAGTAGAAAAAGGTTACCCCAGTGACATCCCTGAAAGCCATTGAAAATGGAATTTCCTCAGGCTTTAAGTACTTCTTAGAAGAAGACCAGATGTGGTGGAGAAATTTCTTTCTTGAACAGAAAATTGTTTTGCAAAACCTAGCTCTTGCAAGAACCGTTTCAATGGCCTAATACCTTTCAGCAACCCGAGAATCAGGTAGGTCCTAGCAATGCTGCAATGCACCTGCAGTAGAGGAAGACGAGGACCGAGTCATGTACCTCGGACCAAGACGCTGGACTGGCAGTTAATGGTTCAACGACCGGCGTATTATGAAATCCAAAATTAGATTTCACTCAGCCGCTAAAATATCAGTACAATTAACGGATAATTTGAAACTGCCACCTGCCGTCAGCCTTTCTTGCCATTCGAAGAACTCGAAAGAACTGGGAAGAACTCGAAAGAACTCGGAAGTATTGGGAAGACGCCTGCGTTTGAACGATGTCGAGCATCTTCATGTAAGTTCATCTACTCTTCTGGATCGCCCGCTGCAATTTAATCCCATAATCTTATGAGATTGAACAGCGTTGGAGAGGAATGTTACATGTTGACGATGAATTTAAAGAGGAGGGTGGGAAATTGCAAGATAGAATCAGTCGATCCGGAAGCAGTATGCCATGGAGTTACTCTGGGAAATGAACATGTGAAGATCCTAGTTACTAGTTGCGATTTCAATGACGAAGCATTACCCAGAAGGCATGCTGATGGAGACACAGTCGGAGAAAGCATCGGAACCTTTGTTGCATGGCCAGTAAATCGCTTAAAAAAGTTAAGAGTTTCATTTTTTCGAAAGAAATAGAGGAAGATGCATCAGAAGAAGTAGATTAAGTACATATACTAAGATGCTCAAGCTGATTCTGTCATATATATAAAATTACTATGCTTGCAGACCAGACCATTCATTCAAAATTTCAAAACTATAAGGCCTGCAGACCAGACCATTCAGGGATTTACAAAACATTAGACACTCTTTACATTTTTTTAATTAGATCTGTGTGTTATTCCTCGGTAGTATCAAATGCTGGCACAATAGTATCAAATGCTGGTACAGGTTGTAACAAGAGAAGCTGGCACAGAAGAATCTGGCAAATTAGATGGTGCAGCTATTGGGCTATTACCCAAAATGGCTTCGAGCTCTACAATTCTCATTCTCAGCTGAGCATTCTCTATTTCAAGCCTCTCCAGAGCATGACGTAACTCCTCATTGAATAAGCCTATGCTTGTAGCTATCCTCGAACACATCTTACCAAGAACGGTCATATTATGGCAGTAAATATCAAGACCTTCACGGACTCTAAGATTGGTATAGGCCCTGGCACGAAATGTCCTTCTGGCACAGGAAGAACTTCAGTTGAATACGCGCCAGGCGTGTGTTCAAACTGCTCAACCTCAACGTCATTAAAGTTGACGCTAGGCATGGGAGGTGGAGGCGCCTCCTCCAACCCCTCGATCATGAGTCCTGACATTACTGAGCGGAAGAGATAATTAATAATCTACGCAAAAAAAAGAAAGACAACAAAAGCATATTTGAACTGGAAGGGAACTAGAGATTAAGAGATTAATAGTAGTAACTGTACATTAGTGAATTCATGTCAGGCATGAATTGTGATAATTTATAATTTAAACTCTTTGAATGCACTTTATGCCCATTTTCTAGTTCGCAATTGGCATGTAAGAGATTAATATTAAGAAGACTTGCCATTGTACCTATTGGGCTAATTAAAGTTTAAACTCTTTGAATGCATTAATAGAATTAGAAGAAGTCTTTTGTGTAAGAGATTATTATTAAGATAAGAAAGCTAGTTATTGTATGCAATTCACGCCAGGTATGAATTGAACTAATTTGCAATTTAAACTTTTTGCGCATAAACTTAGTTCGCGCCTGGCGTGATTTCAAAACTAAGGTTGAGCTCTCTCAAAACCAAGATTGAAAGTGCGAGAATTTAAATCAGTTTCTGAATTTAGAACTGTTTGGGATGTGTTTACCAAATTAGAAGTTAAAAAGATGTCAGGCTTATCTTGATCAGCAACTCCAAACCACTTACCTTGATCTGCCACAGCCTAAGAACAGAACTTTGAAATGGCTTTTTTAGCATTAACGTAGAAGTGACAGTTAAAGCCAGTTGAAGAAATTAAAGTACAGCATTAAAGTGAGAGTAGAAACAAATTACAGAAATTAAGTCTTTATATTATCTGAAAAATATATTACAGTTAAAGCAAGTTGAAGAAATTAAAGTACAGTATTTAAGTGAGAGTAGAAAGAAATTACAGAAATTAAGTCTTTATATTATCGAAATAATATATTACATAAGGAGGGCCTTTTATTAGAGTTGCTCAGCTCTTTCATTCAAAATAAAAAAAGTTCAAGGCAGGAGATGCCTAGCTCCAGTCAAAATCTTAAGGTGAGGCCTTTTTTGGAGATGTCCAGCTCGCTTTCATGAACTAAAAACTAAATAACAAAAAAAAAAAAGGGGGACAAAACTTAGCCCTCATCCTCCTCGTCCTCTCTTCTTCCTCTTCGCTTTCTTCTGCCATCTCCTCAAGGATGGCTTCTGCAACATCTTCATCATCAGAGGAGGAGAGGGCATTCATGATTATCTGCTTTTTCTCTTCTTCCAATTCTTCCCGCCACTCCTCGTCTGCTTCCTCCATTTCTTCTGCTTTTTCGATCTCCTTCTCCAGCTCTTCATCAGAATCTGCTGGTGTATGGGGGGGGACTCAGGGCTGCTGGTGCTGCTACTGAGATTTAGATTTCTTGGGCGAAGCTTGCCCTAAAGAAAGAGCTCCTCGCATTCCTCCGGACTTTCATGGTGCGGAAGGCAACCACAACAGCATCTGCGGGAGAAGGGAAGGGATTTCGAGATCAATTTTTTGATCTCCTTCTTCGCCTCTCTCAGGCGAGTCCAGAGGGATGGAGCGGGACGGGCGGCATGGCTCACCATGGTCGGAAAGATGTTCGAAACAAGGAAGGAAGGAAGGAAGGAAGGAAGGAAGCGAGGGCGCTTGCAGGAATGAAAGGTTTTAGAATGAAGGGTTCATCAGATATAGTAGTTGCATGCAAGATTTCGTATAGCTTAGTTGGAGCGGTTGTAATTATGATTCCCATCACATCATATACGAATTATACCCTATACGGATTAGCTACCATTAATTCTATAGAATTAATTACACCCTATGTTATCATTAATTCTCTAGAATTACCCACGCGCCAGCTATACTTACAACCTATTTTTGCCTATACTTAATACTCTAGAATTACAACCTATACTTAATTCTTTAGTATTACTTATATACATCCTATGTTATCATTAATTCTCGATAATTACCCACATCTCAGCTATACTTATAATCTATTTTTGCCTATATTTACAACATATATTTGCCCATTTAATGGTTTTTCTTGTATTTTTTGAAATCGGCAATACCATGGCTCAGTTCACAAACCAAATTAAATCTTCCGATGCTGGTCTACCAGGTATTTGATTATTGCAAAGTTTCCCCTATCTAATTTTATAAATGTATTTTATAATGTTTTTTATACAAGTAATGAAAATGTGAACAAAAGATGATTACTTTGCCATCAATTTAGCTCTACACCTGCTTGGTTGCATACATCTTTCTTTCTTCTATGCAGGTAATGTGGTCCCTTCTTGCAGATGGCGGATAGCATTTTTAAGCTTCTGCCCTTGGACAAGATATGCGCCCAAGCTTTTGAGCACTTGAATCAATCCAGCACCATGCCTTAGTTCACAAAACCAAATCAAATCTTTTGGTGTTGGTATACCAAGTATTTGTTTTTTTGCGAATTTCCCCCTATCTATCCTCACTTGGTTCCATACCCCGTTTCTTAGGCCTTTTCTTAAAAACAAAAAATTTGCTCTCGACTGCATTATTCTTATGTTTGTCTTTTGGGTGTCTCTCCGTGTTGCATTCTTCTGCTAGATCTCGATGCTAGATCTCGAAGACTTCTGCTTTACTATCTTACTATTTTGATCTTCGTCTCAACTAGTTATAATTTAAGATTCTTGGTCTAACCTTAAAGATTTTACAAAAAGAACCCATCAAAATCTACACACAAACACCAACATTTACTATCGCTACAAGCCACCAAACATGAAAAAGAGTTAGAAGCACCCAAATGTTCCATCTTTTCCTTTCTTCACTCTCTCCCACAACATCCCACCCAACCCCCTCCCTCAAGCCTGCTCTACTGCTAGTTCGATTTTTTCCCCCAAACAATATTGTAGACATGTCACTAAAATAAGAAAGGAATAAGGAATAGATTCTTAACGAATCTTGCCTATAGCAATTATATAGTTTAGATATGCTTGTAAGGTTGATGCAATACCCCAATGTTGAGGATGAGAGGCAAGAATCTCAAAATCAGGTATATAGCTATTTGTGCAGCATTGCACTATCTGCGCGGGCATTGCTTTAAAATATTAAGATTGCCTTGGACCAATCTGAAGCTTGAAATCATTCATGCCAACAAACTTGAAGAATAAACGCGATCTCTAACCTCGTGTGCCTGCAAAGATATTAAAGCATGCCATGATGATCACATCACAGTGAAACCTAAAGCCATATTGCCAAAACCAAACTAGCTTACTTGTTTCTCCCAATTTGTCAGTGCTGTCCATGTTAGCATAGCCATCATCTGTGTGGAACCTCCACATAAAATACCAAGCCACAAACCCTGCAACAAAACCATCTTATTACTAGTGTGCATTCTAGAGTTTAAAAAAGCATGGATTAGGAAACAAACATTTCAGCATTTCCAACAATATTAGAAGTACCCCTAAAGTAAATATTCAATGGCACCAAGGAAAGTTGCAAATAGACTCAAAGAGGCTATATATCTCTCAAACCCTTCTTAGGCTGATCTCTTATTATTCTGCTTGCCAATCATATCAGGCTTACTAGTGAGTGTCATGATCCTTGATATTGCCAGGTTCCAGAAGAAAGACATGTTGTCCATGGACCACAAACTTTTGTTAAAGTGTATGAACCAGCCTGTATTTTTCTAAGGCCAGGCTGTACAAAACAATTCAGCTAAACACAGTTTGCCAATGACTAGCTTTCACATGCAAAAACTCTCCTAAAAGTTGTGTCAAAGCTCACCTTTCCACCAACTTGAAATTTGAATGCAAGCAAGTATGCGATGGGAAGTCCAACCACATAATATGCTCCAACATTTGTCAAAGCTGCAAAAGTTTGCCATCCGCATCCACGCACAACACCTGGTCCACAGTAAAGGCCTTTATTTGTCTCTAAAATTTCTATGCTTTATGGAAAAACATCAAGAAATCTGTATTTAGAATTCGTTGCATCATAACACATACTTATATGTCAACTGATTACATTCAATGTACGAGTTCAGCTAGCTAGAAGTTGGTTAGAAGAAAATCTATTCGTTACAAAACTAACATGCAATAAATCAAAAAAATAAAATGGAAATGGAAGAAGAATAGCTGATGACGTAGGATCTGCTTGAAGCTATTCTGCAACACAAAAATCACGCAAGAACCTGAACCAAAAGTTTTACATTCCATGATATGTCTATATGCATCATACCATTCATCATAACCTATTCACCACGCAAAGGATGATGGAATGTATGACCATGAAAAGAAAATGAAATGATCCTCTATTTGATTTGCCTACAAATCTTAAGAACACACATATTACTCCCTGTTCTCTCAAAGAAAGTCTAACCTGAAAGAACACCTTGAATAGCATCCAAGACAGATATGCAGGCGATAAAAGGCACAAGCTTTGCCACATATTCCACTACCTCCTTTTCACAACTATATCCCCAACCTAAGACATTACGTAGCGAAAACAGAGTGGTGGAAACAAAGATGGCATCCACAAAACCCAGACTTAATGCTACAAAGACGGATAAGCGAGCTGCCAAAGGATGACCAGCTCCCAATTCATTTGAAACACGAGTACTGGAAATGCAACAGTAAATTGTCAAAACAATATATAACAATACACAAATTTGATTATGTAACTTTTCAGTGTTGTTGCTTGCCTTACAGCGGCACTCAGACCAAATGGAATCATGCACACCAAACCCACAGTACTAAAACTGCACAGGAACAACTTTATTAGGCCAATCTTATGCTAACATCACACATCGCTATGAGGATAGTTGCAGATCCTAGAGTGCTTACCCGATTGAGAAAACTGAAGTCTCGAGGGCTGGCCGTGGTAGAACACCAGAAAGAAGCACCAGAGTTTCAAATGACCACCATTCCAAACTGAAAGTGGGAAATAAATGAAAATGGCACAAGCAGAGAATGCATTGACATCAAACTCTCATTGAAAAGATATAGAGTGCAGAAACTACATTTGGCAGAGTTTCTTATGGAGAAAAGCTTAACTTAAGTCTACACAACATAAATGGACTCTATCAAACTAATAACATAGAGAAGAGGCTTGCCAAAGGCTTGGTGACACAGAAAAGAATCAAGAAGAAGGAAAAGAAATGGATAGAGATAATAATACACGTATAAAAGACGTCTAGACTGTAAATGGACGTACAAATGGAGAACAGGTGTTCAAACTTCGCTGACAGTCCAGGCAAGATGCAAATGGATAGTTACAGTCAAACTTAAAATGCATGCCGGTTAATGTAGAAACGACCATCACTTTGAGTATGATTGTGCATGTAGCAGAACAGAATACCATATCATGATTGCCGAAGGGATTGCAAGCTTGAAGAATTGCTTTAAATCATGGAATGCCTCTGTCGAAAACGTAGTCCACGTCTTCTTACATGTAGAAGAGAATTTTACATAGAGCACTAGAAGTGCAACGTTTATCCAATTTGATATGCTCGTTGACAATGCTGCACCTTTATTTCCCATATTAAGTTTGTAAATCAAAGTCCAGGATAATGGTATATGGATTAACAAGGTTATACAAGAGCCTAACAGCATTGGAAAAACAGTGCTCTGAGTCTGCAAGAATATTACAAGCGGTTGGAGGCATGAATAAGCAAATAAACCAGGAAGCATCCATCGAGCATATTTCCCTGCTTCTATTGAAATCATGGGATCCTGCCCTAGTGCAACGAGCAGCCCATCCATGTTATACCAAACAACTGCTATTGGTATGCAGGTAATAGCCAACACAAAGATTGCTCTTTGCATGTAAATACCGAGTAAATGATACTGGTGTGCTCCGTAGGCCTGTCCACAAAGTGTCTCCAAAGCACTGCCCATTCCTATCTATGGGAAGGAAACAAGTAGACTAATTTAAGATTTATTAAAATCAAAGAATGTCAATGAATAACAATAAGTTAACAAATGCTCACAAACGAGAAGATAGAACGTACCAAGAGGCTGAATCCCGAGACATTAGCAAAGGAAACAGCAATAGCAGCACTGGAAAGAGACAACTGTCCCAAATGTCCAACGAACATGAGGGATACAAGTTGCAAGCAAAACTGCAAGATATTTACGCCGATCATAGGGCAAGCAATCCAACACTGTCGTTTAACTTCGTGGAGCCAAATGGTCGACCAACTTTCATGGGAAAGCAAGGAAGGAGCATCTGGTAAAGCTTGATAATGCTCTCCATTGATGGAGTCGATCTCGTTTGGATGGCTCTTGTTGTCGGCCATCGCAAGGGAACAAGGTATCCCTCTGCTAACGATTCCATGGTGTCCTCCTACACGATTAAATTGTTATCGCAATAAATGCGAGACAGCATCCTGCCGTTTCTAAATGCCAACTCGCCGTCCATCGTGGCAGCTTGGCGGACGTACCGCCAAATAAAACTAGTTAAGGGCCAAATCACACTACTGTCGAAACTGGAAAAATATAAAGTGATAACCAATATAATTATGCCGCGTGGAATTTAGGCAGGCACCCAATATACACCCAATAGCCAAACATCTAGTCAGCGTTGTGGCACCCTAGTTTCGACAGGCATCCACGTCATCCACCTTTTCATTGCACAACCACGTCACTTGCTCCGCTGTTCAAGCTGTAGATCGCAATCCGACAGCCTGCAGCGAAGATAGTCTCCCAGGATTCAATGGTGATGAAAAATAGTTCAAATCGATGGCAGGTCTTTGAAAATTGTTGAAGATTGCTCGAAAATCTGAAAATCTGGGGCGGATTTGTGAAAAGTGGTTGACTCTTTGTAATGCTTTTTTTGTAGGTATAGCGACGAATCAAAGGGTTTAGAATGAATCACTGCATTCGAAATGAATCAGAGATCATCTTTGCAAAAATTCATGAAAGAGATGCCATCAAAGCTTTTAAATAGTTGAAGCGTGATTCAATCAAATTCGGGATACCTGCGATGGGGCTTTTGGCAAATACATGATTAGCAAGCTATTCCGAACAGATAGTACTGGATTTAGACTAAATTCTTATGAAAAATGGTGGAGATAAGAAGGATTAACAAGTGGAAGATGACATGGAAGATTATTTTGGACATATAGTGTGATCGGCGAAGAGCAGAACTTTTTTTTGGGTTGAATACCTGTCTAGAGTTGCCACGTATTTATTTTAGTTTGCCCGTAGTGTGATTCCAGCCTAAGGGTGCATCTCCCAATAGGGTGAAATCACACTATTGCTGATGCAAATTAATTACGTGGCACAATTAGGCATGCGTTTGGCACTGAAAATTTTGTGCCGCTCAGTCCATATCACATTATCAGCGTCCAAACCAAAAAAAATTTGTGCCACACAAGGAAGAACAGAGACCTAAAAATCGGCCATCTTGCTTCACAATTATGATCATCCAGCCAAAACCTATCGATTTATGAGAGATCTGCCACCAAATTTGAGAGATATGCTACCAATTTTAACCGAGTGATCACTGCATGGCCAGATTTGAACTAGATTAAACCTCTCTTGGATTTTGCTTTCTCAAAAATCCAGTGATTTGAACCGGATTAAAGCTCTTCCAGGTTTTTCTTTGACAAAAACCCAGCGATTTAAGAGATCTGGCACCGAATTTGAGAGATCTGGCACTGAATTTGAACCGGATTGAAGTTCTTCCGAGTTTTTCCTGGCGCAGAAGGTGCCGTTCTTCCAGGCGTTATCTGACGTGTTTGTCCACCAAAAGTATGGATAGGCAAAATTCCCCGTCCAAAAAAACGGTGCCAAAACGCTGACTGAGCGTTGGGCACCCTAAATGTGATAGGTGCAGCATGCCCAAAGTCCACATGTCACGAGTTAGAGAATTACTACATATTATAAATTCCGAGTACTTATTGGCTACAGAATATATGTTTCTATCTTCTTTATTATTTTGGGAGGGTGTTGGTTTTCGTGCCCGGAACGCCGCATGTAACGCCGCATGCGGCGTTCCCTCTGCCGCTTGTGGGACGCCTATACGAATTTTGAATCTGGCCAGCCATTTGTTTCCTCTCTGTATTCGTTTAGAAGAAATTCAAGCTCGAGATTTTTACTTCATCTACTCTATGTTTTGACGCTTCAGGATCTGAACGCCTCAGAATTACTCCGTCTTTTATCCACGAGTTCTTAAGATGGGCCGAATCTTTCATTTCATATCGGGTGAGCTTTTTCTTCTCTTCATTATTTTCTTTGTTTGCTGGATTTGTACCTAACTTGCAGGAGTCGTTCATTAACAACTTGGGGTCATTGATCTTCCACTGCGAACAGGAGCAGCATTAAAGGCAACATTATAGGTGTAAGTATTTCATGCCATTTGTATTTAAAAGTGCATCAGAGTTTTTTTGTGGTTGTGAAATGTAGAATCACCACATTTTTTCTTGCATTCATCCGCAAATAGAAGCCAGCACTGGTCCTGTTGAATCGGATGTTTCTTTTCCTTCATAGATGCCCTTTCAAGTGCTCCAACAAGTTCTGAATTTAGAGGGTTTGTGTATGCCGATGTGCCGATGCATTTTTTTCTCTTCTTGCAGATGGGAATCAGATCGCATGTTCCATGGTTTTATAGAGCAAGTAAGCATTTTATGTTAGTTTATGCTGCTCTTTACAGAATGCGAAGGCTCATTCTTTCTTACTTGAACTTTGGTGCAAGATTGCATCATTCTTTGCAACTGAGTAATAGGCTTAGGAGCATTTCCTGGTGGATGTTCTTTCTCGATTATTGATGAGACAATGCTTGGATGAAACAAGTATTTCAAGGTATTTTTCTCCTCTCCCTGATTCCCCTTCTTTCCTTTGATCAATGTCCAAGCTTTTAATCACTATGTAAACGTGTGGTAAATCCTAATGCCCTAATCCTGGGACGGGCCATAAAGATGGGTGATTCAGATTTTTCTTTTATCTCATTTTCATGCTTGATTCGATGTTTTAAAAGGTATTAATTTGCTTCATTGTTCTTAGATTCATCTCCTTTTGATTTCTTTGCAGTGCTTCGCCTCCCCCTTCCAGGTTTTCGATTGCTTTGCAGGGCTTCAAAATGGTGAATCCCAGGCAGTAGCATAGTTCTTTTCTCTTCCTATGTTCAAGAAATGAAGCCGTTCTGGCCGCTTCAATATTTTTGCAGTTTAAGCTAGGCGGAAGGTAGTTTTCCAATGTCTTTTCTCTTCTATTATAGTTTTGGCATTTTAAAGTGTGCTTCTAAGCTACCTTTGTGGTTTGCTTGCAGTGTTAAGAGTCCATATATCAATAGACTGGAGCTTCATGGAATTGCAGCCCTTTCTGGATAGGTAAAATGATTTCTGCAGATGCCTTTTAGTGGGGTTCTATATAATCTGGTGATTGTTACATGTTTAGCCCATTTATCAAAGATAAACATCTATTTTTCAAAATTTTCTCACTGGCATTGAAGTTCATCTTTTGCTTTGCTTCCCCCGACAGCCATAGCAGGTAACCAACTTAACATAGGTTAATTCACACTGTTGATTACAGGTTAGTAGGTCAATCTTAAATAAACCCAGTTGAGAAAGAGTTCATTAAATCTAAGACTGGCTTTTTTTTATTGCAGACAAGCATAGTATGTTTATTAGTAATTGTAATCCTGGTCTGTGTTTTGATTATGCTCAATCATATGGTTTACATCTTGCTTATCTTTAAGATGGCAGGGACTTCAAATCATGCATGCTATGAAGTTGTCATCTCTTTTTGTGTTTACAGGTGTAGCAAAGGGGCTTCTTGCCTTAGAGGTTTAAAATGGAGATAGTTGAGACAAATGGCAAGTCTCTGAAGCAGTCGTAGGGTTTTTTTGGTTGAGACAAATCTGAGCACTTGGTTGCAACGAGACTAGGAAGAAAAAACATCCTGGTACACAAGCTTTCCCTTACGTTTACAAAGTAAATCACTTAGTTTCCTTCATTTTTCGCTTTTGCACATGTTCTTTTGATCCGTCAAGGTTTTTCAGAAGAAAGGAGGGTTAAAGTAGCTGGTTTATCTATTTGGTGCAGAGCTTGATTTCCGGCTATGTAAGTATGGTATGCAACTTTTTAAGACTCGCTTCTCTCTATTTATAGATGTTTCATTTTCTCCAACAGTCATCCAATTTTTTGTTCCGATAAAAAGATCAAGCATGTTTCTTTGTAAAAATATTTTTGTCATGGAATTCTTTGTTACTGCCATCAGCTCTAAATTTTATGGCATTTTTTGCAGATGGGAGATTGAAACCTTGCCTATCAGAGCTGTGCTTACAATCATCACAACCTATGTTTTGCAAACTACACATCTACTCAGACTATGTTGTTCCACTTTTGCAAACTACATAACGATCCTCTTTTAGGAGAGATAAGCTGGTTCTTACTGCTTTTGTTTCAATAAGTTGCTTGCTTAGATGCTATGTTGCATTTTGCATTAGTATCTTCCATGCTCTGTATATTGCAGCTTATTGTGTAGGCATTAACAAGGCAAAGGGCAATAATCCCCATAAAATAAAGCATGCTTTCACCATTTAAACAACCCATTTACCATATCAAAGCAGGTAAAGCTGGAAGATTAGCCTTTGAGGAACCCCTTTTCTTTCTACCTGCATCTGCATTTGGAAAGGAAACATTGGAGTCCATCAAGAGGCGCATTAAGTTGATTTCATTTGTACTGAATCAGGTACTTGCCCACTAAGTGATGTGTTCAACTTTCCAATTTATTTTGTTGCAATCTATAGCTGAATCGCGGTCTGGGATGCTATGCTTACATTAATCCAGGCACATAGCTGGCAAATCCCACAGGCCACATGGGTTTCATGGTGAATGTTTGTATTTAGCTTCTGACCCTTTGTCCATGTTTTGGAGCTTTAATATTTTGGCGCCTTAAATCTGTGAGCCCCTTTTGATTTAATAGGGGACTTCTGCATTGCAAAAATCGTTCCCATACAAAATACTGGGCGATGGTAAATCTTTTGCCCTTATCCTCTGTTATTTCTTCTCCACCATTTGTTCGACAATCATTTGTTGTTTCTTCCTTGCTACTATTTGTGCAGTTCAATTTGTCATTGTGCCATTTATTTTTCACATTACAAGCATTACAAACAGTTCTCAAAACATCAAGAAACTGAGCAAAAGATTAAGGCATTGCATTTTTTGGTGCATGCAATGCCTCCTCGGAAAGCGTCTGCTCCAGTTGCGCCACATCAATACGTTTTTACATTCCCTAATAAGTCCACATTTTTGTTTTTGCCTGCATCTGATAATTTCTCCAATGAATAGGAGATAGATTGCAAGCCTAAGATTGGTGGCTTGAATGATAGTGCTGATAAGCATATATGGAGCTTTATAAATGAATGCTTTACCTCACAAAAGCCCTAAAAAGGGCAAAAGATAATGTTCAGGATATGAATCATGGATCCTTAAATGGCTTTCCATATCAGCTCTAAGAGGCAATTGTGGATCTAAAATTGTAATGGATGGAAGTTTGTATTCTTTATGCGATTCTGATTGCAGCTCTTGCATATACTGCAGCATTTAGTATAATTCACATCTCTAGATTATAGATAGAAACATGGGCATAAGGTGATCAATTTAATATGCTTGATATTTGAAGATTTGTGTTGTTTCTACGTATATTTGTCTTTCTTATCTTATTCTCATTTGCTTGCCTGTTCCATTTGCTTGCCTGTTCATTTTGCATGTTTCCAGCTAGAAGATGGGCAACCATTTAAGGCACTCACCCCTTTTGCACTAGCTGCACTATCCAATTCAAATTGATATCACATGCACCTGAACACACCCCTCTCAATCCACGTTCGCTGTTGATGCAAAGATCACAAATATCGCTAAGAAATTGGAAACAAATGTTATGGACCAAACAATTTATAACACGAGGACCATATACAGTGAACAATTCTAAATTGTTATTTTTCTTAATTGTCAATAAACAAGTTCATTAATCATGGGAAAAAATTCCTGCCACTTTTTCTTAATTGTCAATAAACAAGTTCATTAATCATGGAAAAAAATTCCTACCACATGTTTTTGAAGTACTACTGCCAACTTTAAATTAGCCACAAAGAGACTGCAGTACTGTAACACCATCTTTTACTTGATTTTGTCTTTTGCAATGAGCTAAGTAGAGGGCCTACAAGATGTGATCTTTAACCATCAACCTAGAAAGTAAATAGACATCTTCCACCTTTTATATAATCTCTATACTCCATCAACTACCCATTCTATTCCACAGTCACTACTCCTATTCATTCCACTTGCTATGGCTAACGTCTGACCTCTCTAAATCCTTCACACTATGGACACAATTACATTTATAACTTTATCCACATAGAAATTCCATTACTTTTATCCATTCCACACGTCCAAGACTAATGCCCGGCATCGCCGGGCACACGTTTCTAGTTGGGAATTAAAAGGGTAGCTTGCTGATCTTTACATTGAAGTGTAAGATGGGTTTTATAAAAATCTATCTAAGTTATCTTTAGGTGGAGGTACAGATTTGAATTTCAAGATGCTAAAGAATAACAAGATAAGATGTTGCTATATGTTATTTCTGCATCCATAGAATGATGAGCAGTTGATATATTTACAGAGCATAGATATTGTGCTGGATCGGGCTGGCTGAGGCATGCATAACCTGGAGGTAGAGTACATAGTTAAATTGGTTTTTGCTATGTTAAACAAGGCCATCGCAGCATTGTTATTCTGCTTCCGATTGATATATTTAAAACCAACGCTTATGACCAACGGAGTTAAAAACAAAAAATCCTTACAGGCAATGATCCAAGTCCTGAACTAATTCCTCCAAGTTCATTAAGGCAAAGATCAACAATTTCAAATCGAACTGGGGGTACAACGCCAAATTTCACCCTTTTTAAGTATGGTCAAGAGAATTCCTTTAGAGGTTTTTGTTCAACAATTCCTTTATTAAAGTGGATTGCGCACGTTATCTTTACTATAATGGATTGCACACAATTAAAGTGTCCTCAAAATGTTTTTACAAGCATATCAGGCAGTCTTGCAGGGCATCATTCATTTTAACACCATCATAAAAACATCTATAATGTAAAAACAAAAAAAGTGAAGTTTTTTACACAAATATGTCAGACAACAAAAACTATATGAGGAAATAAATCAAGACCGATGAGGCGCTCAGATGGGCGCCATGGTAATGGCGGCAGTGGAGGCTTGTTGAATCCTTCATAACTTCTGCATTCGGACTCCGTTTTCAGCGATTTTTGGTTCGTTGGAAAGCTCTTTCAGTGTTCCTTCTTCTTGCACATATTTCTCTTTGGTATTTGCTGTGTTTGGGGGCCGGATTTGATCCCCCTGTTGCAACCTCCTGCTGTAAACCCCTGAACATGGTGATGGGGGGGAATTCTGCACCGAGTTTGGGCCTGGAGAAGGCTGGCCCAGGGATTCGTGTCAGAGATGCTGTGAGAGGAAAGAAAGGAGGCAAGGACGTATCCAAAAGCTGCGTCAGCTTGACGCTGGATCTTCAAGAGCCAATTCGTAGCCAGGATGTATCCAGTAGGCAGCCGGTGGATTCCCAGGAGCTGGCTTTTGGGAATTCGGATAGGATGGAGAACAGAGAGGTGGTGCCCAGCTCAATGCCACCTTTCGAGTCTGTAACTTTGCCATCCTTGGTTGTTGTGAATGGTGATGTGCTGCCAGAAGACCCCTTTCAGATATGTGCAGCTTCCCCAGAGGTGATGCTTCAACCACCACGAGCCCCAGCTCCTCATGCATGGAAAGGTAATGACACTGTTGCCCGTCTTTCTAGGCCTAGGTTTTCTGATTGGATTAGGCAACCGTTGCAAGCAGAAAGTGCAGAGAAAAGTTCTAGGGTGACAGAGGCACTGCTTATCTTAGAGCAGAATAACAAGAAGGATTTGCAGCAAGTTTTTAAATCATTACCTCCTGTTGTAGAAATCAATCACCAGAAGCATGTGCAGTATACAGAGAATTTGGCTGCATATTCGATGTTAGGCCATTTCATTGGGGCCTTTTTGGATATGCAGAGGCTTGGGTACTGGCTACGGGCTCAGTTTAAGAGGCTGGGGTTGCCTCCATATGTGACCCTAAAGTCTCTGGGTAATAATATTTTTTTCTTATTATGGTTGATTCTGAGGCCACGGTGGAGCAGTTGGTCTCGCATGGAGTGGCACGTATGGGAGGGGCCTATGTTTTGTTCCAGCATTATGCTCCAGGTTTCTCTTCTGCTAGGCCTGCTGCAGTTAGAGTGCCATGCTGACTTCAAATCCGGGATCTGCCTCCAGAGATGATGGTGTCTGAGTTTCTAGTGGCCATGGCCAAAGGCCTGGGAACTCACATAGCGCACTCGATTGTGGAATGTGTAGGTATTTGGGCGGATGAGGTGTTACCTCAGAGTCTTGTGGTTAAAAGTGGTGATTATTATTCTTACTTCCAGTTGGACTTGCTCAATGGGGGAGAGCTTTTGGCAATGTTTCCCTGGCTTAAGCAGTTTCACCAGCATAAACCTCATTCAACACCCAAGCTGGCAGAGCAAATAGTGATTGGGCCGCCTTCACCTTCTGCACGTGTTCCCCCTGTGTTGAAGGCTGTGGAGGAGGTGCGCAGTCCAGAGACACAACCTGAACCCTCCTCTTATATGGTGGATCCCGAGGTATGTAGGAGACTTGCACATATTGAAGAGTTGTAGGAGAAAAAGGAAGGGTGGCAACATGTTGTTTCTAGGAGGCGAGCTCAGGTGAGAGCCCCTCAAGAGGGTCATGTAGCCCATCTGCAGCCCATTGTGCAAGCCCCTCCTCAAGTGGATCGAATGGTGATTGATCAGGTAGTCCAGAACTTTTCTTCCTGGGCTGATCGTGTTGAGGCATGTGAGGCTTTGCAAGGGGATCCTCGCCCCTTGGTGCACAACGACCCACATGGATAAGAAAATTCTTTCTTGGAATGTGAGAGGCATCAAATCCTCGCCGAATAAGCGAGCACGTCTCGCCATGGCTGTGAAGAATCTTAATCCAGATATCTTGTGTTTGCAGGAGCATAAATGTGCCAGGGGTGATATTAACAACCTAATGAATATCTTGGGTAATCAGTATGTGGCTGCAGCTGCTACAACGGGCAGGGCCAGGGGAGGTACTTTGATTTGTTGGAAAATGGGTGTACATGTAACCTTTTCAGCCACAGATAGCCAGGGCCAGTGGGCAGTGATTAAATGGAAGGAGGGCTAGTCTGAGTGGGGCTTACTAAATGTATATGCACCAATTGGGGCCACTCAGAGAGGTTGCTTATGGGCACAACTGCGAAATAAGCTCCAATCCTTTGGTATGGGTTCCACATGGTTTGTCCTGGGTGACTTTAACATGGTGGAGCTCCCAGAGGACAGGCATAGTATTGGTTCAGATATTGTGCAGGGTTTTGAGCATGACCAATGGCTTAGGCTTGTGCAGGAGTGGGGTTTGACAGAGATTCCCGGGGATCGAAATTTTACTTGGTGCAATAACTGGCTGGGGCATGGTAGGGCATACTCTAGGCTGGATAGAGTTTATAGCACTCCAGCAATCTTGGATTATGCTCCATCCTTCACTAGGGTGAATGTTCTGGCCACCTCTGTCTCTGATCACACTCCCCAGATCATTCAGCGGCTTCATGACCACCCACCGCGGCCTCTCAGGACGGTTTTTAAGTTTAACACAAGCTTTCTTCAGGGATCCGAGTTCCACGGTGGGTCAGAAGCTCATTTGGTAGCGTATATTCAGCCGAGATACGGAATGAGTGCAATGGTTACAGCATTGGCTAGGGTAAGACAGTTCGCGAAAGAACGGGGGCGGCAAAAGGCTTTGGCTCAGCGTCGCAGGTTGGATGCCTTATATGCGGAACTGGAGTCTCTTAGAGGGCGGGTCTCTGATGGCTTGCATGAGTAGCCGGTGCTTCGTCAGATCGAGGTTGATGAGGAGGCCAAGGTGTCGCAGGCCAGGGTCAAAGCGGGTTTGACGTGGCTGAAGCAGTCTAACACTTGCTCTAAATTCTTTTTTCGAGCAGCCCGCCAGAAGAAGTATGCAGCAGCCATGGCTGACATAGTTACACCCCAGGAATGTTGTTGCAGCAATCAGATGCTATTAAGGCCTTTGTAGCAGCGCACTATGAAAGGTTTTTCAAGGAGAGCCCGTTTCCCTCACAGAGTGTTTTTCAGGAGCTGGTGCTGGCCAAGGTATCGCCAAGAATCTCAGCCCTTCAAAGATTGGGGCTTAGAGGAGCCATTGACAAGGGAGTTGGGAGACGATGCCGCCTGGGTTCTTTCGGAATAAGTGTCCCGGGTTGGACGGAATACCGATGGAGTTTTTCAGCAAGACCGGGTGGGTGGGGACTTCGGTGGTGCGGTGTATGTGGATCTTTTGGGGAAGAACTTCGATGCATCCTCTCATCAATACAAGTTGTATTTCACTTATACCCAAATGTAAGCATCCTAAAACCATCAATGACCGAGGCCTATTACTCTGTTGTGCAGAGGTATAAAATCATTGCTAAGGCTTTGGCGGAGAGGCTTAAGCCGATTACTAGTTCACGCCATTAGCGCAGAAGCGGTCTAGTTTTCTCCCTCGGTGAATATTCCATAATGTGGTCACCGCTTTTGAGGGAGTGCATTGGGCTCGTGGGATGAGGCAACCCCTTGTTTTTCTTAAAAGGACTTTGCCAAGGCTTATGACAGTGCCAATTGGCGGTTCTTGGCGGATATGATCGTGCCTTTGGGTGTGGACCTAGTTTCAGGGGAAACGGTTATGAAGCTGCACGTGTGCCGCTAGGGCTTACGGCGGTGGCGTCGGGGGGTGAGACCTCTTCAATCTTCTCGTGGGCGAGGCATTAGGCGAGGATGTCCGTTGGCCTCCTTTAAGTTCACTATAGTGGCGAAGCTCTCTCGCAGGCTTTTCGGTGGCGATTCGACAATGTGGTGCAAGGTCTCCGCATGGGTGATGGGTCGCAACAGGTTTGCAGTCAATTTGCGGATGATACATTCCTCTTTCTTCATGCAGATGAGTCCAATCTCCAGGCAACCAAGAATATTTTGGATGCCTTTTCTTTAGCTTCGAGGTGCTTGCTTAACTGGTCGAAGTGCTCGGCCATGTGGGTACTGGAGGAACCTCCTCGTGCGTGGTTGAGTCAGTTTCCATGGGCTCTTACACCGCCACACACAGCTGCCAAACTGTTAGGCATACCATTTGGCTTGGACATTAATGCTAGGGCAATTTGGGCGGAGACATTACAGAATCTTAAGCAGCATTTGAACTGGTGGAGGGGAAGTAAACTCACCATGGCTGGTAGGATTCTGGTAGCCAAGTCAGTGCTCTGTAGCACTCATGTTTACGCAGCCTCCTGCATACTTGCACCAGAAGGTGTGGTTAAGGAGTTGGATGACACCATTCGCAAGTTTGTTTGGGGAGGAAATGAGGAGGGGGCTACAGTGAAGGTCGCATGGTGGAAGTGTGTGCATCCCAGAAAGGCAGGGGGCTTGGGTATGCTTGATGTGTCGTTGCACACGAAGGTTCTGGTATCAAAATTCATCTGGCAATTGTTGCAGGAGCAACAATCCCCATGTTTGGCTCTGTTGGCATAGTCGTTTCGCCACTCTATTGTGTTTAGGAAGCCAGCAATTCCGGCTCAGTTGCCGTGGGCTTTGTTTGAGAATTTGCGGCCATTCCCTCATGCTTCGCCTTTTCTTAAGGGTCTCATGAAGGCCTGGAAGGTGGTCAAGGTTCTGTTTTCATTAGACCCTAGCAGGTGTATAGTAGCCTCATCGCCCTTTCTCTGGGTACCCTTGCATTCTGCATCTCCCTTGGCCTCTTTCCTACACCCAGGTACTCAGCGTCGATGGATTGCTGCAGGGGTAACATCCATCCATGACTGGTATTGGGAGGGTCATTTGGCACCGTGGGAGTTTTTTAGGGAACGATTTGGCCTTCGGCGGTGGAACATACGGACTTGGGCCAGAATTGCTAATGCTATTCCATTGCAGTTGTCTTCTCAAGTCAGTCGCATTTGGAAGTCGCATAGTGGACTTGATGCATCTCAGTTTGTAGCATCGGCTTATGGGCTTCTAGCGCTTCAGGACATGTTGCCGCCTTCGGATAAGTGGTCGCTTAAGCTTCCAGGGAGTAAGTAGCCCGCCATGTGGAAGTGGGCGTGGAATACATTGCCTCCTCCTAAAATCCGTACCCTTTTGTGGCGATCTTGCACTTTGTAGCCTCGGGGGTGAATGTCCGGAGTCCACGGGTTCAAGCCTCGGTAGCGGAAACATGCCCTTTATGTGGGAGGCGCCGAGACCATTGAGCACTGCTTTGTCTTATGCACAGAGGTAGGGGCAGCTTGGTCCTGGGTGAGAGCCCTCTTTGGGTCTTCACCGTGCGCAAATAAGATTCTCTTGGGAGTCTTTCCTAGCAGTTAGCGAGGCCAGGCCGGGCAGCGTTTCATTTATCGTAGCTTGGCTTCGTGGGGCTGATTTGGAAAAGACGGAGCAAAGGTCTTCGGAATCGCAAATCCTTAGCCCTTTTCTGTTGGTTCCGATCTTGAGGCATAAGTTGTGGCCGGCTTACCAAGTCTCAAGCTTATCTGGCACAGTTAAGCGGGAAATTTGGTCGACATTTCTACAGAGTGTGGATCATGATGGGCACTTCATTTCTTAGCACCACACTTATCATTGTACTTGATCGCATTCTGGGAAAACGGGAAAGAAAAAGGAAGGACGAAGGGGAAAAAGTGAAGGGCAAAAAGGCATGAGGAAAAGGGGAAGAGGGAAAGGGAAAAATGGCATGGAAAAAAGGGAAAGAGGGAAAGGGGGAAAGAGAAAATGCGCATGGGAAAAGGAGGAAATGGAAAATGGTGAGAAAAGGGGAATGACATGAAAAAACATAAAGGAATGTGAAAGGAAAAAGGGCAATGAAAAAAGAGAAAGAGTGAAAGGGTGGGGATAGGAGGGAAAAAGGGCAAGAGAAAAAGGGGACAAGGGAAATGGGGAGGGAAGGAGAGAAAGGAATGGAAAAAGAGAAAAGAAAAAAGAAAATTGGAGGGGGAACGGGAACAAGAAAAAGGGGAAGAGGGTGGGAAAAGGAGGAAATGGGGCACATGAAGAAGGTGGGGAAAAGAGAACGGGAAAGAGGCATGGGAAAATGGAAAGGGAAAGAGGAAAGGTAGAAGAGGGGGAAAGGAAAAGGAAAAGGGGCAAAGAGAAAAATGGAAGGACGAGGAAAGGATCGAAGAGGAAGGGAAAACAGAAAGAAAAAAGAAGACAAAAGGGGGGAAGGGAAAGGGAAAAAGGGCATGAGGAAAAGGTGAGAGAAAAATGGGAAAAGAGAAGAAGAAAGAGGCACATGAAGAAAGGATAGAGAAAGGGCAAAAGAAAAAGGGAAAAAGGGCAAGAGAAAAAGGGGACAAGGGAAATGGGGAGGGAAGGAGAGAAAGGAATGGAAAAAGAGAAAAAAAAAAAAGAAAATTGGAGGGGCAACGGGAACAAGAAAAGGGGAAGAGGGTGGGAAAAGGAGGAAATGGGGCATATGAAGAAGGTGGAAAAAAGGGAAAGAGAAAAGGTAGAAGAGGGGGAAAGGAAAAGGAAGGAAGGAAGGAAGGAAGGAAGGAAAAGGGGCACAGAGAAAAATGGAAGGACGAGAAAAGGATCGAAGAGAAAGGGAAAACAGAAAGAAAAAAGAAGACAAAAAGGGGGAAGGGAAAGGGAAAAAGGGCATGAGGAAAAGGGGAGAGAAAAATGGGAAAAGAGAAGAAGAAAGAGGCACAGGAAGAAAGGATAGAGAAAGGGCAAAAGAAAAAGGGAAAAAGGGCAAGAGAAAAAGGGGACAAGGGAAATGGGGAGGGAAGGAGAGAAAGGAATGGAAAAAGAGAAAAAAAGAAAAAGAAAATTGGAGGGGCAACGGGAACAAGAAAAAGGGGAGAAGGATGGGAAAAGGAGGAAATGGGGCACATGAAGAAGGTGGGGAAAAGAGAATGGGAAAAAGAGATGGAAAAAGGGAAAGAGAAAAGGTAGAAGAGGGGGAAAGGAAAAGGAAAAGGGGCACAGAGAAGAATGGAAGGACGAGAAAAGGATCGAAGAGGAAGGGAAAACAGAAAGAACAAAGAAGACAAAAGGGGGAAGGGAAAGGGAAAAAGGGCACGAGGAAAAGGGGAAAAGAGAAGAAGAAAGAGGCACAGGAAAAAAGGATAGAGGGGAAGGGCGAGGAAAGAGGAAAAATGAAGGGAAAAATGGCATAGAAAAAAGGAAAAGCAAAAAAAAGGGGGAGGTGGAACTACCACGTGAAAAAAGAAAGAGGGTGGAGAAATGAGGACAAGGGACACATAAAAAAGGTGGGGAAAAGGTTCCACAGACCTAGAAAAAAGAGCCTAGCTACTCTCTTCACAACCTTTAGTTTTAGGCTCGGTACGGGTAGCAAAGCCAACCAAAGTCGAAAAATGGGAGTTCTAGCAGTCGACGATCCTTTGCACCTCTTTTCTTTGCATGTAGAATCCTTCCAATATTAGATATATCCTTTTATCTATGTGGTATTGCCTCAAGGAGGCCATGGGAAGAGGGAAAGGGAAGAATAAAAAGAAAGGGAAAGAGAAAGGAGAAAGGAAAGGGTTAAAGGGCACAGGAAAAAGAGGAAGGGTGGGGAAAGGATGAAAAGAGAAGAGAAAAAGTATATCAATAAAAAGGGAAAGGGGAAGAGAAGGGAGGGAAGGGAAGGGGAACGAATGTTAAAAAGGGAAGGAGGGGGGAGAGGGGGTGTAAGGAAAAAGAAAGAGGAAAGTGTATAGAAAAATGAGAGGAAAAAAAAAGTAAAAGAAAAATGAAAGCGCGAGATAGAGAAAACGACAAAGGGAAGGAAAAATGTAGTCGAACACACAAAAAGCTCTTATATCTAAGAAATGCTGGGCTTGGCTTTTACTATATTAGATTTATTAAAAGGAGTCTGAGCTGAATAGGTTTCTGCCCATACAAGTTTCCAACTTATATTTAGCAACGCTGGGCACCATTACTAGTAAGATTATCCTATATAATAAAATTATGTAGTATGTGTTGTGTACGTCGCTCTAAATTTGACGATCTAGAATTTTGTCCTAACATTTTGATGGCCACGATTTTGCCAACTCGATAGCGAATTTAAGACCAAGGAAAAAAAACAGCTCTGCTCTGGCGATGGCGATCTCCTCTTCATCAGCTCTCCGTGATGGCAGTTTTGGAAGATAGAATCGGCTATGGCTATGCCGTGCTATGGTGAAGGCGGTTGAAACTACGTCAATTCAAGATTCAAATTTTAGTTTGTAAGAAAGAGACATAGGGTTTCTTTTGGTAAAACCAGATTTATGGAGCTTCTGAAGGTTAAAGCAACATAAATTCAATAGCCTCTAATATGCTAGGTTCTTGAGAGGAATCGAATTTCATCTGCTCTGGAGTAGAATGTAAAATTTTCTGATCTGTCACCAGCTTTGTTTGAAGCCCTGGAAAAAGTGTTGGATTTATTGTGCCTGATTCATTCTTTAAATCATGACAACGAAGCATATTAACACAGTTTCTTTGCAACTTTATTCATATTTATTCATTCTTTATGGGTTTTTTGGTATCTGTCATTTCTGGCCATTGCTGCAATGAATATTCTGTGTTTTATGCCATATCAAAGGCCATTAGATTTTTGATGAAAAACCTGCCCTGCCACTTCCAATGGTGCAAAACACAGCAATGGTCCGATACTTCCAGAAACACAAAAACTACATCCCTCCACCTGAATGCTACTCGACGCAGCTGCTTGTTCTGCTACTCGGTTGAATCGGCTGCAACAGGCCCTCCACCAGCAAGCAACAAGCTCAAATCAGCTGCATGGGCAGAACCAAGAAGCTCAAAGCAGCAAGCAGAATCGGAACAAAGCAGCAACAAGCTCAAAGCAAACAAGCAACAAGCTCAAAGCAGCAGCAGAATCGGCAGAATCGGAATAACTCTGCGTCTCTGCATCTCTGCTACTGCCATAATCCATCCAACCAACCCTGAGCTACTGCCCCAACCAACCCTGAGCTACTGCCATAATCGATCCTCGGCGGAGTAGGAGAGGCATCACCCATAGCAACTGCCATCCACCACACCCGATCCCAGAACCGCTGCCTCCAAGCCTGCCCCTCTTCGATCCGTTCCCACGCCTGCTGAAAAAAGAAAGCAACATGCATTTTTATTCTTCCATTCTCAAACCATGCCTAGGAAAAAAAAAATGCATCCCAGCTGCTTTGACTGCAAACAACAGCTCAAATCACTCAAAAAATACTGTTTCACTACATTTTCGCATACAATACATGGGCGAAATCTTGGCCAAACCATGCCAGAAATACCGCCCTCAAATACCAAACAAAATAATTATAACATTATCAAAGAAGCAAAAAACCCATTTTGTGATCTGTCAACAACTTCATTTGAAAGCCGGGATAAGGTAATGGATGCCTCTGTAATTTTTCTCCTGGTCTTTCTGGAGAGCTTGGATCCCTGAATTTATATCCACTTTTCTCTTCCTCTACGTAACCTCCTTGCTATTATGGGTTTGAGGAAACCAATAACCTTATCTCAGTTTATTGCCAATCCCAATGCATGCAGCACCATAGGCATCAAAATATTGCATGAGATTTCGGTGGGTATGCACATAAAAACTTTTACTAGTCATTGTCGAGCAGAATATTCAAACAACATCAAATTAGCATGACAATGGGTTGGAATTCGCACAGCTTATTCTCCGCGATGTGGTGATATTGAAGTTGAATAAGAGTTAAGAAAGAAGCCAAGGAATCTATTAGAGGTTAAATATGACTTAGCTTGCTTGCAATCAAATAATACTTTTTAATCGCTTGAAATCGTGTGCTTTACAGGGTCGTAGCTTATTTGTTGACATCATCTTAATGTGATATTTTAATAATGTGAACTATTTGTCTGATGCAACATACCAATCACCATGAATCCCTTTTTTCTTTGATCATTTTCTATTAAAGAACCCCTTCATTTTGGTATCAACTTTGTGTATAACAACCTAAAATGCCATATTTACGCTTTTATTTCTCTTCAATATCGAACGTGGTTATGGGCATATCCGCCCCCTTGTCATATTCAAACCATAATAAAAATGGACCAAAGAAAGAAAACCATACTTAAGGCAAACAAAAGAAAGAAGTAAAATGCAAACACACATTAAAGCAAACAAAAGAAGGAAAATGCAAAGCACATTATGACTGTAAGAAATTGGGTTTCATTTGAGAAGCATAATTCATGGTAACGTATAATATTATACTCTTTCATGTCATTTACAGGTTCCCAGCCTATGCCCAGGAACGCTGGGCACTGTTACTAGTAATGTTATGTCATATTGGATTTAGATTTGGATTTGGATCAAGCCTTAATTTGAGGCCAAAATTTATCGCACAACTTCCCACCACTGTGATTGGTCGTGCTTTGATCTCTTAAGGGAAAATGGAAAAGGAAATGGAGGAAAAGGAAAAGGGAGGAGGAGAGGGGGAATGTGAAGGGAAAAAGGAAAAAAGAAATGAGGGAAAAGGAAAAGGAAGGAGGAAAGAAGGAATGTGAAGGGAAAAAAGGCATGGAAAAGAGAAAAAAAGAAAGGGGAAAAGGGAAGAAAAAAAGGCATGAGAAAAAGAGGAAGAGGGAAAGGTGAGGAAAGTGGAAGAGGGAAGGGTGAGGAAAGGGGAAAGAAAAGGGAAGGGCAAAATGATATGTGAAAAGATAAAGGGAAAGGAAAAGGGAATAGAAAAAGAGAGGGAAAAATGGAAGGGAAAAGGGCACCGTGTAAAGCGAAAGAAGGAAATGGTGTGGAAAGGAGCAAAAGGGAAGGGAAAAAAAAGGAAGAGGAAAAAGGTGCGAGAAGGGCATGGAAAAGGAGAAAGGAAAAGAAAAAAGAAAAAAGAAAAAAAAGAGTGGGAAAAGGGGCAAGAGAACCCGGGAAAAAGGGCACGAGGAAAAGGAGAAAAGGGAAGGGAAGGGAAGAGGCAAAGGGTGAAGAAAGGGAACAATGAAAACGAAAAAGAGCATGAAAAATGAAAAGAGAAAAAAGGCATGGGAAAAAGGGGAAGAGGGAATGGCTGAGTAAAGGGAATAGGGAATAGAAAAATGGCACTAGAAAAAGGGAAAACGAAAGGAAAAAGCAAAAGATAGTGGAAAACGGAACGGAGAAAGGGCATACGAAAAGAAGAAGAGGTAAATGGTGGAGAAAAGAGGAAAATGGAAGAGAAAAAAGGGAACGGGAAAACTACGTGGAGAGACCAATCGGTCTATGGGACCCAATACAAAAGCACAGCAAGCGGTTTACTACCCGGATTAAAAAACCCCCGCCTCGAAGGGTTTTCGAGGGAAAAACCGTGGCAGCAATCAGCCTGCTGACAAATTGTTCCAATATACAAAATGCAAAAACACACAAATATATACACTCATGTACCAAACCCGTAGTGCCTAATCAGCGGACAGCCAGGCGGGGGCAAAGGTGGGCTCGCAGATCCAGTACCTCCTGAATGTACGACCCCAGAGCACGTATCATCAGCAAATGTAGGGGCATGTCCGGCCGTACCAAGGGAACGTATCTGGCCCGGATCTGACTGAATACTGGGCAACTCTGGAGAAAAAGGGGAAAAAGTGAAAGGAAAAAGAAAAAGAAGAAATAAAAGGGAGGAGGAAAGGGAACTGGGAAAAAGGGCACGAGGAAAAAAGAAGAAGTGGAAACAAAAAACAAGGAAATAGAAGTGGGGAACGAGCACGAAAAAATTGAAGACAGGAAAAAATAGAAGCGACAAAAGAGCATAGGAAACAGAAAAGGGAAAAGAAAAAGAGGAAGAGGGAAAGGGTAAAGTGGAGACGCAGAAAAAAAAAACGAAGAGGAAAAATATGGAATGGGAAAGGTAAAAGGAAAAGGAATGGGAGGGGGCAACGAGGAAGGAAGAGGGAAAGGGTGGGATAAGGAGGAAAAGGGAAAGGAAAAAGTACATTAGAAAAAAGAGGAAGTGAAAAAGGAAGGGAAGCGGAGGGCAAAAAGAATTTTGAGCAAAGAAAGAAGGGAAAAAGAAAAAGGAAAACGTGTATAGAAAACTAGGAAAAAGGAAAAGGAAAGGGGTAAAAGCGAGGTAGAGCAAACGACACGGTGTCGAATGTAACAATGGCGTACCTTTGGGTTATTCTCTCATTGTTATAGTGTATCATTTACATGTTCTCAGCTTATGCCCAGCAACGCTGGGCACCGTGCCTAGTATTGATAGCAAATAATTCATCAACAAAAAAAAGGGTACTATATTCTACACTACCCTCAACATCATCTAGAAATTTGAAAGTCTGCATTTGTTCATGCACTATACGTGACCATTTTATTTTCATTTTTTGGATGCTTGCATGAAGGATATAATAACCGTTATAACATTTGAGATGGAGACATTATATTGTGGCCATTCCCAAAAAAGTTTTTTTCGAGGGAGTTTACTCTAAGCTCAGCACAAGTCAACTTAAGAAACATGTGGTGGCTATTGGGCGAATTCCCCGTACCAACATTTGAGCCAACAGTGGCCTAGACTTTTGTGCCGTCAAAATGTCCACATTAATTGGTTTAACGTTCTAAGTATAAAGGAACAAATGAGCATCGTATTCTTGTAAAAAGAACAATCCACAAGAGAAGGAAAACCTGCCCCTTATGATGCAAAATAGAATAATTCGATGTTAAATTTAAAAATTCACAAGAGAAGTAAAACCTGCCTCTCATGATGCAAGAAAGTAGTTTGAAGGGAAGATTTGATTCCAAAAAATAAGGTGATTCTCCTTTCCCATAAACAACTTAGCAAATAATAGTGTGGTTGTTATTCTTTTTTCTTGAAGAGGTAGTGCACAACCATCCAATCTCGACCCTTGTTGAACTTGAACATTTCAGCGGATATAATAAAGAATGTCCTCCAGTAAGCAATCCATTTGTTTGCGTTACTTTTCCCATAAACCTTTGCAAAGATGGACCTGATGGTATCTATGTTCTTGTCGATTCTCTCCACCCAGAGCTCGCTGTTGAGCAAACTAGAAAGGTAAGTGCACTTCCTTTTATGTAAATTCAATCCTACCCCTTGAAATTCAAAAATTTAGAAATATGAAGTCTAAATATTGTCATTGTGCGTCATTCAACATAAAATATCATTCCAAAGATAGAAAAATATGATAATTCTAGATTGCTAACTTATAATAATTCTGTGAACAATACAAAGATGAACAAGAACACAATATCTATAAAATTGATCTAGGAAATAGATATGTTGAAAGCTGCAAGGAAAATATGTAAATGTTCGTAGCAAAATTCAACCAAGAATAAATAAAAGAAAATAGAAATTACCAGCTTTGCCCAAGATGGTGACCATTGATACGCCAGTGGTCAAGCACACATACATGGTCCTGGAAAATAGGTGAGGTATTGTGAATGAAGTGAAAGAGGTAGCAAGCGGTCACTCACTTGGAAATATGGAAGCAAGTTGTTAGAAGGCAAGTCACTCACTTGGAAATATAGAAGCAAGTTCTCTGAAGGCACAATTGCTCCTGTAAAGAACCACTTAGCCATCCAAGTTACCATCTCGTCATCCGGAGTCTCCTGCTTAGTGACGTCTTTGTTAGGCCCAGGAAAAAAAAAAAAAAAAAAAAAAAAGAGAGATATGGATAAAAGAATAAGCGGTAGACTTCGCTTTGCAGCTCCAGATCTGGCGTGGCATATATCTCAGCTCTTGATTCACAGATTGTGTGGTCTCGATCTGTGCCACGTCAGGTGTGGAGCTGTAAAGCAAAGGTGTCCCAGAATAAGAACCTCAAAGTGATAGGGAAACAGCCTGTTACAGAAGACTTCAATGAACAAGAGTCCTTCAGGCTTCATGAAAGTGGATATCAGTTTTAGCAGCTCTTGGTAATTCTTCAAATGCTGAGACATTTCGAAAGGTAAGGACACGCCTATGAGTTGAGCCCAAAACAACAATGGCTTCAATCATTAAAGTGCGGATTAGTCTAAGTTACCTCAAGCATTTCAATGGAAAAAATTCTGTCATAAGTCTCTCCTGTCTGAAGCGTGGTCACGTCACAGTTCACAGCTTTGACATTGGATATGCCCCGCTTGCTTTGATAATCACAAAGAATAAAGATGATTGCTGAAAGATCAGATTAAAAATTGGTATGCGTCGCTTACCTGCATTCCTGATCGATGAAATCTTTGTGCATCTTAGAATAGGAGACTGTAGTGATCTTGCTAGAAGGAAACTTGGTAGCTATGAAGAACGCAAGGGATCCAAATCCACCTCCTAGATCCAAAATATTCTGGCCATCTTGCAGCTGCGCTCTCTCACAATACAAGCTCAGCATAGCATCCTCTGCTTCATCCATAGAGTAGGATCTATCCGCAAAGTACAAAGAGCTGCAAAGGGAAAAATTTCAATGAACTAAAAACAGAGAAGAAAACCAACTCCTCAAGGAAGTCATATACCTGTACTTGAGATTCTTGCCAAGGAGCAGCTTAAAAAACTCAGGAGGCATTTCATACATTTCCCCGCTAGTGGCGTCCACGTCCAAGGCAATGGGCATTTGTTTGAGAGCTGCAGTGCAGAGGCGATTTAGAATAGAAAAGGAAGGGTTACAAAAACCGCTTACATTTTGCAAAGCCGACGACGTGATCTAGCTGCTGCTCACTGCTCATAGAATGGAAATGCTCCATCCGAGATCGAAGCATGCTTGTGGCTGTGTGTCGGATGTCATGATCCGCCGTGCTCATCAGCACCTCATCTGCACGGAAGAACGCCATGCTTTCCCACACTCAACATTCGCTTGCTTCTGGCATATTAATATGCATATGCCTCAGTCTGGATTCGATAATACTGGAACCTGCTTGCATATGCCTGAGTCTGGATTCGAAACTGGAACCTACTGGAACCTGCTTACGTATGCCTGAGTGTCTGGATTCGAATTGGAGAAAGAGTCATGAAAGAACCCACAAAACAAAGACGCACTTTATTGGCTCCCGAAATCGGGTCAAACTGCCAAGCGGGTTCGCCCAGGCGAACCCCGAAGATTCGCTCAGGCAAACCCGGCGGATTCGCCCAGGCGAACCCGCAGGGGACGGGGCGGCGGACGTGGCGAATTTCCCCGGGTTCGCCCGGGCGAACCCAAACCTGGGTTAAGGTGCTTTGGCGTCGGGGCGAGGCGGTGGCAGCGGTAGCGGACGGCGGCCCTCGCCGGTTCGCTTTTTAGGCGAACCCCTTGACGTCTTTTCAGCGCCGATCCTTGTGTAGCGGGCACGACCAAAACGAACAAAAAAATTAGAACTTGCAACAGCGGCGCCACTGTCGGTGCCCACATCTCCGCCCGCAGGTCTATGGTGATCCGCATCCTTTCCGCTCATGAATTGAACCTATTCCTCCTCCTTTTCCAGATCCATGGGCCGCCATCCCTGCTGCCAGAAACAGAAGCTCAAAAAGGGTCTTTGGTCTCCCGAAGAGGATGAGAAATTGGTTCGTTATATCTCCAAATATGGCCATGGCTGTTGGAGCTCCGTCCCCAAACATGCCGGTATGTTTCAATCCTGGCTTCCTTTCATTCTGCATTGGTCCAATTTTGAGTAATTTGTGGGTGATTTGGTTTGCGTTGATCTCTAATTGTGAATAATTTGTGGGTTAATTGCATTGGTCCAATTGTGAGTAATTTGTTGAATTGTGTGTAATTTGTGGCTGAATTGATGATGCATTCCAGGGCTTCAACGTTGCGGCAAGAGTCGTCGCCGAGAACCCGTAAAGTGGATCTTAAGCGAAATGAACCCAGAAATGAGTATTCTTCCGCAGGTCTGTTTTGCTCGCAAATCTGCCTACATTGTCTTTTTTTTGCTCCAGATGCTCCGGTTTGCTTGCCATAGTTAGAATCCTCACATTTTTTCCTTTCGACTATGATTTTGGGGTTTTAATCCGGTGTCTCCGGCAAGATGTTCTTCGTCGATTTTTTTTTTCTAGCATTTTTATCCCGATTCCGTCCGAGAATGCATTAAATGCTTCGCTTTGTTGAGTAGATTTTTGTTGAGTACGCACTTTAAGAAAGTGGATCTTAAGCGGGGGATTTCTCTGGCTGCGGAACCCGTAAAGGGGAAGCTAACGGGGTTCGCTTAAGCGAACCCGCCTCGCTCAACAAGGCCACCACCACTGCCACCCGCACTTTCTGCCGATCCGGCCCTCCTCCCGCCAATTTCGGTTCGGTTCGGCAGGCGAACCCGGTGGGTAGCGCCACCTCACCCCATCCCCACATATTGGGTTCGCCTGGCGACCCCACGGGTTCGCTTTGCTGGTTTCACCGGGTTCGCCAGGCGAACTGGCCGGCTCCCAACTCAATTTGGGAGCCGATCGTCATAACCGCAAAAAGCAAAGGCACGAAGTGCAACACAAAGATTCCGACTAGGCCCAGGTGGAGGGTCAACTCAAACTTCAACAAAAGGAAGTCAAGAACTCCAGATCATCCAAATACAGTTCCAAAAAAAGCAATGATTCGAACCTGGGTCCTATGGCTTAAAAGCCTCAACCGCTAACCAACTAGTCTACAAAGCTTTCAATATATAAATACTAGAAAAAATATGCAGCGTCGCTGGGCTTCTCATCGAGATTAAATTCAACAGTTAATAAGAATGATGATTTATAATTTAAGGCATGCCAATTCATATATATTGTCATTTCCATTATTTTGTAACATGGTTATTTATATCATGACCATAGATTCATAAAATTATAGATCGGACGGTTTTGAGTATGGCCACGTCAGAAAAATTCCAAAGATTTAAGTGTATTTAGGTAGATAGAAAATGCAAAGAACGTCTATTTTCACAACCATCTATATGCAAAAGGCATATAATTCCATAACATGAACAATGCAAAAGCATGAGATAATAGTCGTTTTGAGCCAATCTTGCACATGAAATTTTGAGCCAATCTTGCTTGTTTGGTTCTCCTACCAGTCTGAATGCTGAACTTTGAAAAGATTCCATCGTTTTAAACACAAACTTCAATTCTTATCTGCAGCAGATAGCCCAATCTGAAGGTTAGAGCTATTCAACAAGGGAAATTTGATTTAGCTCGAATTCACAAAAAAAAAAGGCTTTAAAACAACTGATTATGCTCGAATGCTTATGCATGCTTTTAATCCTGTAAAATCATTCTACCTTGCAGTCGTGTCACAGACTTCACATGCATTGTATCAGAAAGCCTCCTTATCCAGCATTTGATTCCGCATTTTATTCCCTGTTTTCACAAAATGCTAAAAAGCAGTGAACCTACCAGACAGTTTGGTATTCAAGGGTTTGGGTTTGAAAGCTTGCAGACAAAGTAGCAGATTGATCATTTATTCTGGAGGAAATTACTTTTAAATGAATTTCTTGGTAGCCTTTTAATATTTGGTTATTGTGTTTGGTGATGGGGCCTAGTCCCCAGGTTTTAGATGGATTGTTGCCCTTGCATGTGCCGTCCCATAACCCGTTGGGTTCCCGTGGACGTAAAAATTTATCTTATCTTATCTTATCTTTTGAGGATTTAAAAGACATCAAGGTCTTCAAGATTTGTCAAGCTGACCATGTGAACTGATTTCGACCAAGGAGCCCCAAATGATTTTGGGAAGAAGCTGCAAAGCTTTGTGTTGGGATTGCAACAAAAACTATTGCAATATCTCGTAGACGAATTGTATTGGCGAATACAATTTTCATTTGCATGGTTAAGTTCCAAACTAGAACTGAAGGGCTGCAATAGGTGCTAGTCGTGATTTTTGATGAGCTTGTCAAAATTTTCCACAGATTCTTGAATTTGCATCGATGGGATTTTTAGGCCTAAGTTCAGTTGGATTGTGGCGTGCAATGACCACAACTCACAAAGTGTCTTATTGATATGAGGTATAACATTTATCTCTAACATATAATTATAATAGGGTAGATTCTAGAATGTTCTAAAATTAGATATTAAAATATAAATATTTCAATGGTGCCTGTAATCGAAGGTACTAGAAAGTTCTAAAGAAATCGATCTAGAGGGCTTTCTGGAAGCTTCTTTGGAACGTCGTGGGCCTTCTAGAATGATCTAGAGAGCTCTTTGATTTCCTATAAAAGGGAGGAGGAGGGGGTTGACCATTGATTGAAGTGTGGGAGTTTGTAGAAGGCGGTGTGACTGCGGCAGGGCCTCTCTAAAAGATTTTTAAAGTTTATGTGATGTGGTGGTCCTTCCTGTTGCCTAGCTGTTTTGTTTGCCATCATTTCTGTTTCGGTGATTTCCTTTGGCCCCAGTCTTATGCCAGGCCTTAGACCGCTCTGTCTAGCCTTGCCATAGTTTTTTTAAGCCTGGGGTGTTCTGTTGTTCCTTTGCCTGCAAATCTGCTTTGGTAGGGTCGTGGAGCGTCGTTGTTACTCAAATACCCAGATTCCGGTTTCCACATAAGCCGGATGTGAAAAGGTCGAGGAGCTTTTGCAGGCCCCTGCTGTTGCAAAGCCTGCCAAAGTTGCAAAAGTGAAGGCAGTCAAAGCTCTTGCTAAGGAGGCCAAGGTTGCAAAACTTAAATCTGTTAAAGAATTCTCTGCGAAAAAGGGCCAAGAAATATTTTAAAAGGTCAGACTTCCTCGTCTTTGTTCTTAACAAGCAGATAGAATTTTGGTAACGCCTCATGAACAACGAGAAGAGCGACCTGAAGATGAGATTGAGAGAACAGCTGATATGGATATAGAGCACAGTGAAAATAACAGGAGACGCATTTATAGATAAGGTCTTGAGTTGATTGGCAATCTTTACAGTGAGACTTTTTAATGAGGCTTAGAAGTGGAGAAAAACATGTACAACAGATTCTTGGGCGAATTGTGTTTTATACAGCTTATTCTTCTTTCCATTGTGGAAAATTGTAATATTTTATGGCCAAAGCTAATGCGGTTCCATGTGAGCAAAGGTAAGGTTGGGAAGTTGCAAATGAAAAGCTTTGCTATTTTATACTATTTCTAAATGAAAGTTGATTATACTGTAAGCTTTCTTGCAGGTTTTCCTGATTGCTCACATCACATGTAAAGAAAGCTGAGTCTTTAAGTCACAAAATGGACAGGCTCAAGACTTGCATTTTGCTAAGCGATATTTATAACTGATAGAAAGCTTTCTTGCAGGTTTTCTTGGGTATCTCCGCATTTAAAGTGGGATTCGTTAAGTCACACATTGTACATGCTCAGGGTAACATAATCTCGAGCATAACTGATTTGGTCAGAATTTGTGCAATTGATTTTCTGTAGATTTTACAGTAAACCTCTCAATCATATCAAACTGAGACAGCTAGTGTTAGCAAAGATGCCACATAACTCCTTTTAACTGGCCACGCTATAGTGGTTGCTGTCTAGATCCAGGATGGTAATTGATGAATTGCCAAAACCTTGAGGCATTACATACATTTCAGCAGACAACCTCAACGAGATGTACAATAGTTCAAATACAGCAATATCATACAGGCAGAAAAAGGTAGCCATGGATGTAAAGAAGATTATCTGAAGATGCATCTCATAATTACAACAAAGGTCCTGGCTGCTTGTGTTAGAACTAAGATATAATCTGTGTCCTTACAACTGCTACAGTTAGTTTATCATGCTGCATGACCATTTCCAAGAATTTTGACGCCTTACGTGCCATTTGAGTTTTGGAAATGTCTTAGACATTTATCACAGCCTAGATGCAAATGAGTTTCTCAGTATTGAATCTATATATGTGCAGATGAAATATGTGCAGATGAAAGTGGAGTCAAAAGTTATAGGAGAAAAGTTTAAGCAAACTAGTTAGGATTTATGTTAACTCCCAGTCACTCCCAGTCACAAGTTATAGGAGAAAAGTTTAAGCAAACTAGTTAGGATTTATGTTAATCGTGTAAGTAAATAGACCTAGAGACAAGATTATCATGCAAATCCCGGTTCTAGGACCACGGTTCTAGGACCCTTGATTAGGCTAGCTAATAAGGTTAACATATAAAGGTTGGCACATTTTTATCCTAGTTAAATTCTTAACATAAAAAATCCTCGTCTCCTTTTAGCGTTGGTAGCTATGCTAGAAAATAGTATGTTATAGTTATCTCTATATATTGACAAATAGTATGTTATAGTTATCTCTATATATTGACAAAAAACAATATTCATGAAGATAGATTCCCTGGTATGGTTGTCTAGACTTCATTCATTTAATATTCATTGAAAAGATTTTCAAGTTGTTTTATCAATGAATTTGTCATATTATATGCTCAATTCATTAATGTAAATTTCAAGTTGTTTTATCAATGAATTTGTCATATTATATACTCAATTCATTAATGTAATGGCATCCTTTCTTTGCAGTCTCCATGCACAACAATTGTGATGTTCAACAAATATAGCAATTGCAATGTACAATAAATACAAAGACCATTATACAATGGGTGAATTGGATGAATTGCAAGGACAAAATTTGTCCATAACTGTAAGGTTTCTAGACATAAAAAGGTTGGTGATTACGCAAGAAGAAGGGTATTCCTTAAAATGATCCGCCTTTTTGCATTTGGTAATTCTATGCTAGTTGATAAGCAAAAGGATCTAATACATACTCTTTTAAGACGTACTCCCCAACTCCTCCAAATTTCGATTGCACTTCACTCATGAGTCCACCGGCGGCACGCATACAAAATAACAATCCATATGCACGCCGAAAGATGTGTTCTGTGTCATCCTTTTAAGCCCACTATCACCGCCATACCAATTTCCACAAGGTAAAACAGACCCTCTCTTTAGCAATGGTTGTATGTGAACGGGTTCTATAAGAGGCGGTTTGCATGTATCGCTATCGCCATCAACCGTCATTTAAAATGGTTCGTTGTTTTATCACGAGCTTTTCTTTAGCCTAACAGGGCAAAACAGGGCATGTCGAGATCATGACCCTACATGTAAAGCACCCTTATTGCAACTTGGGCTCGAGCACAAAGGATTGAAGAATAATAAAGATTTAATTTCCTTGACGTATAAGACCATAAGCCTTTCATTGTCTTTGATCCTAGACATGGACTCTATGAAATGAGCTCCCTGATTTCTATGCCCGATGACAAGGGTTCTTGACTCTGTCATCCACTCCTAATGAGGTCCCCATTGTTTCACCTGACTTAAAGTAACAGATTGTCATAAGCTCAATTCAAAGTTGTATATCATCAACATCTTTATGTGTAAGCCAAGTTCACTATGTTCATCTTTCTCACTTACAGCCTTGGAGTTAAAAGAACGGTGCCCTATGCTATTCTTTTACAAGAGACAGGTTTTTGGCCTCTTCAACATTCTGCCATGAAGCGCCATCTCCACTATATCTGCAAGGTGCACCACATGGACGATGTTAGGTATCCCGTTCTTGCACTTGCCATGGTGGAATCTCCTCGGCGTTTGAAACGATGTTGGAAAGAGCATTGCACTACATGGTTTGCACGTTGGGCTGTGCAACGAAGCCTTGCCGATGCTTGCCGCCTCGATCCCGAGCTTTTGCAACAATATCTTAATGGTCGCTTTTCTCAAAAGATATGGGACGCAGATTACTTTGGCCCAAGTGAAAACTGGTCATTATCATGCACACATAAATCCCACTTTGGCACCGGGGCCCCAAGCTTATTTGCTTGCTTCATTGTCCAGAACAAGCTTGTAGCTATTGCATCAATTCGCACGGGGGTCCCACAGTCTACGGATTGAGACAGTAGATGGGAGCGGCCGCAATTGCCGCGGCGAAGACTATGTGCCTGTTGCGATTCTGAAGTTATTGAAGATGAAAGCCATACTCTTCTCGAAGTTGCCACGCTTTTGAGATAGTCCGGAATCATTTTTCGACCTTAGCATTCCATTCCACGCTTCCACAACTTCTCAGCGCACCATCTGTGCATGACTTGGCATTATACATACTTGAGGTTCTAGATAAACGTCTGCAATTACTGAACCCTCAGTAGTCATTATCTAAGCTTGTCTAGTATCATCATTACTGCAAAGGTTTTTCCCTTGAAAACCTTTCGAGGCAGGGGTTTTTTAATCCTAGTAGTAATGATTGTACTAGCCCATTGTATGGGTCCCATGACCTATTGGTCTTCGTGGACGTTAAAAAAACTATTCTATTCTATTCTATTCATTCTCAACCTCTAGCAAGTCTATCTATGTGAGCTTCCATTTGCTGACCATACAAAAGTCAAGCTATGTAGAAAGTATATCAATTTCTCTATGCCCAATCCTTTTCTCAGTCTGGCATAATAATGAAGGCGACTTTATGAATGCCTTAAAGTCGTGTTTTTAAAAAAGAAGAATAAAGCAATTTCGTTGGAAGTAATAACATAGGAGGGTAGATAGAACAGGAAAAAGAAGCTTACAGTTTTGGGATCAGGACTGTCTTCTCTGCTGTTAAATCCGGGTATGGCGTATTACTTTGATGTTGTTTTTTTCTTGCTTTTGTTTACACTTAATGTTTTGGACGGCCGTACTTTTTCATTAGCATAAGTAGAATGGGTATTCATACGAAATACTCCAATTATTGTTTTTTATTTTTTTGAGAAACAATTATGAACAATTCAATTGGCATTTGTTTATATATAAGTTATTGAGACAAACCATAACAAAATAACAAATGCCAGCGAGGTGGACCAAAGTAACATATGCCGTCAAGATTGATTTTTGAATTACCAAGCACTAAATGCAGTCCTTGATCTTTCTTCCTCTTAACATTATTAACAAAATCTTCACATAAGTTGAGGTCAATTGTTTCAACATCGCACAAATCTTCAATTAATAAGTTAGTAAGTAAACAAAAATGTTCGCGGCGGCCTTGGCCGCCGCGATAAATTTCTTGTATTCTATAATTTAAATTGTTCCATAACAATGTAGGTGTTGTTACCAAACCGTCGTCATTACTTTGAATTCTCCATGTAAACATCATATGTGTTAGCATCACTCCACAAATAAGAGAAATCACTGTTTTGCAATTTTTCAACTCATTTACAATGCTCTGCTTCACCTTCGGCGTCCTTGATATCATGATTTATCTTTGAGAGAGTCTAAAGCATGTTGTACAGCTCCGAAGTAGAGACTTGGTTCTTGTAGAATGCATGGCATCGTGGATGTACGGAGATGCTCTTTTGATGCCATTATGCAGTTGAATCCAAGTACTGCAACATATGTTCTTCTGCAGAGGATCCACCTAAGGTCCTTGTGTTGCAACAGTATTCACATGCTAATACATGTTTATTCAAGATCTATTTGCTTGTTCAAATTAGCGATGCAATTTATGGATATGTGCAACTAATGGTGTTGAGCCACAATCTTGTAACATGTCTGCAACCTTATCTCATGTCCATGAGCAAAGAGCATAGTGCAAAGGATACAGCTGAAACATAGAGCATAGATTGATATTGCCATTGTATGCATTTGGATAATGGTGCCTTTATTTTTTTCTATGCTTAATATATTTGTTTGGTTTGTGAATTTTAGATACTCATTCAATTGTTTTACTTTTGCAAAGCAAAAAGGGAAGCGTAAACTTGCATGAGTTGTTATTGGGTTTCCGGGTTTCCTTTCAAACTTCTTGCTACTTTTAAACTTGGTGACATGGAATTAAGTACTAGGTAATGCACGGCCGGAAGAGATTCCGGCCTATAATATTTTGAGGGGGCATCACTAGCAGAGGCGACCGACGAGTGGTGGAGCCACGAGTCGCTGTCGAGGCTGGCGGCGGCGCCGAAAAAAATTGTAGGCAGGAATCTCAAAGGCAATGCATTACTGGACGTAAACAATGGATGCCTCAAATTACGTCCGGTTGAAGAAGCAAGCTTCTCTGTTCTTTGGCAAATGTATCTATGGCAAATGCATCTCTGTTCTTCAGCAAATGCTTCTCTGTATTTCAGCAAATGCATCTCTGTCCTTTGGCAAAGGGAGCTTCTCTGTTCTTCGGCCTATTTGGCAACCGCTCCCATTTAGGTAATTGAAGACCTCCTTTTGAGGCATTCTGAAGTAATTGAAGACCTCCTTCTGAGGCATTTTGAGGCAAAAAATGGTGATGTGCCTTGCAATCAGATCGCATTCAAAGATGCAAAGGATCCACTGAAGAAACATACAGAACGGACTGCGAAAGCAACTCAAGTAAACGAATTTCGTCTCACTTGGGCTCCGGCGGTTGGAAAGGGTTTATAGATTCGAAAGAGCTATAAACTAGTTAACATTAATTTTAATGAGAACTTTAAATGTCATTAGCTAATACTCGTCATATTGTCATAGTACTGGCTATACAGATTTCCCCCTAGCAAGGACCACATACATATGGCCACTACTCGTGGAGCTATTTATCTATATCAACAGTTATACGAAGAGGGAACTATCCCACATCACGGGAATGCCAATGTACGTTGTATGTAATTATTGTAATTCTATGAACTACATTAATGCCATATTCTTCTGCTTTTTATAGGAAGCAGTGGAACACATGAATCAAGCCTTAGCCGAGGACGCAGGACGAGGGGTCGACGAGGGAGCGTCGAACTTTTGGAGAGTCATCCGATCGCGAACCTCAACATCATGGAACCCAAGTTGAGGTTGAGAGGCGTTCTCAAACCACTTACTCAGATGACGACTCCACCGAGTCTGAGAGAGATTAGCTCTAGGCTGAAAGAGTGGATACTCCCCTTAACGAGTCTTTTGTGATTATTTAAAAATATAAATACAATACATGATTTCTAAAAAAAAAGGGGGGGTGACATGCGTTCTGCCTCTTGTACATAATATTGTAATTATCTAAGCAATTCATTCAATCTTTTTTTATTTTTCCTGCACGACATCGCATGCGACCTCTAGTATTTTTTATTTTAATTTTATTTAATTTACTGATTTTAAATAATAATAAAATATATTTATATATATACAAGTCTTTGTACTATGTAGGGCATGTACGAGTTAGGGACTGTACAAATTCAACTAGAAGCCAAATACAGAGATATATCTCTTAGATTCTACTGGATTCTCAAATATTCTCTTGAGATTTCCATAAATTCCTTAAGATTCTCTTCGGATTTTTCCATTATTCCTTAAGATCTTGAGATCCCAAGATTTCTCTAGATTCTTCAAGTTTCTATGTAGATCCTCCTATATTCTTCAAGATTCCATCAAGATTCCCTTAGATTCTCAAAGATTCTCTTGTGATTCGTATAGCTTCTCCAAGATTCTCTCGAGATTCTTCTAGAATCTCAAAGATTCTATGGAGATTCCCTTAGATTCCCATAAATTACTGCAGATTCCATAAAATTCTAAGATTCCAAGAAGATTCTTGGAATTCGATCACATTGACTCCAACTGCGACAGAATGATGCCAAAGCATCACTCATTGGAAAGCTCTCGACGAGGAAAGTGCCACCTCACTACTTTTTTATTTATGACGGTGCCATCTCACCTCCTTTAATATAAAAAATTACAATTTAATTAAAAAAATAATGGTTAGGATTTTTCCTTCCCTTTTGGTCTAACGACTAAAGATTGGCAACAACAAATCCACCCTATGAAGCATTGTGTGAAGCCGAATTTCACAAAAAACACACCAAAGTGAAAGATTCCCCTAGATTTTTAAGATTCTACAGAGATTTTTCTAGATTTCCAAAAATTATTCCAAGATTCGCATATATTCCTCAAGATTCTATGTAGATTCCCTAGATTCATTCAATTTTGATAAAGATTCACCTAGATTCCCCTATATTATCGAAGATTTTATGAAGATTCCTTTGGATGCCCCTAAATTCTCAAAGATTTTTCTAAGATTCCCATAGATTCCACTGAGATTGCCCTAGATTCCTAAAGATTATCTCAAGATTCACCTAGACTCCCCAGGATTCTATATAGATTCCCTTGGATTCCTTTAGATTCTATGAAGATTCCTTTAAGTTCTATAAGATTTCATCAAGATTCCCCAGTTCTTAAAGATTCCACTTTAGATCATATAAAGATTCCTTTAAATTCCATCAAGATTCCCCTAGATTCTTCTAGATTCTCCTAGATTCCCAAAGATTCTCCCAAGATTCACATGGACTTCCCAAGATTCTATGTGAATTCTCTTAAATTCTCTAAGGTTCTATCAATATTCCCTGGATTCTCAAATATTCTATGAAGATTCCCCAGATTCCCATAAACCCTTGGCTTATATAAAGATTCTTTTAGCTTCTCCATAATTTCATCAAGATTTCCCTAGATTCCTAAAGATTTTATGAAGATTCCTTTAGATCATAGAAAGATTCCCTTAGGTTTTCCAAGATTCCATGAAGATTCTCCTAGATTCTCTCAAGATTCACATAGTTTTCTCAAGATTCTATGTATAGTTTCCTAGAGTCTCTAAGATTCTATCCAGATTCCCCTAAATTATCAAATATTTCTATGAAGATTCCCTAGGTTCCCATAAATTCTCTCGAGATTCCCCTACATTCCTAAAGATGCCTCAAGATTCACCCAGATTCCCCATGGTTCTATGTAGATTATCTTGGATTCCCATAGATTCTATAAAGATTCCTCTAGATTCTCCACAATTCCATCAAGATTCCCTTAGATTCCTAAAAATTCTATGTAGATTCCTCTAGATTCTCCATGATTCCATCAACATTCCCCTAGATTCCCAAAGATTTTATGAAGATTCTTTAAGATTCCCCTAGATTCTATGAAGATTCCTTTACGTTCTCCAAGATTTCATCAAGATTCCCAGGGATTCCCCTCGATTATTAAAGATTTTATGAAGATTCTTTTAGATCATATGTAGAATCTCAAAGATCCCATCAAAATTCCCAAATATTGTCTCAAGATTCACATAAATTCCCCAAGATTCTATGTAGATTCTCCTAGATTCTCTAAGATCCTAAGAAGATTCCCCTAAATTCTCAAATATTCTATGAAGATTCCCTTCGATATCCTTACATTCAAAATTCCCCTAGATTCCTAGAGATTGCCCTGAGATTCACCTAGATTTTCCATGATTCTTTGTATAGTCTCTTGATTCCCTTCGATTCTATAAAGATACCCCTAGATTCCTGAAGATTTTATTGAGATTCCTTTAGATTCGCTTAGATACTTTGAAGATTGAGATTCCATCAAGATTCCTATATAATCTAAAATATTCCATCAAGATTCCCCTAGATTTTTAAAGATTCTATGTAGATTCTCCTAGATTCTCTAAGATCCTATCAAGGTTCACCTAGATTCTCAAATATTCTATGAAGATTCCCTAAGTTTCCATAAATTCTCTCGAGATTCTCATAGATCCTCAAAGATTATCCCAAGATTCATCTAGATTTCCCACAATTCTATGTAGATTCCCTTAGATCCTATGAAGATTTCCTTGGGTTCTCCAAGATTTCATCAAGATTCCCCATAGATTATTAAAGATTCCATCGAGATTCCCCTACATTCCAAACTATTCTCTCAAGATTCATATAGATTCCCCAAGATTCTATTTAGATTCTCCTAGATTTCTTAAGATGCTATGAAGATTCCCCTAGATTCCCATAGATCCTCTTGAGGGTCCCATAGTCCCTAAGATTCTCTTGAGATTCCCTAAATTTTCAAAGTCTATTCCAAGATTCCTCTACATTCCCCAACATTCTATATAGATTCTCTTAGCTTCCGTGAGATATTATGAGGATTCCCCTAGATTCCCAAAGATTCTCCCAAGGATCCTAAAGATTCCCTTGAGATTCTTCGGATTCCCTAAGGTTCTGTTGAGATTCCTCTCGATTCCTAAATATCCCATGAAGATTCCCCTAGATTCCCTTAAATTACCATAGATTTTGTAAAGTTCTAAGATTCTAAGAAGATTCTTAGAATCTGATCACGTTGGCTCCAATTGCAACGGAATAGTGCCAAAGCACCGGTCATTGAAAGCTCTCGATGACATAGGTCCCACCTTCATCCGACCTCTGTGCTGCAAGTTACGTGCCTTTGAATGCGATTAAAAAAAAAGAAGCTTTTTGGAAAGTGCATACATAAATGCTTTTTAACTTTTTATTAATGAGTGCCACTTTTTATTAATAAGGAAAAATATCAATTTAATATAAAAAGTTAAGGGCTAGGATTTATCCTCACCCTTTGATCTAACGGTTATAATCTGTTGCACCAAATCCACTTTTTGGCACCTTCCTTGCACTTTCCTCACAAAATTTAAAGGCTAGGATTTCTTCTCCCCTTTTGATCCAATGGCTTGGGGATGTGGTGCATGCCCCCATGCATGCCCATGCATGGCCCCCATAGAGATCCAATGGCTATATGTTCACCACCTCACCTATTTTCAAACGAATGGCCTAGATCGATTTGAATATATAGATATCTATTCCATGGGGGCGTGGAGCGTCGTTGTTACTCAAATACCCAGATTCCGGTTTACACATAAGCCGGATGTGAAAAGGTCGAGGAGCTTTTGCAGGCCCCTGCTGTTGCAAAGCCTGCCAAAGTTGCAAAAGTGAAGGCAGTCAAAGCTCTTGCTAAGGAGGCCAAGGTTTCAAAACTTAAATCCGTTAAAGAATTCTCTGCGAAAAGGGCCAAGAAATATTTTAAAAAGGCTGCACTTCCTCGTGCTGTTCTTAACAAGCAGATAGAATTTTGGTAACGCCTCATGAACAACGAGAAGAGCGACCTGAAGATGAGATTGAGAGAACAGCTGATATGGATATAGAGCACGATGAAAATAACAGAGACGCATTTATAGATAAGGTCTTGAGTTGATTGGCAATCTTTACAAAGGAGACTTTTAATGAGGCTTAGAAGTGGAGAAAAACATGTACAAATGATTCTTGGGCTGTGTTTTATACTGACTTATTCTTCTTTCCATTGTGGAAAATTGTAATATTTTATGGCCAAAGCTAATGCGGTTCCATGTGAGCAAAGGTAAGGTTGGGAAGTTGCAAATGAAAAGCTTTGCTATTTTATACTATTTCTAAATGAAAGTTGATTATCTTTGTAAGCTTTCTTGCGTGTTTTTCTGATTGCTCACATCACATGTAAAGAAAGTCGAAGTCTTTAAGTCACAAAATGGACAGGGCTCAAGACTTGCATTTTGCTAAGCGATATTTATAACCGATAGAAAGCTTTCTTGCGGGTTTTCTTGGGTATCTCCGCATTTAAAGTGGGCTTCGTTAAGTCACACATTGTACATGCTCGGGGTAACATAATCTCGAGCATAACCGATTTGGTCGAATTTGTGCAATTGATTTTACGTAGATTTTTACAAAGAAACCTCTCAATCATATCAAACCGAGACAAATAGTGTTAGCAAAGATGCCACATAACTCCTTTTAACCGCCCACGCTATAGTGGTTCTTTGTCTAGATCCAGGATGGTAATTGATGAATTGCCAAAACCTTGAGGCATTACATACATTTCAGCAGACAACCTCAACGAGATGTACAATAGTTCAAATACAGCAATATCATACAGGCAGAAAAAGGTAGCCATGGATGTAAAGAAGATTATCTGAAGATGCATCTCATAATTACAACAAAGGTCCTGGCTGCTTGTCTTAGAACTAAGATATAATCTGTGTCCTTACAACTGCTACAGTTAGTTTATCATGCTGCATGACCATTTCCAAGAATTTTGACGCCTTACGTGCCATTTGAGTTTTGGAAATGTCTTAGACATTTATCACAGCCTAGATGCAAATGAGTTTCTCAGTATTGAATCTATATATGTGCAGATGAAATATGTGCAGATGAAAGTGGAGTCAAAAGTTATAGGAGAAAAGTTTAAGCAAACTAGTTAGGATTTATGTTAACTCCCAGTCACTCCCAGTCACAAGTTATAGGAGAAAAGTTTAAGCAAACTAGTTAGGATTTATGTTAACTGTGCGAAATAGACCTAGAGACAGTATCATGCAAATCCTGGTTCTAGAACCCTGGTTCTAGGACCCTTGATTAGGCTAGCTAATAAGGTTAACATATAAAGGTTGGCACATTTTTATCCTAGTTAAATTCTTAACATAAAAAATCCTCGTCTCCTTTTAGCGTTGGTAGCTATGCTAGAAAATAGTATGTTATAGTTATCTCTATATATTGACAAATAGTATGTTATAGTTATCTCTATATATTGACAAAAAACAATATTCATGAAGATAGATTCCCTGGTATGGTTGTCTAGACTTCATTCATTTAATATTCATTGAAAAGATTTTCAAGTTGTTTTATCAATGAATTTGTCATATTATATGCTCAATTCATTAATGTAAATTTCAAGTTGTTTTATCAATGAATTTGTCATATTATATACTCAATTCATTAATGTAATGGCATCCTTTCTTTGCAGTCTCCATGCACAACAATTGTGATGTTCAACAAATATAGCAATTGCAATGTACAATAAATACAAAGACCATTATACAATGGGTGAATTGGATGAATTGCAAGGACAAAATTTTTCCATAACTGTAAGGTTTCTAGACATAAAGGAACAATTGGTGATTCTGCAAGAAGAAGGGTATTCCTTAAAATGATCTGCCTTTTTTGCATTTGGTAATTCTATGCTAGTTGATAAGCAAAAGGATCTAATACATACTCTTTTAAGACGTACTCCCCAACTCCTCCAAATTTCGATTGCACTTCACTCATGAGTCCACTGTGGCGGCACGCATACAAAATAACAGTCCATATGCACGACGAAGATGTGTCTGTGTCATCCTTTTAAGCCCACTATCACCTGCCATACCAATTTCCACAAGGTAAAACAGACCCTCTCTTTAGCAATGGTTGTATGTGAACGGGTTCTATAAGAGGCAGTTTGCATGTATCGCTATCGCCATCACCGTCATTTAAAATGGTTCGTTGTTTTATCACGAGCTTTTCTTTAGCCTAACAGGGCAAAACAGGGCATGTCGAGATCATGACCCTACATGTAAAGCACCCTTATTGCAACTTGGGCTCGAGCACAAAGAATTGAAGAATAATAAAGATTTAATTTCCTTGACGTATAAGACCATAAGCCTTTCATTGTCTTTGATCCTAGACATGGACTCTATGAAATGAGCTCCCTGATTTCTATGCCCGATGACAAGGGTTCTTGACTCTGTCATCCACTCCTAATGAGGTCCCCATTGTTTCACCTGACTTAAAGTAACAGATTGTCATAAGCTCAATTCAAAGTTGTATATCATCAACATCTTTATGTGTAAGCCAAGTTCACTATGTTCATCTTTCATTCTCAACCTCTAGCAAGTCTATCTATGTGAGCTTCCATTTGCTGACCATACAAAAGTCAAGCTATGTAGAAAGTATATCAATTTCTCTATGCCCAATCCTTTTCTCAGTCTGGCATAATAATGAAGGCGACTTTATGAATGCCTTAAAGTCGTGTTTTTAAAAAAGAAGAATAAAGCAATTTCGTTGGAAGTAATAACATAGGAGGGTAGATAGAACAGGAAAAAGAAGCTTACAGTTTTGGGATCAGGACTGTCTTCTCTGCTGTTAAATCCGGGTATGGCGTATTACTTTGATGTTGTTTTTTTCTTGCTTTTGTTTACACTTAATGTTTTGGACGGCCGTACTTTTTCATTAGCATAAGTAGAATGGGTATTCATACGAAATACTCCAATTATTGTTTTTTATTTTTTTGAGAAACAATTATGAACGATTCAATTGGCATTTGTTTATATATAAGTTATTGAGACAATCCATAACAAAATAACAAATGCCAGCGAGGTGGACCAAAGTAACATATGCCGTCAAGATTGATTTTTGAATTACCAAGCACTAAATGCAGTCCTTGATCTTTCTTCCTCTTAACATTATTAACAAAATCTTCACATAAGTTGAGGTCAATTGTTTCAACATCGCACAAATCTTCAATTAATAAGTTAGTAAGTAAACAGAAATGTTCGCGGCGGCCTTGGCCGCCGCGATAAATTTCTTGTATTCTATAATTTAAATTGTTCCATAACAATGTAGGTGTTGTTACCAAACCGTCGTCATTACTTTGAATTCTCCATGTAAACATCATATGTGTTAGCATCACTCCACAAATAAGAGAAATCACTGTTTTGCAATTTTTCAACTCATTTACAATGCTCTGCTTCACCTTCGGCGTCCTTGATATCATGATTTATCTTTGAGAGAGTCTAAAGCATGTTGTACAGCTCCGAAGTAGAGACTTGGTTCTTGTAGAATGCATGGCAATGTGGATGTACAGAGATGCTCTTTTGATGCCATTATGCAGTTGAATCCAAGTACTGCAACATATGTTCTTCTGCAGAGGATCCACCTAAGGTCCTTGTGTTGCAACAGTATTCACATGCTAATACATGTTTATTCAAGATCTATTTGCTTGTTCAAATTAGCGATGCAATTTATGGATATGTGCAACTAATGGTGTTGAGCCACAATCTTGTAACATGTCTGCAACCTTATCTCATGTCCATGAGCAAAGAGCATAGTGCAAAGGATACAGCTGAAACATAGAGCATAGATTGATATTGCCATTGTATGCATTTGGATAATGGTGCCTTTATTTTTTTCTATGCTTAATATATTTGTTTGGTTTGTGAATTTTAGATACTCATTCAATTGTTTTACTTTTGCAAAGCAAAAAGGGAAGCGTAAACTTGCATGAGTTGTTATTGGGTTTCCGGGTTTCCTTTCAAACTTCTTGCTACTTTTAAACTTGGTGACATGGAATTAAGTACTAGGTAATGCACGGCCGGAAGAGATTCCGACCTATAATATTTTGAGGGGGCGTCACTAGCAGAGGCGACCGACGAGCGGTGGAGCCACGAGTCGCTGTCGAGCGGGGCGGCCCAAAAAAATGTAGGCAGGAATCTCAAAGGCCATGCATTACTGGACGTAAACAATGGATGCCTCAAATTACGTCCGGTTGAAGAAGCAAGCTTCTCTGTTCTTTGGCAAATGTATCTATGGCAAATGCATCTCTGTTCTTTAGCAAATGCTTCTCTGTATTTCAGCAAATGCATCTCTGTCCTTTGGCAAAGGGAGCTTCTCTGTTCTTCGGCCTATTTGGCAACCGCTCCCATTTAGGTAATTGAAGACCTCCTTCTGAGGCATTCTGAAGTAATTGAAGACCTCCTTCTGAGGCATTTTGAGGCAAAAAATGGTGATGTGCCTTGCAATCAGATCGCATTCAAAGATGCAAAGGATCCACTGAAGAAACATACAGAACGGACTGCGAAAGCAACTCAAGTAAACGAATTTCGTCTCACTTGGGCTCCGGCGGTTGGAAAGGGTTTATAGATTCGAAAGAGCTATAAACTAGTTAACATTAATTTTAATGAGAACTTTAAATGTCATTAGCTAATACTCGTCATATTGTCATAGTACTGGCTATACAGATTTCCCCTAGCAAGGACCACATACATATGGCCACTACTCGTGGAGCTATTTATCTATATCAACAGTTATACGAAGAGGGAACTATCCCACATCACGGGAATGCCAATGTACGTTGTATGTAATTATTGTAATTCTATAAACTACATTAATGCCATATTCTTCTGCTTTTTATAGGAAGCAGTGGAACACATGAATCAAGCCTTAGCCGAGGACGCAGGACGAGGGGTCGACGAGGGAGCGTCGAACTTTGGAGAGTCATCCGATCGCGAACCTCAACATCATGGAACCCAAGTTGAGGTTGAGAGGCATTCTCAAACCACTTACTCAGATGACGACTCCACCGAGTCTGAGAGAGATTAGCTCTAGGCTGAAAGAGTGGATACTCCCCTTAACGAGTCTTTTGTGATTATTTAAAAATATAAATACAATACATGATTTCTAAAAAAAAAAGGGGGTGACATGCGTTCTGCCTCTTGTACATAATATTGTAATTATCTAAGAAATTCATTCAATCTTTTTTTATTTTTCCTGCACGACATCGCATGCGACCTCTAGTATTTTTTATTTTAATTTTATGCATGGCAATGTGGATGTACGGAGATGCTCTTTTGATGCCATTATGCAGTTGAATCCAAGTACTGCAACATATGTTCTTCTGCAGAAGATCCACCTAAGGTCCTTGTGTTGCAACAGTATTCACATGCTAATACATGTTTATTCAAGATCTATTTGCTTGTTCAAATTAGCGATGCAATTTATGGATATGTGCAACTAATGGTGTTGAGCCACAATCTTGTAACATGTCTGCAACCTTATCTCATGTCCATGAGCAAAGAGCATAGTGCAAAGGATACAGCTGAAACATAGAGCATAGATTGATATTGCCATTGTATGCATTTGGATAATGGTGCCTTTATTTTTTTCTATGCTTAATATATTTGTTTGGTTTGTGAATTTTAGATACTCATTCAATTGTTTTACTTTTGCAAAGCAAAAAGGGAAGCGTAAACTTGCATGAGTTGTTATTGGGTTTCCGGGTTTCCTTTCAAACTTCTTGCTACTTTTAAACTTGGTGACATGGAATTAAGTACTAGGTAATGCACGGCCGGAAGAGATTCCGACCTATAATATTTTGAGGGGGCGTCACTAGCAGAGGCGACCGACGAGCGGTGGAGCCACGAGTCGCTGTCGAGGCTGGCGGCGCCGCCAAAAAAAATTGTAGGCAGGAATCTCAAAGGCCATGCATTACTGGACGTAAACAATGGATGCCTCAAATTACGTCCGGTTGAAGAAGCAAGCTTCTCTGTTCCAAATTCAACTAGAAGCCAAATACAGAGATATATCTCTTAGATTCTACTGGATTCTCAAATATTCTCTTGAGATTTCCATAAATTCCTTAAGATTCTCTTCGGATTTTTCCATTATTCCTTAAGATCTTGAGATCCCAAGATTTCTCTAGATTCTTCAAGTTTCTATGTAGATCCTCCTATATTCTTCAAGATTCCATCAAGATTCCCTTAGATTCTCAAAGATTCTCTTGTGATTCGTATAGCTTCTCCAAGATTCTCTCGAGATTCTTCTAGAATCTCAAAGATTCTATGGAGATTCCCTTAGATTCCCATAAATTACTGCAGATTCCATAAAATTCTAAGATTCCAAGAAGATTCTTGGAATTCGATCACATTGACTCCAACTGCGACAGAATGATGCCAAAGCATCACTCATTGGAAAGCTCTCGACGAGGAAAGTGCCACCTCACTACTTTTTTATTTATGACGGTGCCATCTCACCTCCTTTAATATAAAAAATTACAATTTAATTAAAAAAATAATGGTTAGGATTTTTCCTTCCCTTTTGGTCTAACGACTAAAGATTGGCAACAACAAATCCACCCTATGAAGCATTGTGTGAAGCCGACCCTGCAAAACACACCAGTGTGAAAGATTCCCCTAGATTTTTAAGATTCTACAGAGATTTTTCTAGATTTCCAAAAATTATTCCAAGATTCGCATATATTCCTCAAGATTCTATGTAGATTCCCTAGATTCATTCAATTTTGATAAAGATTCACCTAGATTCCCCTATATTATCGAAGATTTTATGAAGATTCCCTTGGATGCCCCTAAATTCTCAAAGATTTTTCTAAGATTCCCATAGATTCCATTGAGATTGCCCTAGATTCCTAAAGATTATCTCAAGATTCACCTAGACTCCCCAGGATTCTATATAGATTCCCTTGGATTCCTTTAGATTCTATGAAGATTCCTTTAAGTTCTATAAGATTTCATCAAGATTCCCCCAGATTCTTAAAGATTCCTTTAGATCATATAAAGATTCCCTTAAATTCCATCAAGATTCCCCTAGATTCTTCTAGATTCTCCTAGATTCCCAAAGATTCTCCCAAGATTCACATGGACTTCCCAAGATTCTATGTGAATTCTCTTAAATTCTCTAAGGTTCTATCAATATTCCCTGGATTCTCAAATATTCTATGAAGATTCCCCAGATTCCCATAAACCCTTGGCTTATATAAATATTCCTTTAGGTTCTTCATGATTTCATCAAGATTTTCCTAGATTCCTAAAGATTTTATGAAGACTCCTTTAGATTCCTTTAGATCATAGAAAGATTCCCTTAGGTTCTCCAAGATTACATAAAGATTCTCCTAGATTCTCTCAAGATTCACATAGTTTTCTCAAGATTTTATATATATTTTCCTAGATTCTCTAAGATTCTACCAAGATTCCCCTAAATTATCAAATATTTCTATGAAGATTCCCTAGGTTCCCATAAATTCTCTCGAGATTCCCCTACATTCCTAAAGATGCCTCAAGATTCACCCAGATTCCCCATGGCTCTATGTAGATTATCGTGGATTCCCATAGATTTTATAAAGATTCCTCTAGATTCTCCATAATTCCATCAAGATTCCCTTAGATTCCCAAAGATTCTTTATAGATTCCTCTAGATTTTCCATGATTCCATCAAGGTTCCCCAAGATTCCCAAAGATTTTATGAAGATTCTTTTAGATTCCCCTAGATTCTATGAAGATTCCTTTAGGTTCTCCAAGATTTAATTTCATCAAGATACCCAGGGATTCCCCTCGATTATTAAAGATTTTATGAAGATTCCTTTAGATCATATGTAGATTCCCTTATGCTCTCCAAGATTCCATCAAGATTTCCCTGGAATCTCAAAGATCCCATCAAAATTCCCAAATATTCTCTCAAGATTCACATAAATTCCCCAAGATTCTATGTAGATTCTCCTAGATTCTCTAAGATCCTAAGAAGATTCCCCTAAATTCTCAAATATTCTATGAAGATTCCCTTCGATATCCTTACATTCAAAATTCCCCTAGATTCCTAGAGATTGCCCTGAGATTCACCTAGATTTTCCATGATTCTTTGTATAGTCTCTTGATTCCCTTCGATTCTATAAAGATACCCCTAGATTCCTGAAGATTTTATTGAGATTCCTTTAGATTCGCTTAGATACTTTGAAGATTGAGATTCCATCAAGATTCCTATATAATCTAAAATATTCCATCAAGATTCCCCTAGATTTTTAAAGATTCTATGTAGATTCTCCTAGATTCTCTAAGATCCTATCAAGGTTCACCTAGATTCTCAAATATTCTATGAAGATTCCCTAAGTTTCCATAAATTCTCTCTCGAGATTCTCATAGATCCTCAAAGATTATCCCAAGATTCATCTAGATTTCCCACAATTCTATGTAGATTCCCTTAGATCCTATGAAGATTTCCTTGGGTTCTCCAAGATTTCATCAAGATTCCCCATAGATTATTAAAGATTCCATCGAGATTCCCCTACATTCCAAACTATTCTCTCAAGATTCATATAGATTCCCCAAGATTCTATTTAGATTCTCCTAGATTTCTTAAGATGCTATGAAGATTCCCCTAGATTCCCATAGATCCTCTTGAGGGTCCCATAGTCCCTAAGATTCTCTTGAGATTCCCTAAATTTTCAAAGTCTATTCCAAGATTCCTCTACATTCCCCAACATTCTATATAGATTCTCTTAGCTTCCGTGAGATATTATGAGGATTCCCCTAGATTCCCAAAGATTCTCCCAAGGATCCTAAAGATTCCCTTGAGATTCTTCGGATTCCCTAAGGTTCTGTTGAGATTCCTCTCGATTCCTAAATATCCCATGAAGATTCCCCTAGATTCCCTTAAATTACCATAGATTTTGTAAAGTTCTAAGATTCTAAGAAGATTCTTAGAATCTGATCACGTTGGCTCCAATTGCAACGGAATAGTGCCAAAGCACCAGTCATTGGAAAGCTCTCGATGACATAGGTCCCACCTTCATCCGACCTCTGTGCTGCAAGTTACGTGCCTTTGAATGCGATTAAAAAAAAAGAAGCTTTTTGGAAAGTGCATACATAAATGCTTTTTAACTTTTTATTAATGAGTGCCACTTTTTATTAATAAGGAAAAATATCAATTTAATATAAAAAGTTAAGGGCTAGGATTTATCCTCACCCTTTGATCTAACGGTTATAATCTGTTGCACCAAATCCACTTTTTGGCACCTTCCTTGCACTTTCCTCACAAAATTTAAAGGCTAGGATTTCTTCTCCCCTTTTGATCCAATGGCTTGGGGATGTGGTGCATGCCCCCATGCATGCCCATGCATGCCCCCCATAGAGATCCAATGGCTATATGTTCACCACCTCACCTATTTTCAAACGAATGGCCTAGATCGATTTGAATATATAGATATCTATTCCGTGGGGGCATCCAAAGTAATTTTATATATATTATGATATATATTTATGCGCATGCGACGTCTAGTATATGTCGCATGCGACGTCTACTAGACATCACATGGTCACGTCTGGGCCACGTCTGAGTCACGTGGATCGCATTTGTGTCACGTCTAACTCACGTTTGTGTCACGTCTGTGTCACGTTTGAGTTACGTCTGTAGACGTCGCACGCGATGTGTCTCTAGCGACGTCTGTGTCACGTGGCCAGACGTCGCATAGACGTGACCCAGACGTAGCTATAGACATCGCTAATTGACCTTTCTCTTGTTGTGTACGCAAGCATCGGGTATTGGGCACTTGCACACATGTCACAATAAACTATAAGTTTGAGAGTTGATTCAACTCAAAATTTTTAGATTGATTTTAATGGGAACAAAATACAGAAAGTACCAATTTTAAAAGTACCCAGTGTAAGCACCCTTGAGGGTTCCAAAACTGGTATACTGTAAGTACTCTTGAGGGTTTCCAAAAATGGTACACTGTAGCATGCTTTCACCGCTTATTGGATGGCAAAACCAAAAGAGAATCGAAGCTTTTGCTTCCATATTGTGGCATGGCCGATCAGGTTCCAGAAGAACCAGATTGATGACGGGAGGTTGGAATGTCCAGAGGGCATCGGATTGTACTATTTTCTCTCTCTGGCTGCCCAAAGAGACCGAAATAATTCCCTTCAGTGGACTATAAGAAGAGGCCCTTTCCAGGGCCAGAGGGGGCAGCTTTGCCAGAAAGCTCTCTTCCTCTTGCACTGCATTTTTGTTGCAGATATCAGGAGGCATGACAGAAGAGCCATGGGCTCTTGCACTGGTGGAGAAGTTTGGGACTTCGAGGGGAGTGGTGGTACAGTGGTGCTGGATGTGGTATTTTGCAAGTGGCAAAACCAAAGTCTATTTTAGAGAAGTTGAAGCGCCTCGTACATCTGATGCTGAATTGCTCAAAATTAAGCTATGGTCATGCAGCCATAGCCATTCTAGAAAGTTCGATGGCGAAAAGTATTTAAAAAGCTCCATAGCATTAGAGGAGACAAAGGTCCTATTAGTGGACCTACCCTATGTGGATGCTAGATGAGGCGACCGCAGTGCTTGAAGGGACCAAAGCCGACTTCACAAACCTTCAGGAAAAAAAGCCACAAAACCCTTCTGACGTGCCCGAATCTTCTCCATTGATTTATATAAATCCGGATCATCCAAATTAGGGCTCCATTGAAGACACAGACTAAAACTTTATAATAGAAGATAAGATACGAATCCACCTCCACAACTTGTAAAATCTAAGAACTTCTGAGCTAAGAAAATGGATCCCTATGTTCATACCATTCAAAAGCTTTGAAACTAAACAAACTAGATCCAACACGAAACAATAAAACAAAAAACATGCAAATACACCCTATTGGATGTTAAGATTATAAACGTAAACAATCACAGAATAGGCAAAGCCGCAAATGTAAGGCAGATAGATGCGTGTTCAATCATCTGTCTAGAGTTCTCTTTTGAAGCAACAAGAGAATCTCCAATGAATACAATAGGTTGAGTCCATTTACGACTCAGAAGCTAAACATAGAAACAGAAAGAATAACAAAGAGAAGTAGTTGAACGGATGGAATCCGACATTTCTGCTAAGTAGATTCCTGCTGTGACTTGATTATTCAACACTGGAAGGCAACCCTCTGTGTTTAGATAATGGAAATATACCCTCAAAAGATTGTGGATGAACTATTAACTCTATATTTTACCATTTTGCCCTAACCCTAAAAGAAATGGCGGCTAGATCTGGTGCAGCTAGTTCACTCCTTACCTCCTTTTTTGCAGATGCATCTTTGCTACTCCTACTTCTGCACAAATGATTTAGTCGTACCATCACTCTGGTAAGCAACATACAATCTCTATCTCCGCTTTTTAAGACATCTTACCCTCGTAGTGCAGATCACAATCAACATTATAGAAGCAGTCAAGGGATTTATGTCTTGCATTACTTGGTTTGCCTCTGGCTAAGGAGAAAGAACCTCCATCACATTGGTGCAAATTGTTTCTTACATGTTTTTCTTTAATATTACTATCCTTGACTTTATTCTCTCTAGGTAGCTTAAAGTAGAATCACACTGTAGCCAGCCCAAGAACTATAATTTTGTCTTAAGGGCAGGCGGCTATGACAGTTGGACCGTTGGTATCAGATTAGAGCCTTAGATGCTCTGTGATGAAAGAAGAACACAGTGTGCCAGAACTTGTTGCTTTACTGAGTACAAGATTAAGATAGATAGATAGATAGATAGATAGATAGATAGATAGATAGATAGATAGATAGATAGATAGATAGATAGATAGATAGATAGATAGATAGATAGATAGATAGATAGATAGATAGATAGATAGATAGATAGATAGATAGATAGTATTTTAACGTCACGCCACTAGGCAGCATCCAACTGGACATGTGACCACACACCACACTACATTGCTCGGTTGGGCCCTGCCCCCAACCACCTTACATTGCGTCTGTTAGGATTTGACCCCCAACAGTACCGAGTGCGATTCGGGTCTCTACAATCACTCTATTAGTTTTACTGTGGGTTTTTCTTCTTTAACCTTTCTTTATACTATCAAGTTTTACATCTTATTAAGTTACGAGTTTGTACAAGTAATGCCAAACTTTACTCCAAGGTGTGCACATGTTTTCACATCTGGATATTAGCAATCTTCTATTATCGCAGGGTAGGAATTTGTCAGCTTGAAACAATATTTGAGATGGTTTTGGTTGACCTTGAGATTGTGATAAAAGTGATGGTTAATTCTCATATTTCTTCAGAAGTCTGTCACACAGATATGCATATCTAAATTGGGGGTTTAATCCATAATAGATCCTTTTGCTCATGGATTGTAAAACATTGAAAAATTGGGGTTTCAATCCAAAAGAGCTTTTTGCTCATGGATTGTAAATGTGTTTGTTTACTAGTTTTATAAATGGCACTAGAAAAGAGCAGGAAAATTTCATGCAAGATTGAGTGTTCATTTATTATAACATTGTATAGTAGCACAACAATTGATTGTGATTATCATGCTGTCTAGATTTGATTGGCGCAACATTCCGGCAGTTGGTTGTAAAATTCATTTATTATTTCTTTGCATTGTTGCAGGTTATTCACTGCAAAATGGTTAGAGTAACAACTTCTCAAATTTGTTGTCACGTAGTGTTCTTCTCTTCTTTTCAGGTTTCTAATCGCTTTATTTCTTGTTGGCAATAATGTGAATCTTGTAATGAAAATTAGCAGATTTCTCTTCGTTGTTTTACAAGATAATTGCTTCATTCGAAACCCTTTAGAACAAACTAACTTTGATGAATGTATCATGTAGGGATGCTTTTGATTCCAGGTAATATTTGTAATGGTATATTATTCAATTTTAGATATATTGGTATATTTGGGTTCAAATCTGACTTTGCTTGCCAGCATTTTAATGAGGCCAAATTCAGCTATATTATGTGGCTCTATTTGGTTCGTGTAATTTTGTGGGTTGCAAGTTTAGGCTGAATGGAAATATGAGGGTTCAAATCCTTGGGCCCTTCGAACTGGTCAAATAATCATAGTAATATTGGACAACACATTCAACATAATGCACAGGTTTTCAATGAAAAAATTGATATTTTAACATAAGAGCTTATATCAATTTTCTTAATGGTTTGAGTTTTGTATATTGACGAAAAAACTTGAGTATTTATGTAGTTCTTATGTTAAGTATGTATTATTATGTACGCTGTCCTATCACTATCTTGAACAAAATACAATTAACAGTTACATTGCTCTGCTTTAATATCACCATCTTGATCAAGAAACCATTAGCAAAAATTATCATTATCTTGATAAAAAAACATTTAGCAATTACATTAATAGCACCATCTTGGTGAAAAACCATTAGCTATTTTATTTCATGAAACACATCTGTTCTTATGGAAAGATGTGACGATTCTATAAGAACGCATTCTAACTTAACGCAAGTAATTAAAGCAAAAATAATTAGTGGTTTTATAATTAAAGTATAGAAATAAAACATGGTAGTAAACTACATAAAATAACTACTATGAAGAACCATGATGGGACCCACAAAGTAACATTACTTTCTTATAGTAGTTTCATCTAGAAACTATCGTAGAAAACTAATAATACTTTTATTCTGGGGACCTTGTGATAGTTTACACATCTGCGGTCCACATCGCAGAATGTCCATTTTGTTGTTGTGTATACAATGTAATGAACTATATTACTACACTTGTGCTACATGTATGGTGACGCTTGTCATTGTCACCATTTAACTACGTAGCTACACTTTCGTTTGTCCAACAAATTATTGTTTTCTTGTTGTGTAGTAAGCTGTCAATCATCTTGGAAATGTCGTCTTTTTATCTTCTAACTTCAAATGAAGGAACAAACATACAGAAACCATTTGAGAATATACTACATATATAATACCTATTACCTCAAACACTTATATGTACATGAAACTATTCCTATACCATGTGAGTTTCATGCAAGTATCCTTTACAATTTTTAGAATGAAAGGAATACTATACTTTAGCAATAAGAAATAGAATCAAATTGGTAGGTCTATGAAACATTGGGCAAGTTGCCAAAGAGGTAAGTGGGGTGATAAGCATGGGGACCAAAACCATTGAAGGAGGAGGACATTACCTGGGCATAGGCTCCAATATTAGGCCAAAGAAGCCAATCTCCCACTTCAAGCTCAGGCAATGCAACATTTTGTAGTACAATATCTGTAGAATCACATGTGGGACCAAAAACAATAGATTGGATCTGTGACTTGCCACAACAATTAAGGTTTTTAGGTAAAGAGGCAGCAGCAAGGATGTGCCAAGGTCGAGGAGAAGAAAGACCAAGGTCTGTTTTGTTAAGACCACCATGCAAACCATCAGCAAGCCAATATTCTATTACATTGATTCTCTTCTTTTTGCCAAAAATAGGAGTTGCTAGAGTAATTACTGATTCTGCAATATAACGTCCAGGTTCTGCTATGATCTTCACACCCATCTGCTCTGGAAAATACACCTCCAAAGCTTCGTTAATAATTGCAGCAGCCTTTAAAAAACTAAGATGTTTATTGTGGGACGAAAATCCTCCTCCAATGTCTAGAACTTTCATTGATGGAAAACCTAACTTCAGTGCTTTGTCGAACACCTCTCTAGACAAGGCTATAGCTTCCCTAAAATTGTCTCCAATTGTAGCTCCACTACCTATATGGAATGCAACACCAACTATAGGAACATTGTGGCCCTTTGCTTCTACAAGAATATCCAGTACCTCATTTGGTCTAGCTCCAAATTTATCAGACATTCTTACTGCAGATCCTTCATCTTTAACACTAATGCGCAATATGAGTTGTGCATTAGGGTCAATGGCTTTGATCTTGTGTAGCTCAGACACATGATCAAAAGTGTAAACATGGACACCCTTCTGTGCAGCATAGGCAATATGGTGGGCCGGTTTGACAGTGTTGGCAAACACTATCTTCTCACTAGAAATTCCAAGGTCGATGACTTGCATGACCTCTTCCTTGCTTGCACAGTCGAAACATGCGCCTAGCTTAGCAAGCATTGCCAATAGCACTGGAGAGGGATTGCATTTGATGGCATAGTGAAGCACTACCCTTGGCATTGATTCTTTCCACTGCCTATAAACTTGATCTAGCACGCCGAGATGCAAAATATAAAAGGGGTCTTTCAAGTCCTCACATTTGATCAACTTGGCGAGGTATAGGTCCATATCGGCATGATTTGTTACCATTCTTACACAAGAGCGGTGCAATGCTGATTATTTGAGGCTTTCCTTTTGTAACTTTACAAGAGCCAATCCCTGCCGTCCATGTTCTATCTATCTATCCCTGTCCATGTTCTCGTTGAATTTTGTTCTCAACCGCTCATTTTGAACGTGCCATTTTGACCAACCTTTCATTCTCAACAGCTCAACTGCAAAAAATATCTTCCATGTGAACGTGCCACTAGAGGGATCGTATGGTACCTCTCTGAAACGGCCCATGTGATCTTTAATATAAAAAAGGAAAAGATCCCTGGCACTGTGATGAAGAGGTCCATGTGAACCAGCATAAGTTGCAGGAACAGAAATGACTGCCCAGAAATTCATTGTTTCAGTTGATCAGATCTGCAGTAAGTAAATAAAGCCCATATCAAGTAAATAAATGCGCGGATTTGTAGGATTCACATCCACATCAATGCGTATCAGATAAAAATAATTAACACCTAGGTACCTGGAACTGCACATGCCATAGACGGCTGTAACTATCACATTTTTGCCATGCTGCATATTTCACCATTGATTCACACGATGCTCCCAGCAGCGAAATTTCTGCACCCAGCAGATTCTGGCTTTTGGCATTTTGTCTTTTCGAGTTATTTGCGTCGTTTTTTTGGGCTAGGTTCGAGTTATGGCGTGTTGAGTGAGTGTTCTGCATGGTTCGAATTTCGCGTGTCAGCTTCTTGGCAAGATTCGATTTAAGTCGAACCATGTGCTGCTTTGTTTGTCAGCAACACAATCACAGGAACGTGGCCAATTTGGAAAGTGCTAGTTGTTTGGTTGCTTTCTTCCGCCTTGCTCATCTCATAAAGGAATATGGTATAATATTTCATGATTTCATAGCAAGAAGTGGGCTTCTAGGTATTTTTTATTGCAATAATTTGTCGCAATGTAGTCTCGCGGTATGATTGCAATATGTGTGGAGAACATGAAGACGCACTGAAACTGTATAAGAAAAATGATTTTTGGTAGGCATGAAACCACATAAATTGGTGTTTATGCTAGTAATTGGTACATGTTCCAGACAAATTGCCTTATGATATCATGCGATAAAATTGTTATTAATTGCCCATTTTAGTACATAAGAATGTGGGCAATGACCGCACAGTCTGGTGTGGAAGCCATGCCAATGTGAGGAGGCCTACTTGACGCTCCAAAATGTGATGTAAATGCACATTTTTATTACTAAAATTGTAAAGACAAAATGCAAACAAAGACGAAAAGAAAAAAAGAAATCACTTCATGTCTCATTCATTTACATTGCCACTAGGAAGGTATGTACATGTTATATGGGGTAATTTGCTAGGAGGATGGTATGTGCATTGTAAAAAGGTTCATATCCAAGATTGGTTAATAGAATCCTTGATACTAGTTGCTTGTTTCTTTCTTTCTTTCTTTTTGTTTTTAATGGTACGAGATTCCACTTTTATTCTGGCTCTGAATTTAGCCACAGAGGCTGCATTAGTAACTTGGCATGTGCAATTGAATTGAAGAAAAGGCATCTAAATGTAATGAATGCAACAACGATTGCTCACAACCAAGAATCCACGCCACACAGTTTCTATTCAAATGAAGTATCAAGTTGAATCTATATACAATTATTACAAGGAGCCAAATATCAAATGGACTTCATTTCTTTGCAACCAAGTGGATCACAATTTTCATGGGAGAGTCTATATAAATTACATTCATTAAAGCTCGTCCATTATTTTGTATAAAAAATATATCACTTGCTCGGTGCCGAGGATACCTTTACCTTGGTTTGGGTTGATCCTGCCCTCTAGGATCCCCAAATGGGAATCCCCTCCTCCAAGGTTTCACATTCAATTGTCGCAGTTAGTGGATTTCTGCGCTGTTTTGAGCACTTTTTACTCGGATTCGTGCAGGGTTGTTGCAGTGGCGCTCACGCTGCTTCCACTTCTGTTGCTACCTGATCCTCTCCTCTAGCCGAGTCCGAGCACCCACGAATAAATCCCTCTCGATTCCGTGTAGGATTGAGTGAGAAAAAACCATCGGAAGTTTGCCCTGATTTCCCCTATAAGGGGCAAGATTTTTGCGCAACTATTGCACAGTAAACAGTGCTTACTGTGAGATCCCACCCTCTGAGATCACATCTCGTGGGGATCCTGTCCTCCAGAATCCCTGAGGCTAGGGTAAGAATATCAAACACCCTTGCTCGGCTACAAAAGTGACAAGATAATGGTGGCAAAGAATCAACCGACCGAAATAGCAATCATTTTTATTCTTGTAACTAATGGGACAACCTCAAATTACGCCATTGACTCAACTTGTCAAGTTGTAACTCCCGTGGAAGCCTCAAATTACGCCACTAAAAATTACAATGGCCCAACTTGTCCAGCTATAACTGATATGACAGCCTCAAATTATGCCACCGATAATTACGACTTTACTTGCCCAGCTATAACTGACATAGCAGCCTCAAACTACACCACCGACAATTACGATGATCCAATTTATGCAGTTGCAATTGACATGGCAGCCTCAAATTATATCATTGACAATTACAACTATATCCAACTTGTCCAATTGTGACTGACATGGCGGAATCAAGTTATACCACCGAAAATTACACCGACCCAACTTGTCATAAAATGGAATTACCATCTCAAATTACCAGCTCTACTGTGGAAGTGACAGACGATGTACAGTAATAAACATGGGATATGCAAAATGCATATGTGATGAGCTTGGATTATTATAAAATTGTAGTCTAAATCTATGTCTACAAATGGGCATGCATCATCCCAAGAAATAGCCTTTTTTTCCTGTAATGCCCCTTAGTCTTTTGTGATAGGTCCAATCGACAGATTTGCAAGGCTGTTTCATTATATATAGACTTTGGACTAGTCCATTCTGATCCCAATTTACCAATAAACATTTAAAATAGACGATAAATAGGAAAAAAGTGGGATTGGACGAGATGGATAGAGAAAAAGATGTACTATAGGACCACTCTCAAATTGGATGGACGCCAAATGTAGCAAAAGTCATACAACATTAATTGTGCAAAAAACAATATTGATAACCTCATGGATCAAGTGGCACGTAACAATTGTACTAAAATGGATAAAAATGCGAAGTTCCAATGTTAATAGTCGAAATTAGCCATACATTATGTTGACATGGTGAATATCTTAAATCAGTATTGAGACCTCAAATAAACATATTGATTTAGGGTCAAAATGCAGTTCGAGATTAACCCAACTCTTTCTCATGCAACATGCTTTTTGTTTTGATATACTAAGCATTTCGATTATTGAGGAAGTAAACATGATGCTTGAAATGTTTGGATCTGAGTTCGATACAAAACTAGCGTAAGCAGGACTAAACCATCATTCATTTAAATTGGATTTATGTCAGGATTTTGGACCATCGAGAATGTGACTTTTTTTTATAACAGCACAACATGATTGCATTAAAAATTAAAAATATTTTACATATGCATGTCGAGTTACATATTGCCAATTACTTCTCAGAAGTGACCCCTAGAGATATCATAGCTTTCTTCCTCACTTCCACATGTATTGTAACCCTAGCAGTCTTGCCTGGGATGACCTTTGGGGTCCATGATAACAAAATAGCATCTAACTCAACCCAATCATCCCCTTCAATAGGGTTTCTCTTCCATCTCTTTGTCCAACAGTCTCTATACCTTTCTTCCTCTGCCACTGCATTTAACTGGTGCACTGGACACCACCACTCCACACGAACTTTGTTCACATTGCGGTCACCTACTTCTTTGCAAACCTCTGAGATGGTGTAACCCATCCACACAGGGTATATCTCTTTGCGCTCTGGTACTATAAGTGCAAATTGATGGCAAACCAAGTCATCTTTGGGATCATAATCCTCCAGCCCGAGATATTTAGGCCTTCCTTTCCTAGGACCAACATAGTGTTTTTCAGCAGCTGGAGGAGCCATCGACTTGCGAATACTACTAACCACATCATCAACTTCCTCAGGTGTTATCAAGTCTCTCCACCTAGTCTTAGGTAGCCATCCATCTTTCAGTTCATCAGAGGATGTGTCTACTTGTCCCAATAATCCATGTACCTGTGTCCAATAATCTATCAATGCAAGGTTGGTATCATCGGGGTTATTTTTCCAATACTTGCCGTCCAATGTGCTTTGCAATGAATCCACCTCTGCAAAAGGCTTAAGAGCTTTTGGTTGACCCCTTGGAATCATAGGTTTACCATTTTCATCTTCATCTTCCATTGCATTATTGGCTTATTTCCCATGACCCAGAAAGTGTACTGAAGAGGTCTAGATTGACCTTCCATATCAAGAGCATAACCTTCGATAAAATTCTTCCAATCAGGCACCTCTTGTATGATCAACCCTATAGAAGGTGAAATGCATTCACTAAGAACTTCCATTAGTCTAGGAAGATTGGTCACAGTTTGAGATTTCAACTGCGCACTATACTTCCCAAACAATGCATCCACATCCTCATGAGTATGTCCAGACATTAAGAACCCTAAATTCACTCTTTTAAAGACACCCACAGCTGTTAAATAAGATAGGAATGAGAACATATACCTGTTTTTATTCTGTCCAGCACAATTGTCAAGTTGGAGGAGGAACTTTGGTGGTAGATCTCGAGGTTGGGGACGTGAACTTGAGGCTCCAACATGTTCAGAAGCACCTGACTTCCTAAACCTTGCCTTAGTAAACTTCTCTAAATTATTAGGCTTTCTATCCAAAAATGCACTGAAGAGTGGTTGGCTACCACCTCAGGGTTGTGGAGGTCACCAGAATAACCACTCTCATAGTTCCTCAAGCACTTCATCACACTTCCAATATGAAAATCAGGACCATCACTCCACAATTGCAAACTAAAATGGCCATAATAAATTGGCACTGAGCCATGCACTATTGCACCTGTCAGAGAGACTTGCAAAGGATAAGCTCTATTGATTTGCTTGGGTATGTAACTATACTGTGGCAAACAAGTCTTCGATTGATCCATCTTGTCATGTATAATACAAACATAGTTATTGGGTTCCAAACATGATAATGTTCTCCACATCCAATAAGTGGATCTACATGATAGGTGGTCTGTCATGTGATCTTTCATTTGCTCCCTTATCTTAGCTCTTTGGCTTGGTTGCTTGGTCTTATCCAGAATCTCTTTCAACTTAGCACACAAGTTGCACTTTGCAAAGTTGTTCGAAGTGTCTATAGTGACATGCTTGAAGTGCTTGCTCCATAGTCTACTGAAGCTGGGTTGAGATATTGCAGGTACCTGTAATTCTCGAAGCAAAGCATTCACTTCCTCCAATATGCTCTTCTAGGTACAATGGGATGGCAATCTCTTCTCGACAACTATTTTTCCCTGTTGATCTTTCCTACTTTTATGTGGCATATTCTCAGCATTGAATTCAACATATTTTTCAAAAACCTCCCTAGCAGTCAGGATCCTAGAAGTTGGCCTCAACATGCCATTATTTTCATGTAATGCAATTTTGCCAAGATGAAATTGGAATGCCATGAAATATATCCATGCAACTATATATATCCATGCCCCTAGCAGTGGGTTTCTTTGGATTTTTTTCATCTTGAAGTGCAAGCTCATGAATGGAGTACATGTAAGTCCTCCTCTCATCACAAGTATACTCTTGGAAGGTGGCTCTTGCTTCCAGCAATTCATCAATTTCAAACTTCTGAATACAATTAGCCCAACAACATTCCATTCCCCTTACCTTAGTCAGAGCTTCACGTGAACAATCACTACTTGACTTGGACCCTCTTGCTAGGATAATGTTTCACCACTAAGTGTGCCCTCTTCTCTGAAAATGTGGTCCTGGTAGCTATTGGAGGTGCATTAAGAAAATCAGTATCATCCACAACCTCTGGCTCTGGTAAAAGGAAATTTCCTATAAGCTCAATGCAGGCTATAGGCCATGGCATGATGCATGGAACCTCCAATTGTTTAATACAAGCAGTGCAATCCTAGTGATTTGACCCTTTTTCCTTCCATTTTTCTTCTAAACTTGTTATGGCCACACCCACTTTATCACTTCAACAAGGCATTACAGGAAGGCTTCCCACTGCAGTGGACCAATAGCAGAGTTGTTCCCATCTATAAGGCAGGTGACCCGCACTGCCCAGCCAATTACCGAACAATCATGGTCAGTTCGGTGTTTGTAAAATAGCTTGCTGGGATTCTCGAGCAGCAGTTAACGGGATGGGCAGAGGTAGCAGAGATACGAGCCCTCACCCAGGCAGGATTCAGACTGACACTCAACCATTGACCACATCTTCACATTGCGAACTCTGGTTGAAGACAGCAGGAACCGCCGTCAGGATCTATATTGTTGCTTCGTGGATTTTGCGAAGGCATTTGACACTGTGCCCCGGGAAAAACTATGGGCAAGATTGCGACAGCTGGGGGTTCCTGTAGATTTGCAGAATGCAGTGTACAGGCTATATGAAAGATGCTCGGGTCGGTTGCAGCCGACAAGCCAACCATTTGATAGTAGTATTGGGGTTCGTCAGGGATGCCCTCTCTCCCCAACATTGTTTGGGCTTTACATTGATCAATTGGAGAGCTGGCTTGCTGATAATGGGGGCGACGGGGCTCACCTTCTCTACCAGATCATCAAGCAGTTAATATATGCTGATGATGTAGACCTCCTAGCTTACACACCAGCAGACATGCAACGACATCTCGATGCCCTGGACACATTTTGTCAAGCGACTGATATGCGCGTCAACTTGGCCAAGACTAAGGTGGTTTTTATATCATCTTCACGACAGCCGAGGATCCCCTCCTTCAGTTACCGAGGGCAGAATGTGGAAGTAGCATCCACATACAAATATTTGGGAGTGGAGTTTCCTTCTACTATGCACTGGGACACATCCATACGGCTACGAGTTACGGCGGGCTGGAAGGCACTATATGCAATGCAAAACAATAGTCATAGAGCGGAGTTGTATGATTGGACCCATCAGTCACACCTGTTCAAGGTCTTAGTGGAGCCTGTCCTTTTATACGGGGTTGAAGTATGGGGCCCAGTAGTATCCCTCGCTACTTGGAATGACTTGGAGCAGGTGCAGAAAGCCTTCTTGGTACGAGCACTAGGGGTGAAGTCCACAGTCCCATATCAAATTCTACTGCAGGGGACAGGATTCTTGCCTCTTCAGAGGGCAGTCCTTGATCGCCACATTATCTATTTTCAGAAGGTGGTCAATATGGACGATGCTCGTCTCTCTAAACTAGCTTATATCATGGCAATGGGGCCACAGTGCCTCAAGGCCTGCTGGAGGGAAAAGAGAGCTCAATGGATGGCTAGATGGAATGTGCAGGAGCACAGGTGCATACATGTGCAAACAGAGGCAGATCGTCATAGCTTGAGGCAATATCTTGACGCTTGCTTCATCAGCAAGCTTTGGGATGCCAACGCCCTTGAACAGGTCAAGACAGCACACTACCAGCGCCACATAAATCCCACATTGGAACGAGGCCCGCAATGCTACCTGCGCACAAACTTGCCCATGAAAATACGCAGACTCATTGCTTCCATTCGCACAGGGGCACATCATCTTCGAATTGAGACATGCAGATGGATTGGTGAGCCACGTCAGGACAGGGTCTGTCAATGCTGCCAAATGGGAGTCATTGAGGATGAATCTCATACCCTTCAAAGTTGCCCAGCATATGATCAAATCCGGACGCGCTATGCTAAGTTGGTCAGGCCTGGCCAGCCGCTACATGTGACATTGAGCACGGCATCCGTACGGGTGCTAGGATCATACCTTCAGGAGGTCATGGACATGCGAGATCAGCTATGTCCTCGGGCACGCGCTTGACATGTACATACACATTTATTTCCTAATAATGTATACTTGTACAGTTTGACAGCATTCTTATTACTGCCACGATTTTTTCCTCGAAAACCCTTCGGGGCGGGGTTTTTTTTAACCCGGACAGTAATAAGTTTGCTGCGCTCCTTCTGGGTCCCATAGGCCGATTGGTCTCAGTGGACGATAAAAAACTATTCTCTTCCTAACCTTTCATCATTGATAGCTTGGATAGGATCAGCTAGTATGATAGTTCCTTCACCTACTAGCTCCTTATTACATTGGTGCTTCACTTTCACCTTCTTATTCTTCCAATCCAACCTACTGTAGAGGATAATTTGCTTAGTAGTCTCAGCCTCAACACCCTTTGGGTGGTCCACACCATTGACCTACAAGAACAATGTTAACAATGGGGTAACAATGTGATAAGAACATGTGGTAACAATGTTGATACATGTTGGGGGGGATAGGTATTACCTTTTTACCCTTTTTAGGATCCACACACTTCACCTATATGAAGTTAAATGTCTTAATAGTAGTTCGAAAAAAGGACAAAGTAATTATGAGAATAGATTAAAGGGAACTTAAGAAAATACAAAAAAAACCATTAAATGGGCAAATTCCTCCCCTGCAACATCCTTCTTCTTTTGTATGATACTGATCATCTTAATCATTTCCTCGTAAGAGTTGTCTTTCTTCTCCCCCTGCTTCTTTCTTTTTGAAATTGGCACTACAAGAGGAAAGGGGTATTAGCATCAGCCATAGCGTCAGAGGCATTGTTCTTGTGTTTTTTGAGGTGAAAATAGTGTTCTGTTGTTAATAGCAACAATTATTATTAAATAAGTCTTTTCTGCTAATTCTGACGTTATGCTTGACTCTATGGATGACGCTATATAAGTTTAATCAAACTAATGCTATAACTGATGCTATGGCTGACACAAGAGCTGACGCACTACGAATCAAATGTATTAGCATCAGGTTCAAGCATAAATGCCATCTGACTCTAATTCTAACCTTAGTATTGACGCTATGTGTGACTCTAATATGGGTGCTGAATCTGACACTGGCTTGACTCTATGTCTGACTCTATGGCTGATCTCTATTCTGACTCTATAGTGACTCTATGCTTGACAACCTATGGTTCTAATTCTGACTCTATTAACGACTCTATGTTTGATGCTACTATTGACTCTATATCTAACCCTATATCCGACACTACATTTGGTTCTAATTCTGACTCTACTACCGACTCTATGCTTGATGCTACTATATTGACTCTACATCTAACCCTATGTCTGATGCTACATTGGCTCATACAATAGTATTATGAACTCTACCATTCATGCTAATACGTAATCTCACTCTTGTCTGTACACTATCTCTAGATTTGAAGCTATCATTGATTCTATGTTCAGTTCCATATCTGTGACCATATAGTGTATACTCTAACTAGTCAGACACTTTACTATAGATTTTAAAACTTTTTGAATAATCTCATATGCAAAGTTACCAAAAAATAACTCACTTTCCATCTATCTAAAGAACCATTTGCCTCTAGACTCTTAATATAATTATTGTTTCTCTAGATTTTTCATTTTCTCAAAGTCTTCATTTCATATCATCCTATGCGGCTAGAAAGAGATTAACAAGGGAGTTTCTATTGTCCTTTGATGATGGCTGGAGTGCATTAGGGTTCCCTTTTAGGACGGGGGCTGCGGCTACCCATTGAGACGAGCTTCCGGAATGGAGCTTTGATGCTGGAAGAGCAGCAAAATGGTGTTGTCAATCTCCCCAAAGCCATGGGTGCGAGTGCAGAAGATGATCTGGTTCTAGTGTTCAGTAGATTCATTGCAACAGGGGGGTTTCTTTGAAGCATAACCGCGGCTCTCAAGTTTCTCATCTAGGCAACAGACCACGATTGGTAAGCAGCATTTTTGATATCTTTTCCATGTTTTTGAGTCGATTGGCCCAAGTTTAGCCAGTAGAGGGTTTGTATGTATTGCCTGAGCTTGATTTTTCGGTTTTATGGTGATGCTAAGAAGGGCTGGAATGATAGTGTTGTAGTTGCACTCGTTGCATCTTGAAGGCCACATTCTCTGCGGTTTTCGGGCTGCACTCACTGCATGTTCAGGGTTCTCTCAGTCTAATAGGATAAAGTGGCAAAGCTTCTGGATCTGTTGCTTGACAACACATGTAGAGTTGATAGGACATCCTCAGAATGCCCTGTCTTGTGCACATTCAAAGTGTTGGGAGGAAGACAGTGGCTAGACTAGAGACTAGGCACTTGGCTGCATGAAATGGTGGCCTCTTTTTTATCTTTGAGAAGGGGTGGTAGGCACCCAGTTCTAAGGAGCTGCAGATATGAAGGTTGAGAAGTTGATTTGCTTGGAAGAATGTTAAGAAGAAGAAGAAGAAGAAGAAGAAGAAGAAGAAGAGATTTTAACGTCACGCCACAAGGCAGCGTCCTATCGGACATGTGACACTTTACAACACACCCAGATGGGTCCTGCCCCCACCACTTTACATTGCTGAAGTGGGTCCTTCCCCCACCAACTTTACATTGCATGGCCACTTTCACAACGAGGCGTTGAACCCGTGACCTTGGGTATGGCAGTTTAACGTCTTACCACAGGACCACCAGAGGAGTTCACAGAGGTACATCATCTATATACATCACAAAAGAACTAAAGAACTAGATCTAATCTATATCATAGAGTTAGGTTCTTTAGTTAGTGTCTGGTATCTGGGAATCTAGATGGCTGCTATGGGCGATTTAATATAACCATCATCCAATTAAATTGGGATTATGTCAACTCCAAAATCACGCCAACCTGCTATTGTCTTCTAGGGGGTTTTTGTTTTTTTTAATCTTTTTTTTTGGACTTCAAAAATAACATAAGGTTGCGATTCACGTGTGACGTTTCATATGCGAATTGAAATATGCAAAAATGAAGAGCAAGTTGCTAACATAGATGAGACCAAAATTGAAGAGCATTTAGATGATAATATTAGGTTTGATAATAATAGATTGCATTATTTGCGAGGCAATTCCAGACTCGAAATTATCGATACATGGCACAAATATCATACAAAAATATCATATATTCCAATAAAACATTAAGGGATCAATCCATGTTTTTCCACGTGTTTAACAAGATGTGGTTCCATGTCAGCTGTTCTATCCAGTTCTGGGTATGAATCTAACACTTCACCTACCGTCATCCCCATAGCCAAATTATGTATATTAGACACAAACTTCACCAGAAAATCATCTGTCGCAAAGTTTTTTGGATCGTAAGATGGTGGATTCAGGGCCTGTGTTTGATTGTAGAAGTATTTGAGAGCATCATCATCCACTATGATTATATCATCCTTATTCTCGATACCAAGTTCGTCCATCATGTTACTCAAGTGTTTGATGAAGATAGGCTTGCCTGTTGGATCCTTGGGATTAGTGAACTTCACACATTTGTTCTGATCCCAAAAGGTCAACCAATGTCTACGCATTTCCCCCAGTGCCTCCAAAGTATTCTTGATGTTCCTTAGTTCCATGGATGACCAAATACCAACTCGAAATAACCTGAATGCCTCATCTAGCATCTCCTTCAAGTGCGGCCGCGGATAGATCCACTTGGTGTTTGATTCTACTGGTGTCTGATGAAACTGTTCTCTAGCCACTTTATTTTTCGGAAAAGTCTTGCATAGGACTCCGTTTAGGTCGAACACCACAACCTTCTTAGAAACGCAATGGAAGCTGAAAATCAAACATGTATCCGGGCCAGCAAGATACGATAACACAAACAATACAAACGCCAAGCGCGTGATTTGAAATAGTCATAACCAAATCGCTTCGGCTGCGTGATTTAGTTTGACAACGAAAAATAATCAAAGCACGCTTGGCGCGATTTAATTCAAAGGCAATACAAATTAAATCACGTGTGGCGCGATTTCGTGGGCAAGGCCATACCTATCATCTTCAGTTTCGCTGCCGTCATCGGCGTCATTCTCCCCTTCGCCACCCTTAATCTTCGTCTTCTTCTGACTGTTAGAATTGTTATTTTCTATTAGTTCCGCTGCGTCCTTCACAACTGACATTATTTTACTATTGATTTGGCAAACCTGTGAATCACTAGAGCCGCCGTTGCCTTCATTTTTTCGGTTTCCCTCACCAATTACTTCATTGTTAACCCGTGAATCTACTCTGTTGTTGCTTGCATCACCCGCAATGTGGGCAAAAATATTCCCTAAGTTCGCCATCCAAGACTTTTGAGCAGCCAGTTTAGCAGCTATTTGTTCATTACTGCTTTCCTTATCAGGCTGCAGATTACTAGGTCCCTCACCAGAAGCAACGTCCACTTTCGAATTGGACAAGTCTACGAGACTTTTGATTGCTGATGATTTCAGGTTGCCATAAGGGCCTTTAGGAGACTTGGCAAGCACATGCATGAGGAATGGTTCAAGAAAGTCTTTGGCCTGCTCATCACTCACAAAGCAGTGACATCTTCTTGCACCCATAAGAGCCTCTCGGGCAATATAACCTCCAACATGAAGCTCCAAGCAGGTTGTATCAATTGGAGCAAATGCCTCGACGAGGTAAGCAGCCATAGACGGGGGAAATCCATTTTTATTTAAGGGGCCCTTCTCCTTAGTTTGTAGCTCGTACTTGATTTCCCCACTTAGGATGGGGTCCCGATCCTCATCCTCTTCTGACTCATCCTGTTCTGACTGATCCTGATCCGTATGAAAGAAGCGGATAGTGCATGCAGATGTGACTCACCTGAAGGACAAACGATGACAATAGTGAAGGACCTCTCAGTTGTCAATCCTATACAGCTGGTAAAGAAGCTGCTGTAGTCCTTCTGGTTCATGCCCATATCTCCTCTCCCACCCCTGCTGTCCAACACAAAGAGTGATATATTTTTAAGGCCGGTTGATTCTCGGCAAAGAGACCTTTGTACCCAATGGAGACCGGAATCTTCGGGACAGCGTCGTCTTCTCCAGTAATCTTCTTCACAAGGGCCACTTTTCTTCTCAACTCGGCCAGTACCTTAGGGGGTAGAGTCTCCTTATGTTTTGTATTTTTAGCCTTCCAATTCTTTAGGAAGTCCTTTGACCAGAATACAAACTTCTTGATGTCATCATTACTGACCTTGTATTTGTCCAGCAATCCAATTTCAGATAATGCCACATCCCCCGATAGCCTTTGTAACTCAGCTCCTACAGCTGACTTCATTGTACGTACATCCTTCACATGGCTGCAGCACTCAACGAAGGACATCCTATCCTTGGTGAAAGCACCCTTCTTGTATAAGACTTCCTTCTTTAAGCACTGGTCTAAAACCCAAATGGTCTCAGCGTCGTCTAGCCCCTGAGTCTTTCTCATCTCTGTCACATTCAAGTCAAAGATGCTTACATCAACAGGAGGCACCCTACCCATAGTATCTGGCATCTTCCTTTGTGCATAAGCGTCCCAGAATTCATTCCACTTTTGCCATACTGCCTCCTTACAAAACACAATCTTATACGAGTCTGTTGGACCTGACCTGCTAGATGAGCTTTCAGAAGGATCTGCAATGTCATCACCACCTTTTTTCTTTGATTTTCTTGCAGTTTTCTTCTTCTCGTATAATTGTTCATGACGAGTCCGCTCCAAAGACTTTTGAAAGCCTCGGACTTTGACCCGCCTGCAATGGGGGTAATGGGCAGCCATATTCCACCCACTGTTGACGGGCGTGGCGCAATTGCTCCACGTATGGACTGCCAAAAGTACAGGCATTGAATCAGTATCAGAGACAAGAAACACGCCGTGCGCGATTTCAATAGAAAAGATCAACCTCAAAGCACGCCTGGCATGAAATGAATTAAATACCAATGCAATTCACGCCAGGCGTGCTTTCGAATGAATTTGAATTCATGCCAGGCGTGCTTTCGAATCGGTTGAATTCACGCCAGGCGTGATTTCAAATGAATTGAAATCACGCCAGGCGTGCTTTCAAATCAAATCAATTCACGCCAGGTGTGCTTTAACATTTCACGCCTGGCCTGGATTGGTTTGATTTGAAAGCACGCCTAGCGTGATTTGGTTTCATTACAGGAAATCACGCCTGGCGTGAATTGGTTTCATTTGAATGAACGCCTGGCGTGAATATGAAAGTGCTAACACCTAATACAGTTAGTTACCTTTTGTATAGAAATGTCTTCCCCATCTCATTCAAAGTTGCACTAATCTCAGCCAAATCTGCAGGTTACGACACCTCCTATACGCATAGTGATTGTAGAACGCGTTTTGGTCTGTTTGTTCTGCCTGCCTGATGAGGGCCTTCTGTGCCTCAACAGAATGCTGCCCGTCGATGACGACGAATTTAATGCTATCCTTTGACATTACGTCCTCGAAGTTCGTCCACTCAGCGGGCTTGTTCGAGATCATATCCCAAGGTAACACATCCGCTGGCATAGGCATTTGACCTGGATTACTAATCATGCTCTGAACAATCTCCATGGCATGTGCTGTATCATATCTTCTGCTAACATAAATGGAGCTAGGTGAACGGATGAGGGACTTCACATGGATCTGAAAAGTTTCCTTAAGACCCAATGGATAATGGTTAGAATATTTATTCAGCTTGTTCATGGCCTCTAGCTGCGCCATCCTGTCCTGTTCATTCTCAAAAACAGAAGCCTCCATGCCTTCGACAACTGCAGGTTGAACATGCTTCCCTAGATCTAGGACCCTCCTAGAAGCTTTCAAGTCAGCTAATTCCCTAGCTTGCTGCAAATAGTGACTTGGTGTCGGTTTAGTGAACATGCCTCTACGCACAGCTGTAACCCCTTGGCAAATAGATATTGGCGTAACTGCTACATTGGTTGGCCAACCATACTTAAAACATGTCTCACCGTTCACATCTGTCTTCATGAACGTATCCTTGTATGCGATAGCTCTACAAAGGAGTAAGTCCGAGCGGATCTTTCTTCTGCTTCTGTGTAATCTCCAAGAGCAATTTGTAGTTGGTGTCATCCTCTTCCTCACAAGAGATTAGGACCCCTTGTTTGGCCATCTTGTCTGCTTCCTTTTTCCTCGAGAAGAGAGTTAAGTCGAGCTTGCCATTTGTCTTGGCAAGGTCAACGTACCACTCGGCACCCTCGTCCATTTCCTCTTCAGGGCAGGCAGGGTCAGTGGTTGCTATAAGAATCGGCCCTTCATCATCTAAGGTGAGATCATATGGTAATCATGATCCGGGTCGCTCGCCCTTGCTTTCTTGGCGAGGATTAGAACCCAATTATTAGGGGTTTTCTTCCTCTTGGTACCGCAAAAGAATATGAGCACTTTTTAGAGTACTTTTCAGAAGAAGAGATCACGCTTGGCGTGCATTTAAACCTAAATTAGTACAAATCACGCTTGGCGTGTTGGTAGCTCCTATTATTGACCATGCTATGTGTGAATTTGAAACTAAATTATTTTGCATCCACATTTTAAGCTACATACCCTTCATGAATCCATATTTCACACTGTTTAACCTCATTGAACATTGCTATCTCCAACCTGCCTAACACTTCGCTATATTCTATATATAAAAATGAGCAAAATTATGTTCTACAAAGCGGACAATCGTGAGCATTAACTGATGGTAATACTTAAAATTCATGCAAAGCATAATAACTCAAACTCATGCAAAGCATATTAACTGAATGCAAGGAAATATCTCAAATTCATGCAAGCATAATACTCTCCACACAGTGTGTATTCTGTGGCAAATTAAATACCTTGAATAGGGTTCTGTATTACGTGGTATTCGATCAACGCCCTCCCGAAAACTTGAGAAGAGCCGGGTTTAGGGATTCCTCTTCCACCGCTTCCTCTGCCCGTCGCCTCGACCTCGATTCACTTTAGAAGACATCTTCGAGTCGCCTAGTAACAGTCGGAAGGTCGCTTGATACTGGCCTTTCGAGCTGCTCAAGAAATAGCTTTTTCTACCAGACGAAAATAGAGAAATTTGAATTTCAAGAAAACACAAAATGCAGTTTCGAAATATTCTTGACACATACAAATAATAATGATGAAGACCCGTCCGCCGACTTCTTTCATTAAGTTTTTAAAAACCAATCTACCCAAAAAGTATCCCGCCAAATTTATCCCGCCTAAACGTAGTTAACCTAATCTTTCTTCTAATTCGAATTTTCCAGACCGCCAGAGTTTCCATAGCGCTGTGATTTCGAGAACTTCGAATCGGCTACTCAAGAATGGCTCTGACTTACGTAAGCGCCTCATTCCTATAGCTTGTACAATAATTTCCAGTAAAGGTGTCTGAATAGGCAATTGTCTGCAGTGTCGAAGATGAATGTTTCATGTTAACTACAAATCAGAAAAGGAAAGTAGGATTATGCAAGATCGACGCCATCGATCCGACTGCAAACTGTCATGGAATTCCGCTCGGGGATAAGTATGTCCGAAGTTCTGATGATTAATCTTTGCTTCTGATGAAGCTTTACCTCGCAGACACCCGGTGGGGATACGGTTGGAGAAAGTCATTTGTTGCATGGCCAAGAAACCGCTTAAAAAAGGTATGTAACATGTATTACATTGTAGAAATATAGAAGTAGACAAAATTTGTTGTATTCATTGGAAAAAGTTTACAATTGTATATAATCCGGATAAACCGGATCAACCGACAAAATCCCGGACTCTTTGTTTCAAGCCCGATCATCGAGTAGCCGGGCTATCGATATCTCCCATTTCCATAGCTGGGCATAGTGAACTGATCGGGTAAAACCCCAAAGAAAAACACTGTGCTCTAGCTCCACCTCCCCTTTGCTCCACCTCCACCTCCTCCTCCACCTCCTGCTCCATTGGTTGAACCTCCAATGCATCGTATAACGCCTCATGTAGTGGTTCCATTGGTTGAGCCATCTCCATTGCATCGTATATCGCTTTGTGGTAGTGGTTCGTGTTGGGGCATCCGGGCATAGAGGCTAACCACCAAGAAACGCAGCTCTCCTCATTTTGAATCTCGAAATGACGGATCACGAGATTCACTCTCGATCAATGCATGTACCGCATTCTCGGTGATTAGATAAGAGGGCCAGCCTCCGATGCGATTGCAAGGGCCCTAGAGCCCGGATCTATCATTGCCCCGCACTGCCTCGCCGCCATCATCATTACTTGATCCAAGTACTCCGGGGTTGCAAGACTGGTGCTCCAAATGACCGGTGCTCTTCGGCCGGTTCAACCGACCGAGATTGGGCCGAAACTGGAGCGGCCTGTGATTGATTGGCCCAAATGTAATTCCAATGCATCTTCGTCACCAACCGGGTGATTAATGTAACTTGGCATCTATCAATAGGAAGTGAGCGGAGTTATCGATTCACGCTGGCGTGTTATATTTATTTATTTATATAAACTTAGAAACTAAGAGACACGCCTGTTTCTCGCTATATAGAAAAACTATACAGCTGGTTGCATTCCATTCGGGGAGAGAAAAAAAAGCATGCGGATAGATAGATAGTAAATAGATAAAGGCGGTGTAAAAAATTGCCCGGCCTTTATCTATTTACTTATCTATCCGCATGCTTTTTTCTCCTCTCTCCTGAATGCACGCCGAATGCATTCATGTTGAAGGCTAAGGTTAGCATGAAACACGCTTTAGTGTTTCAAATATTATCTTTCGGCGTGTTTCAAATATTATCTTTCGATTTTTCTAATGCTTTCTACTACACTTATTCATAATAGAAACTTGCATGCAATAGCATGATTAATTCAGAAGAGAAACTCAAGAATTTACTCGAAACAAAAAGCGGATGAAGTTTATAAAAACTATTCCGGTTTTCATAAACATCATCCGCTTCCTCCCTGCCTCGAGCAAATGCAAAAGCTTGTCTTCTTGGATTAAACCCCGCCATTGAGATGCAACTTAAAACTAAATGAAAAACTAACCTTGAGTTCTGAGGCTGGAAGGATTCGAAGAACGGAGGACTATGCTTGTGGTTTTAATTCCGAGGCTTTTCGATTCGCAGACCTTAGTCCTCTGCTACAGAACTAAAAGGCGGAGTCTTTTAGTAAGTTAGGAATTGCCGAAACCAAACATCTAACATTGCTGAATATAAATCTGCTCACCAAGATTTCAGGAGGGCGGATCCAAACACGCCAGGCAAACCGCAAATCGTATGAAGGAAGGAAGAAAATGTAGGAACTTTGAGAGCGTGAAATGGATTTATATAGGCATAATTAGAAATAAGTTAGGGTGAATAATTGATTGCTTGAATTAACACGCCCGGGCGTCATGGTCTTCCCCGCCAGACATGACATGTATATGGTATATATGGAGAATATTGCATTTCATGCAATAAATTCTCACGGCATTTTATTCCATTTATTGCATTCGAAAAAATAGAATTTAGAAATTTTATATAGGCTAAATTATATAGATTTTAAAGGCAAAGTTATCAAGGCTAAAAAATGACTTGTAAGGTTGGGGAATTGTTTTAGGTCGTATAGGAAAATTTCCTATGGTTACTGTGATGCATCAGAGATTTCTCATGTGGTTGATTTATAGTGTTCCCGAGACTTTGTTGAGACAAAATTTGCAGAGACAAAATTTTAGAGAAAACAGCTTGGAGCCAAAATAATTGGAGAATACAGTTTGATTTTATTCAAAAACTTTTATGTACAGAAAAACTGTTTGAAGAAAACTATTTTAAGACAAAGTTTATGAAGAAAACTGTTTGATTTCATTAAAAACAGTTGTATGTACAGATGCCCGAAGGCTTGGAAGGGGCTGCCCGAAGGCTTTTCACACAATTTACAGAAAAAAAATGCCCGGAGGCGTGTCCAAAACTTCTGTAAGAAAGGAAACAAAAAATGGGCCGCCCGGGATCTGCATCACTCTTCTTCCACGCTTGCAACAAAGAAGAAGGAAAGGTGTTAGAAAAGAAAGAAAGGTGCAAAAACAAAAAAAAAAAAAGAAATCACATGCAAACCTGGTTCATCTCTCAACCACTCCAAAAACTGGTCGAATTGTCGACCTTCTTCCTCCTCCTCCCTCCTCCTCCTCCCTCCTCCCTCCTCCTCCTCCTCCTCCTCCTCCTCCTCCTCCTCCTCCGAGATTTCATTCTCCTCCTCTTCGTGGTCAAGCCAACCCAAGGCAGAGCCTGAGCCATGTGCTCTTGGGAGGACATCTCCTCCTCTTCCTCCAACTCCTCCTCTTCCTCCTCTTCGGGAATCGGAGGAATCGAGGAGCTCAACTCCTCCTCTTCCATGTCAAAATCAATCATCCTCCAATCGAATCGAGGAGAATTGGGCAAGAAAATCGATGGGGAAGAGAGGGGTTCTTCAACCCGATGTCTCTTTGACGAGACCTCGGGTTCTTCATGAAGCGCTGAGGTCAAACGCTTCATGGCGGCGGCGAAAAAAAAAATTTGGACAGAATGGAGGTCTTGAGAGCGTGAACCGGATTTATATAGGGTTAATTAGAAATTAGCGTAAAAAATTTATTGCCTCAAATAACACGCCAGGCGTACGAAATTCCCGCCAGCTATATCCTAGGGTATATTATTATGGATAATAACTTCTCACGGCCATCAGCTATATGTCTTTTCGTAATCATATATCCAAATTTTCGATAATTAAAATTAGGATAATATCATTTCCTTGTTGTTGCCACGAAAATTCTTGTTTTAAATGATTTCGTTTACGCCCATTGTTATTATTATATTAAACCTATTTCCAAGGGATTTCTTGCTTTTAAAAAAATTTGATTTACCTCTACATATTCCATAAATGTACGTACTTTTTTTATCTTATGGTGTAATAATTTTTTCCTACTCATTGACTAAAAAGGGTGCAATTTGCCTAGGTCAATGGTGTCTCTCCAACTCAAGATGGTGTGCAACATATTGAAAAGAGCAATATCAATGAAAAGCCAACTCCTAGCAAGAATGTTGAAGAAAAACAATTAGTCCTCTATAGTAGGGTGCAATGGAGGAACAAGAAGGTGAGAATCATGCACAAAAAAAAAGGAAATAGTAGGCCAAGGAGTCATTGTGCTAGCAGATCCCGGTCAAGTCAGTAATGATGAAAGGCTAGGGGAAGACAATATTGGTATTGCAATTTCGATGTTGGAAGACAACTGGAAAGGTAAAGGTTTGGGTGACAAGGAATATTTTGGTTGTGTCAAGCAATTGGAGGTTCCTTGCATCATGGCATGGCCTATAAGTAGTGTTCAATTTGTGGAGGATTATATTTTTCCAGAGCCTGAGGTTGTTGGGGACAATGATTGTCTTGATATTGATCCATTGGCAGTTGGAACTCTAAACCCAGGCAAAAGGGGAGAAGTATCAGTTGCCAGACATTATCCTAGCAAAAGAGCCAAATTAAATAGTGACACCAAACGTGAGACAATGGTGAAGGTTAGGGGCTCAGATTGTTGTTGGAGTGCTTGTATGCAATTCTTTACAATAGAACAATTGGTGGAAGCAAGAGCCACTTTTCAAGAGTACACTGTTGATGAGAGGAGGACCTACATGTACACAATCTTCGAACATGCACTTCAAGATGAAAGAAACCCAAACAGAAAAAGATACCCTTTGCTAGGCAAATGGATATGTGCAAAAGCATGGCAGAGTATCCATGCAATTCCAACTTCTTCATGGCATAATTGGCAAAAAAAAAAGGCAGAGGGGAACAGGATTGCTTTACATGGAAATAATGGTTTGTTGAGACCAACAGCTAGGACCTTGGCTGCCAGGGAGATATTTGAAAAATATATTGATTTCAATGCAGAGTCTATGCCACACAAAAGTAGAAGGGATGAAAAGGGAAGAGCAGTTGTTGAGAAAAGGTTGCCATCACATTGTACTCAAAAGAGTATTTTGGAAGAAGTGAATTCCCTACTTCGAGAATTGGGAATTCTTCCAATATCCCAACCTAGCTTTAGTAGGTTATGGAAGAAGCATTTCAATCATGTCACCATAGCAACTTCAAACAACTTTGCAAAGTGCAATTTATGTGCTAAGTTGAAGGAGACTCTTGATAAGACTGTGCAACCTAGTCAAAGGGCTAGGATAAGGGAGCATATGAAGGACCATATGACTGACCAACTATCATGTAGATCATGTTATTGGATGTGGAGGACTTTATCCGCATTGGAACCCAATAACTATTTATGTATTATACATGACAAGATGGACCAGCAAAAGACTTGTCTTCCACAATTCAAGTACATACCAAAGTCATGTGGAAGATCATACCCTTTACGATCTCAATGATCGGGGCAATCTTGCATGGGCGTAATCAAACCTACTATGGCCATTTTAGTTTGGAGTTGTGGAGTGATGGTCCAGATTTTCATATTGGGAGTATCATGAGGTGTTTGAGAAACTATGAAAATGGATACAATGGTCACCTCCGGACCTTACAGACTAGCCGGGCACTACATAGAGCATTGTTAGATGGGAACCCTAACAATATTGAAAAGTTCAGCAAGGCAAGGTTTAGGAAGCATGGGTCTAATGAACATGTTAGAGCTTCAACTTCATCGTGCTAAACCTCAAGATCTACCCAAAAGGTTTCTCTTGCAACTTGATAATTGTGCTTTGGCCAAAATAAGAACAGTGGATGTTTTCTTTCCTATCCTACTTAACAGTTGTGGGGATATTTGAAAGAGTTAATTTAGGGTTTCTTATGCCGGGGCATACCCATGAGGATGTGGATGCATTATTTGGCAAATATAGTTGTATAATTGAAGCAAAACAAAGGACCAACTTTCCTAGGCTAATGGAAATCTTGCATGAATGCACTACTCCAAACCCTATAGCTTCTCTCATAGAAGAAGTGCCCGATTGGAAGAGCTTTATGGATGGTTATACATTGGATCTTGAAGGTCATTCCGCACCTCTGCAGTTCACTTTTTGGGTGAGAGATGGGATTCCAATCTTCCAATGGAAGATGAGACCTTCAGAGGATGAGTGGAGAGGAGGGAGGAAATATGGCGTAGAGATGAGAATGGCAAGCCTATGATACCTCTAGGTCAACCAAAAGCTTTAAAACCTACTTGAAGAAGTGAAGCAATTGGGATTGACTAAGGAAGGAATCCAAGACTATATAAAGCATTGGCAAACCAATCCGGATGACACCAACCGTGCCTTGGTGGCTTTCTTTGGAAGAAGGTGATTAACCCGAGATAGACACATCCTCGGATGAATTGAAAGAAGGGTGGTTGCCTAAAACTAGGTGGAAGACCTTAGCAGTGCTGAGGATTTTGATGACATGCATTCGCGCAATATGCTCATCCTCCTTCCGAAACACTATGTTGGTCCTAAGAACAATAGGCCAAAGTTTCTAGGCATGGATGCTTATGAACCGGCCCAATTTGGAATGCCACCAATTTGTGGTAGTAAAGCCGCCAGATTTAGATACATATCCAAAGGTGGTTGGGGTTCACTATCTCCGATATTTGCAAAGAAGAAGGTAATATTAACTTCAACCATGTGCGGGTGGAATGGTGGTGTCCAAAGGCATCGGTTGACCAACGTGATCGGATAAAGAAAGGTACTCAGATTGTTGGACAAAGAAATGGAGGAGAAATCCGAGTGATCCTGATCTTTGGCTAGACTATGAAAGTGTTTTGTACTCATGGACTCCAAACACTATTCCAGCTAGAAATGCGAGAATTACAATACCTCAGGATGTCAGGAAGAAGGCTATGATATCATTGGGGGTGCTTGAAGAAAGTTGAATAACTATGTAAATTTTTGTTATCACGTTTTTATGATATGGTGCTATATTGTGAAATATTGACTATTTTGTAAATAACATGATATTACGTTTTCATAATTTTGAGGTGAAATGTGTGAATTTGAATATGCTACTAAAAACATGCAATATGAAATTTGTCCCAAAATTAAGACATAAACCCAATTCAATTGAATGATGGTTATATGCTAAACCTACTGATACAATGACTGGAAGACGGTTTAGGCTATTAAATCGACCAAATACCTGATCCTTGGCTCGGTCCTCCTGCCCTGAACTCGACCATCCTGCTGAACTGCTCGAATCAAGGAAAACTAATGGTGCAATTCGCTCAGACAGAGTCTGGGAGGCGGTTTTGACTCCTGGAGCAGCCAAAACAGAGCTCTAGAACCCTATGGACGAAAATGGCAAGTTAGGGTTTCTTCCTACCTAAATAGACAAGGGGTTAGGGCTAGGGTTTCCAATTATCCCTTTAGGCATGTGGGATAATTGGGAATGGCCCACTTGCCTTTAATGGCTAGGTGGCATAAAGGTATCCACATGGAAAGGTGTGCACCTTAATAAATGTGCACATTGGTAAATGTGCACATTAATAAATAGTTGCCCCCTAGGGGCTACCCGCCTGGCTACACGTCGGCGTACACGTCAGTCGGAGTGGCGTGTCCGCGTGACGAGGCAGTACAGTATACGTCTTGGGACCGTATACTGTGCTGGAACGTCACATTCTCCCCACCTTGAAATGATGCTATCCGCAGCATCATGGGTCTCCCCACCTTGGAATCTTCCTAACCTGCAATCACCCTGATGCATACAATATACTACTATGATGCTCACATATTTATTAAGATTACCTTAAGGTAATATTTTTAGAACATTATTACGCCATTATCTTATGAAATAACTTATCTTATATTATAATGTTATACCGTAAGTAGTGCACCGAGCCCTAGAATGGATGGCTCAGATTAATCCTCGCCACATGGCATCATCTATGGCGTCGATAGGGTTGGGAGGCTGCGGGTTCGAGCGGAGAGGTCTGGCGGCTATGGCCCACGCTATGGAGTGGGAAAGAGACAAGAAGCACCCTGCTTCCGACGAGAAAATCCCAAGAGGAGAATGAAGACCCCTTCTCAGCTTGAAATTTTGGAGAGAGTATATGTAGGTAAAGCATCTGTTTTGCAAACTGGTTGGTGTTTGGCGCTTATAGACAACTAAATGACTGCCGTGCTTAAAATGCTTTGTGTTTTGTTTCCAGAGGATAAGTACCCCTCAGAAATTGTTCATGCTGAGCTCTCTACACAGCTCAATCTTATGGATAGACAGCTTCAGATGTGGTTCTTTTATAGGAGGCTCAAGGATCGAAAGGGCAAAGATGAGGAGGCCCCTTCTGCAGGTCCTGCTCCTTCTAAGAGGGCTAAGAAAGAAAAATCCCCTGCACCCAAGGATTACCCTGCTCCAGACCTCCCCATGAAGCAGGAAGCTACCATGAATTCATGGCTTCAGAAGAGCATATCGCATACCCGAAAAAACTAGCAAAGAAGGATGGTGAGGTCGTGCACAAGAAAAGATTACATTCAACCGCTCTCCCTTTGTTATGGTCTACTTCTGTGTGCTTTAACTTTACCTCTTTTGGATTCAGATGATTCCTGGAGCAGCCAGCTATGGAGGTATGGTCTGACTTCGCTGCCTCTTGCCTTTGATGCGGTCTGTAAGGTATGTTGAGTTAATTGATGACCTGCTTTGAATATCTGCTCCTTAATGCCGGGTTGTTTTACTGTGCAGTATCTGGTTGTTGTTTTCAATACTTTCTCTGATCATGAATGGCGTGAGTGGGTTTGATGTGTTTTTGAGAAAATCATTGACTAAAGCACACGTATTTACTAGATCCACTGTTTTTAGGTCGTGGATATTTCCTCAGCATCATCATGCCTCAGAGGTTGAGAGAGTCGTAAAATCTATCCCTAATGTGCCTTGCAGGCACAATATTGAATTTCCTCAACGAGGTTTTAGCATTCACATGTTTGCTTCAATTATCAGAAAACATAAAGTCATTGAAATCATTCTGAGATTTGTGGAGTTTGGCAAACAGGAAAATCAACATATCTTTCGGTAACATATTTTTGTAATGCATGGTTGCCTCCTTCCGTGTCAGAGCAGATTCCAAGTGAATCTGAGGTCCTCAAGGAGAGGTTGTTAGAATCGTGCAGCAGACATGGCAGCCCCAGAACCCAGGCTCTAGGTTTGCTACTCTGAAGTGGACGTCATTTATCAACAAGTAAGTTCTGGGCTTCTGGTTTTTGCTAGATAGGAAGTGTGTAAACCCCAATTGTATACCAATGGGGCAATTATTACAGACAATTCACCATAAAAATGCAAGCAGTATTTAGCAGGTCAAAACGTAAATCATTTTACGAGCTATCTTTTATACAATAGGGTTCTTCAGTTGTGAACATTCCCGTCTCATTGAATTGAATCTGCAATCTTTGACCAGCTGCAAGCAATATGTATCACTGTTTCTATTATTGTGTATGAGATCCTAGGTAGATATGCATATTGTTTTTGTCTAATGTGGACTTACCGTATTGTGTAGTTTGATAAAGGCGAAAAGTGACATTGAGATTGGTGACCTGGAAGCTCTTGCAAAAGTCGGACTCGGCTTATTTTTTGAATCTCAAGACAATCTTTTCATTCAGGTCTTTTGTATTATCCAAAGGTTAGGTTCCTTTTAATTAAACATGAAAAGCCTTATATATTTACTGTGCTTATTCTCCAGGTCCGGTGGGGAAACTGTTTGACAATATTATTCAGAAAGTACTTTAAGAAGATCAGTCTTCAACTTGATTGGCATTTGTTTTATGAGTTGTTATTGGAATCTCATTTCATTTGTTTGTGAATAAGAGACAGTGACAAGAAACAGTAGGTTTGCATGGTGGAGACAGGCATTATCTATCTTGCTTAACATTCAATAGAATTCTCCAATGTTTTGATATCCCAGTTGATCATTAACTACTTTCAATACAGTCCATCTTTTGAAAATTGAATATGTTGCCATGAAATGGAGGCCCATGATTTTAAAAATGGTAATTTCTCAATTTAGTTGGGTGCATAAGTAACAATGTTTCAGGTTATGGCATTCAAAGGAGAGATAGGAGTTGGTTTCGTAGAAAAGAAGGAACTAAAGATTGATGCCATCCTTGCTGCAAACTATGTCCTTCTTTTATTGACTCACATTTTAGACAATACTTAATTTCATGTTCAAATTTTGGTGCTAAGTGAAACAATGTTTACTCTTGGAACTCCCTCAACCATGTTTACTCTTGAGCCTTCCCTCAACCCATTGCCTCGAGTCACTGCGATAACCATTTGAAATTTTTTACATACCCTTTAGAAATAAGAGTAGATCTAACATAATGAAAATACATAAAGAAAGGGTAGGGCAACTAAGATGGAGGAATAAAATATATGTTAAAGATAGATCTAACATAATAAAAGTACATAGAGAAGGTGTAGCACAACTAAGATGGAGGTTCACTCAATTCTACACAACTCAAAGACATAATCAATGGCTTAAATGGACAAAATCTCAACTTTCTCTTTACAAGCCACAACATCATATGAACAACAATGGTGCTCCCTCCAAACCCACAATGATGCCCCCTCCCACCCCAAAACAAATAGTATAAAATGGAATGCCCATCAACATTTACATGGTCCCAACATCTGCAAGTACCCCACATGATCCCAGCAATGTTGGGCACCTAACTATACAATCTATGATATGAAGCTTTGTTACAATTGACTATCCAACTCACATGAGAATCAAGCGGCTACATCTTTGTTTCACTCTATAGTATTGTAAAAAATTCTAGCTTTGCATTCTCTATATAAACCGCATTCATGTAGTAAAATAGCTCTCATATTGTAGAATTGTACCTTTGTAGAAGAAAATGCTTAAGGCTTCAAATGCTAGCCGCGTCTGATCCATCCAAAGTTCCTACGGATGCTTAGCTATGTATCTTAACACACATCACAATGCTTTACGTAAAGGCTTACAAGAAACTTACAATGCCTACCTCTTCTACCATCCCAACAGTTTTAAGATGATGAATGCACATAATCAAAAGCAAAGAAGCCAGATGTACAAAAAAATGAACAATTGCCTAACAACGCTAGGCATCGTTATTACTACACTCTTTTCTTATTGCGGCCAAAACATTTACATGCTTCCAACTTTTGCCCAGCAACGCTGGGCACTGTTACTAGTCAATTTGTAAGATCATTAAAACAAGTTACTCAATAATTCACTTATCACGACAATTTAGTTTATCAAAATTTTAATATTTTATATATATAATTAACGTTCGAGGTACTCTTTATTCCTTGCAACACATTCCAACAAAATTTGTGTTGCAAGTCTTCGTAGCTCGACCTCCTTGCCCTCCGGAGCGCTCTACTGGCCTACAGGTCGACACTACATTAGTACCATTTTAATTATTAATAAAAATTTTGGTTATATGGTGACCACCCCACATATCTACATGAATGCATGGCTAATCTCCCGGCGTAGGAAGAGGATGCTTCTTCCATCGTGGCCGTGGAGACAACGCCCTATAATGCCTATATGGCGCTCATGCCTACACCTTTAGTTGCCCAGCGTGGAGGATAGGGTCCTTCCCGTATATGGGGCGTGAAGGATAGGGTCCTCCCCGTAGGCATTGACTAGAGGTGCTTTTCCTATCAATGCATTCCTGAATGACCTCCTTTCTCTCGAGGTCGTCTACTTCCGTGGGACAGAAGTAGACTTTCTAATCTACCTTCCACTCATCCAAGCGGAAATGCGGTCATACCTACATCGACATTACACCACGCCCTAGAGATCACCGTAGTGGTCTCATCATCGGTCACAACGCATGCAACCCATACCTAGCATAGGTTGCATGCGCAGATTAATCTTAACTACACATAAAATTAATCTACACAAATCGACATGCCTGAGCCGATTTCTTCGGAGATGACCTTGCCGTCCCATTGCTCCATAAACTATGGGTACTGCTTTAATAGATCTTTCTTAAGTACCCATGTCGCGTCTTCCACGGGCAAGTGTTTCCATTTGACCAAATATTGGAGGAACTCTGATCTCCTTGTTTTCTTGAAGGCTTTATCAAGAATCAATTCTGGAACTATTTCCAGCTGCTCCTCCGTCATTTCCAACAACGTTGGAGTGTCCAAAACTTCATCTGGATTTGGAGTATGCTTCTTCAATAAACTCACGTGGAAGACTTTATGAATCTTTAGGTGTGCTGGTAGATCCAATCTGTAGGATTGATTACCTATTCTCTTGACTATTCTGAAAGGTCCAGCCCACCTTGGAGCAAGCTTCTTACAATTTTCGATGCGGAGCTTCGCCTGCTTCACTTTAACCTTGAGCCAGACATTGTCGCCAACTTGGAACTCTCTGACTGTTCGGTGCTTGTCAGCGATGCTCTTTTGTCGACTCCTTGCTGCCAGAAGATATCCTCGAACTTCTTCCACCAGCTGCTGCATGTCGGCCAACATTTGCTGCGAAACTTCTACTTTTGACATGGGATTGTGCCAAGTGTCTGGAGTTAAGCATTGGTAGCCGTAATTGATCATAAACGGCGACATTTGGGATGATTCCTGCTTGGTGCTATTATACGCAAACTCCACCAAGTGAATAAATTCTTCCCACATACCTTGCTTGTTCCAGACATAGTTTCGTAGCATATCCTCCAAAATCCTGTTGGTCCGCTCCGTTTGGCCATCCGTCTGAGGATGATAGGCCGTGCTTATGGATAGCTTCGTCTGAATTGTCGCAAAGAGGTCTTGCCAAAAGGCACTCATGAACTTCGGATCCCTGTCGGAGATAATCTCCCTTGGCATGCCATGAAGCCTGAAGATTTCTTTGGTGAAGAGCTTTGCTGTATCCATAGCGGTGTCTGTGGTCCTGCAAGGCACAAAATGTGCCATCTTCGACAACTTGTCGACCACCACCATCAAGGCATCCTTCCCTCTCAATGTCCTTGGAAGCCCTGTTATGAAGTCCATGCTGATGACCTCCCACTTGGCGTTTGTCACCGCTAATGGTTCCAATGCCCCTGGAATTCGAAGCTGCTCTGCCTTCGTCTGCTGACATAGCTGACATTCCTTGATGTAGCGAGCTACCTGCTTCTTCATTCCTGGCCAATAATAGCTGCTGCGCACTTTGAAATATGTCTTCATGAATCCCGCATGGCCAGCTATTGGACTGTTGTGGGTGTCGTGGAGAATCAACTTCCTTACACCCGATGATTCTGGCACGCACAACTTGTCTTTATGGTATAACAGGTTGCCTTCCTTCTTATAATGTTTGAAGGCTTCCCGCTCCTTATCTGTTCTTGCTTCCCTGCATAAGCTTGCCCACACTTCCTTGAAGTCCACATCCGTTGGCAAGACTTCTTCAATCTTCTTCCCGAAATCGCTGGAGAGCGTCGAAATTGCATTGCAATGCACTCTAGTTGTCAGGGGATGCCTTGAAAGCGCATCCGCTACCACGTTGAGCTTCCTCGGCTTGTAGACTATATCAAAGTCATACTCTTCGAGGAACTCCATCCACCTTCGCTGCCTCAGATTAAGGTGTGGTTGCGTGAATATATACTGGAGGCTCTGATGATCTGTATCCAATTGGAACTTCCTTCCTAAAAGATAGTGCCTCCAAATTCTTAATGCCCTGACAACTGCAAGCAATTCTTGATCGTGCGTTGGGTAGCGCGTTTCGGCGTCGTTCATCTTCTTGGAATCATACGCTACCACACGCTCTTCCTGCATAAGCACTGCACCTGTGGCTATCTTACTTGCGTATGTCGCCACCAACTTGTCTTTCTCTGGGTCTGGCAGGGTTAAGACGGGGGCGGTTGTCAAAGCTTCCTTCAACAATTCAAACTCTGCTTGGGCTTTCTTGTGCCAATGCTCTGCCCAATCTTTCACATTTTCCGCCCTCGTCAAGTCTGTTAGCGGGGCCGCTATCTTAGCAAAGTTCTTCACGAACTTCCTGTAGTACCCTGCTAGGCCAAGGAAACTTCTGACCTCATGCACATTCTTCGGTGCTGGCCACTGAATGACGGCTTCAATCTTGGCAGGATCCGTCGAAATCCCTTCCGCTGAGATCACATGACCCAGGTATTCCACCCTCTCCGTTGCGAAGTGACACTTCGGCAACTTGGCGTACAACTGCTGCCTCCTTAATTTCTCAAGCACTCTCCTTAGGTGTTGCACATGTTCCTCCAGGGATCTGCTATACACCAAAATGTCATCAAAGAATGCTATCACAAAGGTGTCCAAGAACTCCCTGAAGATGTCGTTCATGAGCCTCATGAATGTTGCTGGGGCATTCGATAAGCCGAAAGGCATTACCGTGAATTCATAGTGCCCGTACCTGGTCCTGAAAGCCGTTTTATGCACGTCTTCTTCCTTTATTCTGATCTGGTGATAGCCTGACCTTAAGTCGATTTTGGAGAAGACTTTTGCCCCTTGCAGCTGGTCCATCAAGTCATCTGACCTGGGGAGCGCATACTTGTTCTTGATGGTGTGCTTGTTCAACTGCCTGTAATCTATGCACATCCTCAAGCTACCATCCTTCTTCTTTACAAAAAGAATGGGTGCTCCAAACGGCGAGACGCTAGGTCTAATGAAGCCTAGGTCGAGCAACTCCTGCAATTGCTTCTTTAGCTCTGTCAACTCCTACGTCGTCATTCTGTATGGGGCTTTACTTGTCGGCTTCGTCCCTGGTTCGAGTGCTATCTCACACTCGACTCCCCTATAAGGAGGGAGCTGCTTGATCTCATCTGGAAAGAGATCATGGAACTCCGTGATCAACTTAGCTACTTGCTTGGGCAATTCGCTGAGCTCCTTATCTTCCTTACCTTCTTCTAAATCGGGCTCTTGGATCTCAAGCTTGAAGATGTATGCTACCTGCTCACTCTTTATGCATTTGAACAGCTGCTTACTAGACATGCACTGCATAATGGGAACAACTTCTTTACCTGTGATCTCTATGATCTTGCCATTGGGTGCCGTGAGGGTCACCTTCCGCTTTCCACAATCAATGAGGGCTCCTGCTGGACCAAGGTACTCCATTCCAATGATTAAATCATACTTTCCAATATTCATTACCTCTGCCCCCATCTGAATGTTGGTTCCTGGCAAATCAATATCAAAGTTTATCCTTTTGCCCGCTGTATGCCTTACTCCCCTGTTTGCTAACACCACGGGTCTTGGCTTGGACTTCAATGGCTTGAGCTTCAACATCTCAACCATTCTTGGGGATGCAAAGTTGTGGCTACTTCCCGAATCTATCAGGATTGTGAATGACTTGGCTTTGGCCTTCCATATTGTGGATATTACCTGATATTGATTCTCTACTTGTTCTGTGTCTATTGCGGCAAAGATATGACACTCACCCTGAATGTAGTCGCGGGCTGCCTCGCCGTCGTCGTCAGACGGAGTGTCCCAATCTCCCAACTCTGCTAGCGCTGCACTCATGACGTAGGGGCAGTTCGCTGACCTGTGGCCTAGCTAGAAACACCTGAAGCAAAGCTGCTTTTCTATGCACTCCTGCCTCTTTTCCTTGGGCATTGCCTGCAAAAAGGACCGCACTGCTTTGGAGTAGTTTGACCCCTGCTGCTTGTCCTTGAAGGACACCTGCTTCTTCTCCCCGCCGCTTCCCACGGTTTGCCACTATATGGGGCTCTAGCTGGACCTGGGCTGGCTGCTCTAGGGCTATAACTCCCTGTTGCCTTGCCTTTATCCCGGTAATACTGCTGCCTCTGCCCGCTATTCTGAGGCCCCATCCCTTGCAAGCTTATTGCCTTGGACTCTGCTTCTGATACTGTCTTAGGGTTTATTGCCCTTACAAGCTTGCGGATCTCATCATTCAACCCTTCGATGTAGCTCTCCACTGCATGCTTTTCACTCAACTTTGGCACATAAAGCCTTAGTCTCATGAATTCCTCTGTATATTTCTGGACTGATTTGTTTCCCTGTTGCAACCTGTAAAACTGCTGCATCATGCTGGACTTGTGCTCTCTTGGGGCGTAATGGCGCTTGAAGGCTTTAGCAAACTTTCTGAACCTGCAAGCATCCCTGCTTAAGCCATGGGCCTTGGCATACCCCTTCCACCAAATACGTGCTGCCCCCTTCAGGTTGGCTGTTGCCACCCTGCCTTTATCCTTATCCTTCATACTATAGGCGTTGCCATACTCACTCATCTCATCGAGCCAAGCCTCTGCCTCCATGCCTGACCTGTTCTCGCCTGAGAATTGCTCGAGCTTCCTGGCCTTCCAAACGTTTCCCAATGCAGAGTCTACCTTCTTCTGGTAGTCCGAGGTTTTCGTCTCCTTGTGTCTGTCTTCCCTTCGGTTCTGCACTTGTTCGGCTTCTTCCTCGGAACCAGAGTCTGAGTCCGAGCTTGAGTCGGAGGATTCCGTGCTGGGGGACCTCCTTCTCTTGCTCCTCTTCTTATCCCTTCCTGCTTTCCGAGTTGATGCTTGTGGCAACAGGGCGTTGCCTTCCGACCCAACTCCTGCTTATGTGGCCAGTAAAGCCTTTATCTGCTCAAGGTCCGTCCTCATCTGTGATATTTCCTCCTCAGGGGTCATGGGTCCAAATGCCTTATACAGGCTCCTTGCCGGGGGTGGTCTGGGCGGAGTCTGTTCTTCCCTATGGTCTCGGCGTTGTCGTTCCCCTGAACCCGGGCCTCTAGCTGCATACACAAGTAGGTCATGGCTATATGGTTAGCTTTATTTGTTCTCTTGCATTATATGTTTGTTGGTATAGTGTGGAACAAAATACATCAACAAAACATTTAAAATGCAAAAGAAATTATACTTATCTAATATTATAAAGAAATAGCGTCCGTATGTAAGTGAGTCTGTCTGTCTTCCACGCCCCATCGACGGTGGAGGATGTGCCACGTGGCTTGATCTCGGCCGTCCGTGGGCCTTGGCCTCTCAAAAGCTCCCAAGTTTGGTGGACAAAATTTTTTTGGTTTACCACGGACTCGAACCCTGGACATTGCCCCCCAAACCCCCCACCCTTACCACTAGACCAACCAGTCTTTTCTTGAAAGAATAAGAAGTCCATGCTTAGTTAAGGCTGGGGTCTAATTAATTCAAGGATACTCTAGGATGTTCTAGAATGTTCTAGAATCTTTTGGAATGTCCTAGAATGTTCCAGATGCTCATGAGTAAGCACCTCAGTCTAAAAATAGAAAGTTTCAGTCTAAAAATAGAAGTTTTTTTGAAACTTTGCAAATGCTCAAAATAGAATGTTGTGGAATGTTCCAGGTGCTCATGGGTAAGCACCTCAGTCTAAAAATAGAATGTTTCAGCCTAAAAATAGAAAGTTTTTTGAAACTTTGCAAATGCTCAAAATAGAATGTTATGGAATGTTGTAGATGCTCATGGGTAAACACCTCAATCCAAAAATAGAAAGTTTTTTGAAACGTTGCAAATACTCAAAATAGAATGTGCTAGAATGTTGCAGATGCTTTAGGGTAAGCACCTCAGTCTAAAAATAGAAAGTTTCAATCTAAAAATAGAAAGTTTGCTTAAACTTTGTAAAAACTCAGATAGAATGTCCTAGAATGTTTCAGATGCTCTAGGGTAAGCATCTCAGTCTAAAAATAGAAAGTATGGTAGTCTAAGAACAGAAAAGTTTGCTAAAACTTTGCAAAAACTCAAAATAGAATGTTCTAGAGTGTTTCAGATGCTATAGGGCTATCACCTATGCTCTAGAAGCACCTCAGTCTAAAAGTAGAAAGTTTCTTGAAACCTTGCAAATGCCCAAAATAGAATATTCCGGAGGTGATACTTTGGAATTGGTAGTAAGTGTGATGGGTATGATGGGTGTGTGTAAGCTTCACATGGGTGATACTTTAGAATTGACATACTTTAGAATTGGTAGTAGAGGTAATAGATGTGGCCTCATGGGCATGTGTGAGTATGTTACTCATGAATGATACTTTGTTAGTAATGAAATAGAAGGTTGAGTAGTATGTGTGAATAAGACTGTGAAATACCATAGAGTGCAGCAGATGTGAGTAAGATCCTCATAGGTGATACTTTGGAATTGATAGTATTCTCCTCATGAGTGATACTTTAGAAATGGTAGTAGAGCATGTGTGTATATAGACTTGCATGGTAGTAGGTGTAGAAAGTTCCAGTCTAAAAATAGAAAGTTTGCTTAAACTTTGTAAAAACTGAAATAGAATGTCCTAGAATGTTTCAGATGCTCTAAGGTAAGCATCTCAGTCTAAAAATAGAAAGTACGATAGTATAAAAACAGAAAACTTTGCTAAAACTCAAAATAGAGGGCAACCACCTATGCTCTCGAAGCACTTCAGTCTAAAAGTGAGCTTCATATGGGTGATACTTTAGAATTGACATACTTTAGAATTGGTAGTAGAAGTAGTAGATGTGGCCTCATGGGCATGTGTGAGTATGTTACTCATGAATGATACTTTGTTGATAATGGAATAGAGGGAGAGAAGACAGAGGACAAAGAGATAGGAGAGAGGACAAAGAGGAGAGGGGACATATAAAGGTAATAGGCGTGAGTAAACTCCTCTTGCACGGGTGCCAAGTAATAAACATGGTAAAAGTCCTCATGGGTGTAAATATGGTATAGGTCCTCATGGTTGTATGTGTGAGTATGCTCTCTTGAATATATAGGGGTTATACTTTGGAATTCATAGTAGATATAGTAAGCTCCTAATGGGTGATACTTTAAAAGTAGTAGTAGGTGTAGGTAAGCTCCCAATGGGTGATAGTTTGAAATTAGTAGTCGCTGTAGTAAATGTGAATCAGCTTTTAAAGGGTGAAACTTTAGAGTTTATAGTAGGTGTGAGTAAACTCCCAATGGATGATACTTTGAAATTGGTAATAAATGTGACTGAGCTCCTCAATGTGTGATGGTTTGGAATTGGTAGTAAGTACGTATCTGAGGCAATGTTGAACCGAGGTTGATCAAAACCGAGGCGAGGCCTCGGCCGAAGGCCGAGGCCGAGCCGAGGAATAGTCCCAGGGATGTCCAAACCGAGGCGAGGCCCCGGAGGGGCCGAGCCGAGAAAGGGTGCAAAAGAAAGGTCGCGTAGGTGGGCCCAACCCGAGGCGAGGCCCCGGAGGGGCCGAGCCGAGGAATGGGTGCAAGAGAAAAGGGCCCGGCCGTATGTAATTGAGTGAGTGAGTGAGTGAGTCTGTCTGTATTTCCACGCCCATCCAACGGTGGAGGATGCGCCACGTGGCTTGATCTCGGCCGTCCAGGGGCCTTGGCCTCTCAAAAGCTCCCAAGTTTGGTGGACAAAATTTTTTTGGTTTACCACGGACTCGAACCCTGGACATTGCCCCCCAAACCCCCCACCCTTACCACTAGACCAACCAGTCTTTTCTTGAAAGAATAGGAACTCCATATTTAGTTAAGGTTGGGGCCTAATTAATTCAAGGATACTCTAGGATGTTCTAGAATGTTCTAGAATCTTTTGGAATGTCCTAGAATGTTCCAGATGCTCATGAGTAAGCACCTCAGACTAAAAATAGAAAGTCTCAGTCTAAAAATAGAAGTTTTTTGAAACTTTGCAGATGCTCAAAATAGAATGTTCTAGAATGTTCCAGGTAATCATGGGTAAGCACCTCAGTCTAAAAATAGAAAGTTTCAGTCCAAGAATGGGAAGTTTTTTTGAAACTTTGCAAATGCTCAAAATAGAATGTTCTTGAATGTTCCAGGTGCTCATGGGTAAGCACCTCAGTCTAAAAATAGAAAGTTTCGGTCTAAGAATAGAAAGTTTTTAAAAACTTTGCAAATGCTCAAAATAGAATGTTCTAGAATGTTGCAGCTGTTGATAGAATGTTGTGGAATGTTCCAGGTGCTCATGGGTAAGCACCTCAGTCTAAAAATAGAAAGTTTCAGTCTAAAAATAGAAAGCTTTTTGAAACTTTCAAAATGCTTAAAATAGAATGTGGTGGAATGTTCCAGGTGCTCATGGGTAAGCATCTCAGTCTAAAAATAGGAAGTTTCAGTCTAAAAATAGAAAGCTTTTTGAAACTTTAAAAATGCTCAAAATAGAATGTGGTGTAATGTTCCAAATGCTCATGGGTGAGCACCTCAGTCTGAAAATAAAAAGTTTCAGTCTAAAAATAGAAAGTTTTTTAAGACTTTGCAAACGCTCAAAATAGAATATTCTGGAATGTTGCAGATGCTCATGGGTAAACACGTCAATCCAAAAATAGAAAGTTTTTTGAAACTTTGCAAATGCTCAAAATAGAATGTTCTGGAATGTTGCAGATGCTCAAAGGTAAGCACCTCAGTCTAAAAATAGAAAGTTTCAGTCTAAAAATAGAAAGTTTGCTTAAACTTTGTAAAACCTCAAATAGAATGTCCTAGAATGTTTCAGATGCTCTAGGGTAAGCATGTCAATCTAAAAATAGAAAGTACGGTAGTTTAAAAACAGAAAAGGTTGCTAAAACTTTGCAAAAACTCAAAATAGAATGTTCTAGAGTGTTCTAGATGCTATAGGGCAACCACCTCAGTCTAAAAGTAGAAAGTTTCTTGAAACCTTGCAAATGCTCAAAATAGAATATTCTGGAGGTAATGCTTTGGAATTGATAGTAAGTGTGATGGGTATGATGGGTGTGTGTAAGCTTAGAATTGACATACTTTAGAATTGGTAGTAGAGATAGTAGATATGGCCTCATGGGCATGTGTGAGTATGTTACTCATGAATAATACTTTGTAGGTGCTTATGGGTAAGCACCTCAGTCTAAAAATAGAAAGTTTCAGTCTAAAAATAGAAAGTTTTTTAAAACTTTGCAAATGCTCAAAATAGAATGTTCTGGAATGTTGCAGATGCTCATGGGTAAACACCTCAATCCAAAAATAGAAAGTTTTTGGAAACTTTGCAAATGCTCAAAATAGAATGTTCTGGAATGTTGCAGATGCTCAAAAGTAAGCACCTCAGTCTAAAAATAGAAAGTTTTAGTAAAAATAGAAAGTTTGCTTAAACTTTGTAAAAACTCAAATAGAATGTCCTAAAATGTTTCAGATGCTCTAGGGTAAGCATGTCAGTCTGAAAATAGAAAGTACGGTAGTCTAACAACAGAAAAGGTTGCTAAAACTTTGCAAAAACTCAAAATAGAATGTTCTAGAGTGTTCTAGATGCTATAGGGCAACCACCTATGCTCTAGAAGCACCTCAGTCTAAAAGTAGAAAGTTTCTTGAAACCTTGCAAATGCTCAAAATAGAATATTCTGGAGGTAATGCTCTAGAATTGGTAGTAAGTGTGATGGGTATGATGGGTGTGTGTAAGCTTCACATGGGTGATACTTTAGAATTGACATACTTTAGAATTCGTAGTAGAGGTAGTAGATGTGGCCTCATGGGCATGTATGAGTATGTTACTCATGAATGATACTTTGTTGGTAATGCAATAGAGGGTTGAGCAGTATGTGCGAATAAGACTGTGAAATACCATGGAGTGCAGTAGATGTGAGTAAGATCCCCATAGGTGATACTTTAGAATTGGTAGTGTTTTCCTCATAAGTGATACTTTAGAATTGGTAGTAGGGCATGTGTGTATATGGACTTGCATGGTAGTAGATTTAAGTAGGCTCCTTATGGATAATACTTTAGAGAGAAAGAGGAGAGAGAAAGGAGAGAGGGAAGAGCCAGGAGAGAGAGAGAGGCGAAAGAAGAGAGAGGAGATGAGAGAGAGAGAGAAATAGAGAAGAGAGAGAAAGATAGAGAAAGAGGGGAGAAATAGAGGGAGAGAAGAGAGAGATCGAAAAAAGGGGAGAGAGAGAGACAGGAGGAGAAGAGAAAGAAGGGGAAGAGAAGAGAGGGGAGAGAGAGAAAGGGGAGAAGAAGGAGAAGAGAGAGAAGGGAAAAAGGGAGAGAGGAGAGAGGAGAGAGGAGAGAGAAAGGAGGGAGACAGAGAGAAATGTAGAGAGAGAGAGAGAAGATAGAGAGAAGAGGGGAGAAAGAGAGATGAGGGGAAAGAGAGAGATGAGGGAAGAGAGAGGAGAGAGAGAGAGGAGAGAGAATAGAGAGAAGAGAGAGGAGAGAGAATAGAGAGTGCAGAGAGAAGGGGAGAGAGAGCAAAGAAAGGAGAGAGAGGAGAGAGAGATGCTAGAAAAGGGAAGGGGCTCAGTCAAAAGTGCTAATAGGGTCCAAATCGAGGTGAGGCCGGCCGGAGGCCGGCCGAGCCGAGGAATACTACAAAAAAGAAGGGCATGGGTTGGTCCAGATCGAGGGCCGGGGTCAATGAGAGGCCTTGAGATGAAAAGAGGAATGGTGTAAAAGAAGGCCGGGCCCTTTTTCTAGAGGCTCCTCATGGATAATACTTTAGAAATAGTAATAGGTGTGAGTAAACTCCTGATGCATAGATGTCAAGTTATAGATATGGTAAAGGTCCTCATGAATAGAGAGAGAGAGAGAGGAAAGAGACATGGAAGAGAGAGAGGGGGCAAAGAAGAGAGAGGAGAAAGAAGAGAGAGAGGAGAGCTGAAAGAAAGAGGGGAAAGAAGCGAGAGGAGAGAGAAGAGAGAAAGGAGAGAGGGAAGAGAGAGGAGAGAGGGAAGAGAGAGGAGAGAGGAGAGAGATGAGAGATAGGGCACATGGGTAGGCCCAAACCGAGGCGAGGCCGGCCGGAGGCCGGCCGAGGAGAGAGAGAGGGAGATGAGGGAAGAGAGAGGAGAGAGGAGAGAGGGAAGAGATAGGAGAGAGAAGACAAAGAGGAGAAAGAGGAGAGAGGGAGATAGGGCACACGGGTGGGCCCAAACCGAGGATAGAAGATAGAGAGGAGGCCTCGGCCGAGGCCAGGAAAGGAGAAAAAGAAAGAAGGGTCATTGGCCGGGCCCTTTTCTAGTCCTATATAATAAGAAAATAGCGTCCGTCTGTCTGTGAGTGAGTCTGTCTGTATTTCCACGACCATCCGACGGTAGAGGAGGCGCCACGTGGCTCGATCTCGGGCGTCGGTGGGCCTTGGCCTCTCAAAAGCTCCCAAGTTTGGTGGACAAAATTTTTTTGGTTTACCAGGGACTTGAACCCTGGACATTGCCCCCCAAACCCCCCACCCTTACCACTAGACCAACCAGTCTTTTCTTGAAATAATAAGAACTCCATGCATAGTTAAGGCTGGGGCCTAATTAATTCAAGGATACTCTAGGATGTTCTAGAATGTTCTAGAATCTCTTGGAATGTCCTAGAATGTTCCAGATGCTCATGGGTAAGCACCTCAGTCTAAAAATAGAAAGTGTCAGTCTAAAAATAGAAGTTTTTTTGAAACTTTGCAAATGCTCAGAATAGAATGTTCTGGAATGTTCCAGGTGCTCATGGGTAAGCACCTCAGTCCAAAAATAGAAAGTTTCGGTCTAGAAATAGAAAGTTCTTTGAAACTTTGCAAATGCTCAAAATAGAATGTTCTGGAATGTTCCAGGTGCTCATGGGTAAGCACCCTCAGAGGGAAAATAGAATGTTTCAAAAAAAATAGAACGTTTTTTGAAACTTTGCAAATGCTCAAAATAGAATGTTGTGGAATGTTCCAGGTGCTCATGGGTAAACACCTCAATCCAAAAATAGAAAGTTTCAATCTAAAAATAGATTCCAGATGCTCATTAAAAAGTTTCAGTCTAAAAATAGAAAGCTTTTTGAAACTTTGCAAATGGTCAAAATAGAATGTTATGGAATGTTGCAGATGTTCATGGGTAAACACCTCAATCCAAAAATAGAAAGTTTTTTGAAACTTTGCAAATGCTCAAAATAGAATGTTCTGGAATGTTGCAGATGCTCAAAGGTAAGCACCTCACTCTAAAAATAGAAAGTTTCAGTCTAAAAATAGAAAGTTTGCTTAAACTTTGTAAAAACTCAAATAGAATGTCCTAGAGTGTTTCAGATGCTCTAGGGTAAGCATCTCAGCCTAAAAATAGAAAGTATGGTAGTCTAAGAACAGAAAAGTTTGCTAAAACTTTGCAAAAACTCAAAATAGAATGTTCTAGAGTGTTCCAGATGCTATAGGGCAACCACCTATGCTCTAGAAGTACCTCAGGAGAGAAAGCAAATGCTCAAAATAGAATATTCTGGAGGTGATACTTTGGAATTGGTAGTAAGTGTGATGGGTATGATGGGTGTGTAAGCTTCACATGGGTGATACTTTAGAATTGACATACTTTAGAATTGGTAGTAGAGGTAGTAGATGTGGCTTCATGGGCATGTG